>OY755211.1:28007766-28379784 GCA_963576765.1 Draba incana | reverse complement strand
AGACGACCTTGTCCAACTGGGCTTGTAGCGCAGCGACCCCTTCGTCTCGGGATTCTTATCTTAATCGTGGCTACTTCACTCTTTCTCATGGCTATATTTTTTGGTCGCTGCCACTACCGCAACATCAATCAAAGAACAGGGCGAAAACGGTGCAAAAAGTACACGAGGTATAACTTTACTGTGGCTTTAATAGTTCAATAGTTCAATGGTATACAATTTATGTTAAGGTACTTATGTATGCTATAACTTTACTGTGGCTTTAAGATCATATGGTCGAATAATTATTTCGTTTGGTTAATTGTCTTCGTAAAATATAAAAAGTATTTCTTCACGTCACTTGATGTTGGTATATTGACACCTGATTCTTTTGTTTAATAGTATATTGAACGTGAAAATAAGACGAAAAAAAGATAGGTCACCTAGGGGTGGGCAAAAAATAAAAGATCGACTTGACACTGTAAAACGTTTCTAATCTTATAAACCATGGATGAAAAAGCAATATAGTATAACAAAGAAGAAGTCGAATATGTGAAACTAAAATTTACCAAAAGGAAAATTTGATTGCCTTTTCTTTCTCAATATTGTTACTATTGTGTATTGACCCAAAGCTTAATGCTAAGACATTACGGAGACACAGCTTGAAGAATCAACGTCCATTTCCTTTTGCGTAGATTTATGGTTAGTGCTTACTTTCTCTTTCCATAAATATGTAAATTGTCTACTTGAGTTTCTTGCTATTGTTGTTGTGTGGTTGGACGTTTGGTTTCTTATAAACGTTTTTAAAGAAGTGAAGGTCTTTGTCTTTGTTAGAATAGTGATTGTGGGTCAGTTTAAGACATTATAGGTTAGTCTAAGACATTACGGAGAAATGTATTCTTCATTGGTAGTCGCTTCAAGTATGTTTTAATAGTAATTTTTGACACTAAATTTCTATGGTCGTTCGCTCGATGAATTAACTGGCGTGAAGAGAAAGGCGGGTAGAAGAAACAAAAATATGGAAAATAAGGCAAGTTAGTGGTTTGATATATATCTGATATAAACTTTATGAGTATTTTTTAGAAAATTTGTTTAGTTTCTCAATTGCAATGATGTGATTATTTGAGTATATTCAACTTTTTGGAAAGAATACATAAAGAGAATCACCATAACGCATTGTTAGTTCTCTAAACAATTAGGATTTTTTAATTTATGTTTCAAAACCGAACTTCTTCCAAAAGTAAACTAAAGTAAACTAGAAAAAGTAGCAGATTGCGTTCTCGGATTTGGACAAAAAACAACCGGAGAACGGATTTATTTAGGATAACGATACAATTGCCAGTATAAATTAGTGTTTATGGTAAATAAATTATTTAATTTTATATGATTGCTTTACTTTTTTACAATTATATTTTTATATTATATATGTCAAGGTCTAGCTAATTTAAGAATTAGAAAGTTCAAATATAAACTAAATCCATTATAAATAAAAACCCACGCGTAGCGTGGGTTAAAACCCTAGTAGTTATTAAAAAAGAAAGATAGCTTTCACACATGAATATGATATATTACTAACTACAAGATTAAAACTAGGAAAATTTCCAAATCTATCATAATGTCCAAGTGATCTTTCAAGTTTTGCCAATTGAAATTCTTATCAAATGTGCCACAATCTGTATTAACGTCTATTGTGCAAAGTTAAAATTACCCTTAGCAATAATAACCAATTACTTCAGTGTGTCACCACCGTCTTGTATATATTTATTGTCCTTCGTCTTGTATTTCTTGTATTCCGTCTTGTATTTCTTGTCCTCCGATGACTAACCGTTTCCGGCTATGTTCACCACCGTTTATGTCACTCTCTGTATGGTGGATATCGGAGGAGAAGAAATACCAGACATCCATGTCGGAGGACAAAAAATACAAAATCTACTACAAACTAAACGTCCGTCTGTGAGTGTGTGTGTGTGTGTGAGAGAGAGAGAGAGAGAGAGAGAGAGAGAGAGAGAGAGAGAGAGAGAGAGAGAGAGAGAGAGAGGGGAAAATATGTGGTGGATAAAATTGTGAATTGTGGGCAAGATAAAATTGTCTTTTTTGACAGAATGTGAACAGTAAATTGTGGAAAATTTTGAAAAGATTTTTGGGTTATGGCATTTTTTGAAATGATTTTGAAATATATGGCAGATTTTGTAATTTTTTTTAAAACTATGACAAGCAAATGATATATATATTCGGCAATGGCAGAGGTACATGGATCTTGGCGAGTCAACTGAGCCCTACACATTCTTATAATAATAGTACCCTCGGCAAGATGTGCTTGGGAAGTAGTTTCTTACAAGAGAACGGTAAGGAGGAAAATGTCTCGGAATTTGCTGCCGAGTTTGGTGCCTTGAGCCAGAAGCTTTTCTTAACATAAATGTTGCGTAACCTGCTTGAGAAGCTCAGGATCTTACCGTTCAAGAAGGAGATAATGGATGTTTCAAACATATTTGAGGAGCTCCATGAAAAAATTATTGTGAAACACGAAGAGAAAGTGGACAAGCAAAAAGGTAATGAAATTATGATAGACACATTGTTGGCAGCTTATCGAGACGAAAATTCTGAGAACAAAATCACTAGGAAACACTAAAGGCGTTAATGGCGGTAAATCTCTACCCTCTCGTTGTGTAATTATGTCTACATCTAGACTTATATGTTTTTCGACTTACAATAAATTTTGGTTGAGATTTAGAGTAATACATTTTAGTTTTGATACTTCTCACACAAATATGCTAATCAATAATTTGCAACTGTAGGAGCTTTTTTTGGAGTTGGTGACACCACTTCACAAATAACACAGTGGGCAATGGCAGAATTTCTCAACAACCCCAAGATCCTAGAGAGATTGCAAGAAGAAATCAAATCAGTGGTAGGAAAATCAAGGTTGATTCAAGAAACTGATCTACAAATGCTCCCTTACTTGCAAGCGATCATCAAGGAAACTCTCAGATTGCATCCACCAGGGGTTCTCTTGCCAAGGGAATTTCAACAAGGATGTCAGATTGGAGAGTTTTACATACCTAAGGGCACATCACTTGTTATTAATGCTTACGCTGTGATGAGAGATCCTGAATTTTGGAAAGATCCTAATAAGTTTAAACTAGAAAGGTTTCTAGAACTAGAGGATGAGAAAAGAGAGAAAGCACAGAAGTTCCTCGCTTTTGGCGTCGGAAGGAGAGGATGTCCTGGATCAAATCTAGCTTCTAGCTTAGCAGAAACCGCAATTGGAGTGATGGTGCAGTGCTTTGATTGGGAAATCGAAGGAGAGAAGGTCAACATGGAAGAGGCTTCTGGAAGAGCCTTCTTAGCTTTAGCTCATCCCCTTAAATGCACTATTGTTTCTCGAATCCCAAATCCTTTGCCTTCCAATTTGCAGATTCCTAGTTCAGGAATTCGAGATTTCACTTGATTTACACGTACATCTAAGAGCTCGAAGATCATTCTTGCATTTTTACTTTTTATTTTTGCTCAATATCATACATTATGTGGATTTGAATTTGGGTGGTGGCACAACATGAGAGAGAGTGAACCTTCAGAATATAGGATTGAGTTGAAAGGGATGATGAGAGCAATAGAATACACAGATTCTATTTTCTTAAACACACATATATTCAATTCGTAACACTGTTACACACATAAATGCTGCAACTTGACTTCACTCAAGAATACACAATCACGACGAGTTAACACAACTCTAATCTATCCAGAACAGACCAAAGATAATCAACAATCTTTGTCTAAAAGGAAACCCAAGAATAACCCAACATACATCTTCAGTTACAATAAGATCTGTCAATCTCTCA
The DNA here is from genome assembly GCA_963576765.1 of Draba incana. Classification (NCBI taxonomy): domain Eukaryota; kingdom Viridiplantae; phylum Streptophyta; class Magnoliopsida; order Brassicales; family Brassicaceae; genus Draba; species Draba incana. Next base: position 28,375,966 of record OY755211.1, on the reverse strand, counting down.
TGACCTAAAATTTTTCATCAAGAACTCTCAAAAAATCATCTCTTTTTATTTTCATTCTTCCAAAGAGCTACCTTCAAAAACTAGCACGCAGCACCATCTTATGCACCTCAAAATCTCTTTGGGTAAAACATGCAGACTTCTCCCTGAAACCCAGCGGTCCATCCATTGTACTCATACCTGACACACGCTTTCTACTGCTCACCTGCTACATGTTACGTCTGGAAGCTCCCAAAGCACCTTTTGCTTTTACCAACTTGTCACGACTTTTCAAAAGCGTGCCACTTGTTTCCTCGAGCCAAACACCTTTTTGCACACTCATGACTCCAAAGACACCTTGACTCATTGACTTTATGATGTGTTGACTTCTGAGTCTGACTCTGTTCTACCACAGAGTTTTAACTTCCTTATGCTTTGCTAATATTGTACCAGGCATAATTCAATGTCTTCACACAACAATCAGACTAGCACAAAGCATTAAGTTAAATGTCTTCGTCTGCACTCGTTATTATATGCCTAATTTTTACATTCATTTATGTCATAGGAGAATGAGGATGTGACGACCATGTCTGCCAGAGGATAAGCATATATGGCAGTTGAAAAATGGTAATTACAAATCAAAGTTTTCCACTTAAGATACTTGGGACCAGCTTCGGGTTCTTTCGATACCATCGTGACACCATATTGAAGATTTTATCCTCAAGTATGCTTTCCAAGCCACCTTGTACCACATGTCGAGGGAAAAGAATATTCGAAGAAATATAAACCCGACATCACCCACACAACGCCTCATCTAAATTATCGACAAAACTATGGAAAAAACAGTATTAGTTCTATTCATGTGGAGGATAAACGGTTTGAGGAGGGGCTCATCTTCTGGTTTGGAACTCGCATTCAAACATAGCTGATGCGATCTATTGCCTTAGCTACAATGTTAAAAATCCTAAGAATTTCTTAATGACTCCGTTGAATTCAAGATACTTGAAAACCTTGGAAGTCAGTATATTGGAGACTGAACAATTACCTCCACTGGTAACATTGTAGGGTTAAGAGGAAGCTTTGTGAAACTCTTTCTTTATTCTTACGTCATTAATCACGGCACCGGTTACGAGATCGAAAGCTAAGTCATTGGCTCGTATCATAGAGAGGCATGGTGGCTGGACCTTCTTACGCCTTAGAGAAGAGAAAAATACATAAAGTTTTATTGAGAGAAGAAGGTGTCTTCGCTGGTTCGTTTGTTGCTGCTATAACAGTTTGTGTTGTTGTAGTTTGTTGTTGTTGCAGTGTGTGCTGCTTGAGCTGATCAAGTGTTCTGGTGTGGTGTTGTAGTCTTGTTGATGCTGCTAGTTGGACGTGTGGTTGCGTGCTGTTGCCAACAGTTGTTGTTGGTGTGTGGAGATTCCACAAAACTCAAGTCTAGGCTCAAGTGAAGTTTAGCTCAGGATTGGATTATCCTGAAGAATCCATATTATTGAACATAACGCTAAATTAAGAATTTGTACTTGATTTACGCGTTTGCGAATAAGTTGTATTTGCTTTCTGGTTCTAGTGGATTTGAATCTAGACTTGGTCCCGGGGAGTAGGAAACGAACCTCGTTAAAAATTCTCTCGTCTCATTTATTTGCTGCACTTTAAATTGCCTCACTTGCACTTACAAAATGTTATAGAGAAATTCGTTCTTCTACAATACATAGCTTAGCGTTCATTAGGTGTGTAGAGAAAAATGGTATTATAATACGGTAACTTAATTTTGAGAACATGTTGTTATGTAGGATGTATATGAAAAGAAATAATGTTTTCGTCCGGAATTGTGGGCAATAAAGATACATAGTAACATTTATTAGTTTAGGAAGGAAGTGGATGGGTACAACTAAATAGGCATTGATTGATAGTTGTAAGAGCAAGCATGTGTACTGGTTGGTTATTCACTTGTGTTATGGGGTCGAGCCTTTGTTTTTGGTAGTTGTTCACGTTCCTAAAGGTACAACGAAAACAGAAAATATTGAAAAAGTGGGAATGGTGCAAATGATCCTGAGATTGTCAATTTGTTTCTCTTTTCGATCCGATTTTCACCCAATTCCTGTTCAGTCAGTTAATAATAAAATTGGGAAAATCGCATTTTTAACTTTCAAGGTCAGATTTACTAGCACTTTAAATCCTAGTGGAATATCACTCACTTTAAACCTCCAAACCCACAAAACTTACACATTAAACCTTTAAACTTGGTTTCGAGTTTGCGCCGACAATACCGTCGACGGAACCGTAAACGTCCGTTCAGTAAATTAACACCTGATACGTTATATTTTAAATTTATTATTATTTAAATTCGTTTTTAAAAAGGAAAACATAAATAAAATAAAAAATATGAATTCTCGTAAATAATAAATTTACTGAACGGACGAATTTAATAATATAAAACAAATTTAAATAAATTTACATAATAAAAAATACTAATTTAAAAACAAATTTAAATAATAATAAATTTAAAATTTAAACGTCCATTCAGTAAATTAATATGTGGGCCGTTATATTTTAAATTTATTATATTTTAAATTTAATTTTTTTTAAAAGTCGTATACAAATTTAAATAATAAAAATAATAAAAATACGAATTAAAAAAATGAATTTAAATAATATTAATTTTACTGAACGAAACTAAATATAACGGTCCACGTGTTAAATTTATTATTGTTTAAATTCGTTTTTTAAATTAGTATTTTTTATGATGTAAATTTATTTAAATTTGTTTTATATTATTAAATTCGTCCGTTCAGTAAATTTATTATTTATTTGAATTCATATTTTTTATTTTATTTATGTTTTCCATTTAAAAAAACGAATTTAAATAATATATTTAAAATATAACGGCCCACGTGTTAATTTACTGAATGGACGTTTACGGTTTTGTCAACGGTATTGTCGGCGCAAACTCGAAACCAAGTTTGAAGGTTTAATGTGTAAGTTTTGTGGGTTTGAAGATTTAAATCGAGAGTGATATTCTACTAGGGTTTAAAGTGCTAGTAAAGCTGAATTTGAAGGTTAAAATGCGATTTTCCCCAATAAATTTTGTAAGTCAATTGTAAAATTGGGAGAGTAAACTTCATTTATGTCTTAAATTATTCTTTACAAAATAATGAATTATATCTTCTAAGCGCTTATATCATTCTTACATTATTGAGCGTTCGACATAAGTGCTTACATCACTCTTTCATTATCACATTTTTAACTACAAATTTTGAAAAATAAGATTTATGGACATTTAAAAATTGTATATAAAAATTGTTAATTAATAAACATTGGATTTTAAGTTATATTCACTCTGATATTTTTATTATTTTCACATAAATATTCTTTAAAATTACATGTATTTAATATGTTACGAACTCAGTGAAAACAACATTTTTAAAAAAGAGGGAAAAAAATCATTCAATAATTATTATTTCAAATTATTATTACAAGCAAATCAACAGAAATATAGAGACTGATAAACCCCAAATCAATTAAGAATTATCCCTAAAGTTTGAGATTACTAACAAAGTTAATTGTTGTTTAAGCATACAGTATTTCCCATTGCTTCCTCCAAGAGGAAGAAAACTTTCGCAGAGAGCGAAGCAACGCGCTTGGCCTCCTCTTCACGATATTCGAAGTCTCCTTCTCCAGAAAACTCCAGATCAGGATAATTCAGCAATTGGGCAAAGGAAGAATCTCGTAGTTCACCAAGGACGACGGATTCTGCAGTTTAAATTCCAAGCGGTAGTGTAAATTTGAGCAGAGGTTAGGAAATGGCGGTGGTAGAGAAGAAGGAGCACGAAGGAACGGTGGTTCAGAGCGGCGAGAAGAATGATTCGGCCGTTTCCGGCGAGAAGGAGCGTAAGGGTTTATTGTCGCGAATTTGGAATTTGATATTTAGGGTTAGAGGAGACGATTTCGAGAAGAGACTTGAAGTAATCTCAAAGGAAGAAAGAACAGTTCGATCGAGAATGAAGCGTAGATCGATTACAAGGAGGAAACTCATTAGAAGTCTCATCCTTTTCTCTGTTATCTTTGAGGTTGAACAAATTTGTTGCTTATATGTTAGTAGGAATAGTTTAACAATGAATGTTTATAGTTTCTCTTTCTGGTTTTCAGATAATTGCAGTGACTTATGCGATAATGACAACGAGAGATGAGGATTTGGATTGGAAAATAAGGAGTTTCAGGATCTTGCCAATGTTTATTCTACCTGTTCTTGCGTTTCTTGCGTATTCTTCAATCGTTAGCTTCACGAGGATGTGTGAGTCTTTGCGTTTTCCTTCATTTACATGGAATCTAGGTGGCTTGGTGTCTTAATCATGTCTTTTTTGTGTGAAATGGTTTGGATTAGGTGACCGTAGAGATCAAAATACCTTGGAAAAGCTTCAAGCAGAATTGCTGGGGAAGATCAATGAGTTAAAAGAGAGGACTAATTATTACACCACACAGCAACTTATTCAGGTAAAATTACAAGTCTGTTAAAGATATTTTCTTGTGTTAGTGAGGCTTCCGCATAACTCGTTGAAAGAGATACTGATCACTTAATAATGTCGAAACATTATCACCTCTAGCTTTGTCGTCGGATTAGATCAGTTTTTTTTTCTATTACAGTATTTTCATAGTCTGATATGTGTCACAAGTTGAATAACTTGAAAATGTTTATAACTGACATGAAGAGCTGCACTTGTGAGTTTTGGAATTACTTCTTTTACTGGTAGGATAGACTTGCAATATGTTCTTTTACTGGCACTTGAAAGAGATACGAAATGCAACTGGAACTTATTTTAACATGAGGTATTTTGTATCAGAGGTACGATCCTGACCCAGCTGCAAAGGCGGCTGCTGCAACTGTTCTGGCATCTAAGTTGGGTGCTGATTCAGGTTTGAAAGTATTTGTAGAAGATGAATCCAAGCTTGACCACTCTACTGGAAAGATCAATGACATGGAAGTCAAACACTCCCAAGGGCTCAGGAATCGAAGACAACCAAATACAAAACGCAATAGTGCTGGGACCACTCCAACCCATCATTCTGATACCGAGTCTAACCGTTCTGGAACAAGCGAAAGAATCAGCGGCACAGAGCAAAACCAACAGATGGTGTTTGAGCATTATAATCCTAAGGGATATGCTGCTCATGACGGTAGCTGGATCTCACGCGTTGCAGCTCTTCTTGTGGGCGAAGATCCAACTCAGTCATATGCACTCATCTGTGGAAACTGCCATATGCACAATGGTAAGCTAGTTTTTATCTTTCTTCTACGTACAAGGTGCAATGTCGTTAATAACTGAATTGTACAATCTCTTTCTCATCACACAGGACTCGCGCGGAAAGAGGACTTCTCATACATTACTTACTACTGTCCTCATTGTCGAGCTTTGAACAAACCAAAAGATTCACTTATTACTCCTGCTGATACAGTCTCTCTAAAGCCAATGGAAAGCGAAGTAATCAATAGCAGTAGCTCGACGAGTGAACGTGGTAACAGCCCGATCCCTTCGTTAAACACTCCAGAGATTGTGGAAGAAGTCACAGAAACAACTGAGAGCGGCACACCGAGCTGACCGGAGAGAAAAAGAGTGAGAGAAAGAGAGAGAATGTAAGAGATGATCATGTTAAAAGAGAGGTTTATATGCTAAAAAGTAAACTGCAATTTTGATTGTGGAATGAATTCTGATCACAGCAAATCCGAGTAGGTTTTTTATTTTCATATTTATTCAACTTTTCGTTTTAAGACAAAAACAGAAAAAACTAGATATGTATAACAAATGAAGAAGAGATTGTTGACAAAAAAAAAAAAAAGAAGAAGAGATTGGTAATGACACAGCTCAGCTTCTTCTTTTCTCCCGCCAAGACCGGACCAAATATTCTCCACCATTTGTTTTTCCCTAAACATAAACCCACCAAAAACAAAACTTTTACTTTTTACATTTGTTTTGCTTTTCTTAGATCACAAGAGAGAGGGTTGGGAGAGATTTTGGGTTTTTGTTTTCTCCTTCTCCTCATAGAATAGAAAGCTTCTTTTCTTTTTTTCTTCTATTCAACATAATTATTGTTTGGTATGGGTAATGTGACGTCAAATGTAGCGGCAAAATTCGCTTTCTTCCCTCCCTCACCGGCTACATACGGCGTGACTAAAGATGAGGAGACCGGAAAGCTTATATTCACCGGAGTCACCCCGGAAAAAAGCATGGACGTTCACCAAATTACCTCCAAATCCGGCAATAAAGTCGTCGCTACGTTTTGGAAACACCCTTTTGCAAGATTCACTCTTCTTTATTCCCATGGAAATGCTGCTGATCTCGGCCAAATGGTCGAGCTCTTCATTGAGCTTCGTGCTCATCTCCGCGTCAACATTATGAGGTTTGCATTTTACCAAAATCCCAAAACAACACAATGAAATGAAGCTGACTCTCTTCAAATATGCCATTGAAACAGCTATGATTATTCAGGCTATGGAGCTTCAACAGGCAATGTAAGAAAAGGATCATCATTCAAAATTTCAAAATTTCAAAACATTTGTAGATTGTAATAAACATTCTTTCTATTTATAGCATTTGATTGTTCTTTTATAAAATCTAGCCGTCTGAGTGCAATACGTACCAAGATATCGAAGCTGTGTACAAATGCTTGAGGAGCGAGTACGATATCAAGCAAGAGGAAATTATTCTGTATGGACAATCCGTTGGAAGCGGGCCGACCTTGCACTTAGCGTCTCGATTAAAGAGACTAAGAGGGGTTGTTCTTCATAGCGCAATTCTCTCTGGTCTTAGAGTTCTGTATCCTGTGAAAGTAACATTCTGGTTCGATATATTCAAAGTAAGCCCCATCTCGCTTTTCTTCGGTTACTCTTGGCTCTTTTTGTCTCTCAAACTCTTTGGATCTTTTGCAGAACATTGAGAAGATACGCCATGTGACATGCCCTGTTCTCGTCATACATGTAAGGTTACATCACTTTTTTTTTGTTCTCACAAGCGGTCTGCGATGTGAGATGATTATACTTTGGTTTACGATCCTGCAGGGAACAAACGATGAGATTGTGAACTTGTCGCACGGTAAGCGATTATGGGAGCTTTCAAAGGAAAAATATGATCCATTGTGGGTTAAAGGAGGAGGGCATTGCAACTTGGAGACATATCCCGAATACATAAAGCATCTGCGTAAGTTCATAAACGCAATGGAGAAACTCGCTCTCAACAATCCGCCAACAAAACAAGAAGACGACGATCCAAGCATCACTGAGGTTAAGCACAACCGGTGCTTACGATTCAGGATACGATAAGAGCCGGATTTGAAGTTAGTAAAATGCTAATCACAAAGATCAAAAGACCCACTCAAAGGAGTCAATTTCCTCAAAATGTGGTCAGATCAATGCAAATCCCCAAAACAAGACAAGAAAATTGCAAACCAGATTTTCATCGTTTGTAGAATTTAGCCTTGTAAAAACCAAATGTAATGTAGCAAAAAGTTTACAATTCCGTTTTTAATCTAAATACTTTGATTCATATAAACAAGAACAAACTAAAAGCAAGGAAAGAGCCAAAAGCAGAAACTGGATTTGATGATCATTTAGGGAAATTTGAGGCCACGTTGTTTGAGCAAGTTAACGTAACTGACTTGTTCATCTCTTTGATCTCCATTGTTACGAACAAGGGTTTTGATAATTTCTTTGAAAGGGATAGGATTTTCATCTCCACCATGATTTACCGATTCAGAATCTGAAATTGTAGATGCAGAAGAAGAAGAAGAAGAAGAAGAAGAAGAAGATCTTGAAACTCCGGTATGACCAGAAACCCTAACATTATCGACCGTGACAGAGGACGGAGAACGAACCCTAACATTTTCCACCGGAACAGACGGTGAAGCAGGGGCCGAATCCGGTTTAGGAGACGGGGAATTCAATTTCGGTGTCGATTCCGATACCCTAATTTGGGTTTGGGAATTGGGTGCAGAGGAGAGAGAGGGGTTCTCAGGGGGAGTACGGAAGACGTCATTGTTGATTGAATCGAGACTGGTCGGAGAAGATAATGAGATAACCGGAGTTTTGACGACCGGCGGCGAATTAGGGTTAGCGAGAATCTCAGTGTGGACCGAATTCGTTTCGAGCACTTCTTCTCCGTCGGAAGATTTAGTCGGAACGGAGTTAGGGTCAGCGAAAGGGCAGTTTTTAAGGAAAAATCTCTGGGATGAAGTGATGCTGCCGAATTCGCTATCGTCACTTTCCGCCATTGTCCATGAACAAGTGAGGAATGACTCTTCCACTACACACTGTACTAGTACCAAGAATGGTTTTCGTGGCTTTTTTTAGTCGGCTAAAGTTTTTATTAATAAAAGGCAAGGCCCAAACTGATACAAAAGCCCAGATACAAATTGCAAACATAAGCCCAGTAAAATAATAACAATTATGCCCTAAAAATGATTAATCTGCATCTGTAGCCGCAGTCTTGAACCTCCACCGCCTAAATTCGCCGATCCACAACCAACTTTTTGCCTAATCCGAGATGATCTGCTTCTTAACCCACTCCAAATTCATCTTCTTCCTGGAATCTTCTCTCGTGACACCACTATTATGTGTCTATGCTCACAAATGGAACACATAAACGAAGAAGAAAACCCCAAAAAAGAAACAAAATTTAGAGAATCTGAAGATAGATTAAAGCAAAAAGAAGTTGATCGGAGAATACAAAACTATACAACCCGATCTTAGTCGGAAAACCCCGATCTTAGTCGGATGAGCAACCGGAACAAAGCCGGAAACCGAGAACGAAAACAAAAGAACAAAGACAAAGCCTAAATATATACAACCGGACCGGTGACAAAGACACCGGCCGGATCTACCACCGAAATTTGTTGATCGGAACTCTAGATCTGAAAAATGGTTTTTTGAGCTGGTTTTCGTGGCTTTGGTCATTCTCATAGGCCACTAAATACCTAAAAAAAAAAAAATTTAAGTAATAAACAATTTCAGATTTTTTTTTTTTTTTTTTCTATCTGGGTAATAATATTAAGAAAAGTAATCAACGTTCAAGCCCAATTATTTACAAGCAAATCAATTAGAAATTAGCCAAGCAAAATCAAAAATCAATTAGACCTAAGGCAAAATCCAAACTATCTAAATCTAATCTCACCAAAAGATTGACGGATCTCTATCAAATCAAGCCCTTTGCCTACTCATAAAACACATCACGCAACCATAGCCGGATTTGAGCAAAGAGCTCCTACTTTGTAGAAGCACACTTGTTTAAAAAAAAAAAATCAAATTTATATATTAGTTTACATAAAAATATGTTATTTGATGAAAAAAAGAAAGTTTAGTGAGATAGTAAGCAATTATTTTATAAGATTATATGATTAAAAGGTGAAAATGTAAAGCCGAATTTTTATAAATTTATTTTGAAGTAGAAGGTATGAATGTATTGTTGATAAGAAAATCATTTTTTTTAAATAGTGTAAATTAAATGTTGGTTATTAAGTTTTGTACGGACCCCGACAATGTCAAATCCGGCTCTGGACGCAACCACAGGAAATAACCAATTGATACATAGGATTGTATACGTGCACCGTTAGTCGCTCTATGCTATACAAAAAGCATCCATGGTCTTCCACCTCAATTCTCCACTCCAAAACTAAGAACAAGGGATCACAAGTACAAAGCCTCATTTGCGTTTTTCATGTCATATTATTGATTGCTTTGTTCTTAGTCTCTGGCTCTGCTTTGGATCATTAAACTAGCTGGTTTAATCATGATATTAATTTTTTTATAAAATTAATAAGACTATATTCTAACCCTTCAAATCTAATAATTAAAAATTCTTTTGAATGTATCAAAATCTGATCGCCCGGTGACTCGATACTCAGCTATGTAAGTTACAAAGTTTGATGCATCAAACAAACTTGATCTAACACAAGATATCATAATCTTCGTCTTATTAAAAAAAAGGTTAACGAATTATATAAAGTGTTAATATAATTAACAGGGAAGATGACAAAAACTAAAGAAGATAACATGAAAACCAGAGGCAAACAAATAAAGCATTACAATACAAAGCAACCAACTTTTCTCTACCCTTAGATTGTTCATCCAAAAGATGAACTCTTACGTTCATAGAAATTGTCTTCAAGCCTCAAGAGGCTGTCTTTTCTCAGTCTATCTCCACAATCTGAGGCTGCCTCTCTGCAGCTTTCTTGCGTATAAAGATACCCCATCTCAAAGCTGCTTTAAGCTTAAGCCATCCCACCACAGCTTTTCCCGAACCTCTATTACGTTCTCTCTTGTACGTGTTATCAACCTGAGCTTGGTACGGGATGTCATAACCGTAACAAGACTCATCGGTGTGACCAAACCCACTTTGCGTTCCCATAGTGTTCACACCGATCCCAAACGTCTTCAAGAGTCTCTGCATATCATCAGTCTCAAGCATCTCAGAGCTCCTTAGTCTGATTTCTTCACTGAAAATGTCTTCAAGACCTTGTCCTCCGTTGTACGAGCCTGAAACATTGGAACTCTCCATCGACCTGTTGTAGTCCGGTAACGATGGTAATAATTGGCTGCAATGTTGCTGCACAAACTGAGGATATTCTATCGGTTGAGGGACCGATGAATAAGTAATTACATTCTGATGACATTGCACAGTTTGCCTATTATTCTGGTTATGCAGATGTTGATGGTTCTGAGCTGTTTGCGCCATAGCAATTTTTGGTTCTTTCTCGGCAACTGGTAAGCAATTCAACAGCTTACCGTCGTATTCAACAACTTTTTGCCAGTTCTCATAAGCCATCTTCACCAAAATGTCAGCAGAAATCTGTGAGCTAACCAATGATCAGGTAAATTAACCAAGAAACTGAATTTAAATCTTCAGAGAGATATGCTTGTCTTTTTACCTTTTGTTCATGGTTAAGAGAGTCCAGAGATAGGAACTGTCCGTTTACAATTAGTCCACGGAATTCATAGATATGATTAAAGACAACGGCTGTCGATTGAGTCTGGTCTGTGTAAAACACATAAAGCTTCCCTCCCAAAACGCACGTCTTTGCGTGCTCCACCGTGTTATCCCACATTCTATTCGACATTCCACTCCCAAGCAACTATAATATCAGAAAAAGAACATTTAACAATGTATACATCTTTGTTATTGTTGGTGGTTTATTTCATATAAACAGAACTGAATATGCTTACGTTTCTTAGCTTCTGTGGATCCTTAACAAGGAGACGGAGGAAGTCTTCGACTGTCACGATGTTAGCTTTTAATAGCTTCTTGTGTAGTACACCGTCTTTCGCTATTCTATCCAGTCTCCAGACTTCATCGTGTAAAGCTGGCGGATAATGTTTCTTGTATACTGCAAAATATTGCCAAAAGAAAATGAACACTCTCTACTTGTCAATACAATCCAGAAGTTAAAAAGACTCACATTCTCCTCTATGATCTTTGACAGCAAAAGGTTCTGTTTTAGCTTCACGAATGCGAAAGCTATCACCAGACCCTGGAGCGGCCTTAACACCAAGCCTAAACTTTCTGCTCCTAATCCAACTCGAGTTGTCGGTAAAAGTAAGTTCTCCTAAAGTTCCCACACCTTCCTTAAGAATCACCTGTGTGTCACCTGTCAAGATTGGGCGTTTCCCTTCTCGCTCTTTCACTTCAAAGCTCTCAAAGTGCTCTCTCGTCCAATCTTCATCATCCTCATCATTGAAGTCTCCCTCTAACACGACAACATTAAGCTTCGAAGCCGACACTTCTCCTGTTTGGACTACATTTCCTGTGTTTGCATCTATAACAATGACATGAATGGCCGAGCCTCGCTCTCCCTCAACTTTCCCACCTGTGAATAAGTGAGGAGGCATTCGCGTCCTAAAGTGAAGTTGCAGGTTTCTTCCATTGCGGTCTTGGATCCTCTTTGGTTCCGGTGACCTGAAGATTCCATGTTAGTTTTACCCGAAACTCAAAACGCTACATAGATCACACAACCATTTCAAGAGGAAAAGGTATAACTGAAGAAAATACCTCGACGCTAACTTTGCATTTCCCAACCTTGATAAGGCTCGTTCCACCTCTTCGCTAACCTATTTGTTTGTCCACACCATATCAAGTTTACAACTCCATAAGCATCTCAAGATTTACTCAAAAAACATTACATGTCTAACTTAAGAATAGGATTCAAACTCACAATTTTGCGAAACAACGGCTCCAAAGATGAGCATAGCCTCTGCAAACTATCTACCTTGACAGCTTCCACAATGACACTGTGGAGAGATTAATAAACGAACATCTTAAGAATCATAGTTTAAACAGAACAAGGTTTAAATTCTCCTACATGATCTAACAATAAAGCATGTTCTTCTTCAATAGTTGTAAAGTTTAACCATTGAGCTACTTTGAAGTGGAAAAACTATAGAATATCTTGAAAGAAGTTACCTTGCTAAAGCAGGAGGTTTTTGTCTCTTTGATTCTGGCAAGTTGTCCGTATTCTCTTGACTGCATTCGAATCCACGCTTGTTCATGGAACTTTCCATTTAAGAAAAAATTAAATAACAATCTCTGTGTCTAGAGAGATATACTAAAATTATTCTAAACTTAGAATAAAACAGCAGAAGTCCACAAAGGAAGCTTCAAAGAAGAACACAAAATAAACATAAGCACATAATAAGTTGAATATTTGAAGAAATAGACTCAAGCTATAGAGTTTGGAAAGGCCACATGGGTTTGGACGGTTTGCAGAAGTCACTGACGTTCTTTAATGGTAGATCTAAAGCGTTCATTGAAAAAATCTCTATGGAATCTGTCCATGTGAGCCTTAAAATAATGCAAGAGTATTTTAATGGCTGACACTAAAGTAAAGAAACCAAATAAATTAGCAAAAAAGCAGCTGTTTTTGTGCATGAATATTGAAAGTTGATAACCGCGTGATACCTGGAGAGATCATATGCTCCATTATGTCAACCCAAATGTGTTTTGACTTGTCCAGTTTTGTCTCTTCTCTTTTTTTGTCCCTCTTCACAAATTCACATCTTTCTTAACATCTGAAAAGTCTCAATCAGGTGCAAATCTCAACAAACACAAACAGAAGTTTAGAAAAGTCATAATTATATGTATCTGTTTTGGCTGATGAGAATTTGTTGATTTTATTTGCCAATGAACAAGAACTATAAAATACAGAAGTCAGTGACTTCTAGTCCAGTGGGACAAATTTATATATCTAAAGAAAAGTCAATACAAGGCCAAACCCTTTCTTTAGCTATATTTAGTTAGACCCAAGAACAAAACAAAACAAAAAAAAAGCTACATATATAGAGAAGAGAACGTGGGAGATAAGACTTTTGCCTTGCGAATTAAGCGATTCCCATGTTCTCACTGAGCTGTACTGTACTACGCAGAAGCGAAAATCTAGCTTTGCTTTCATCGAGAAACGCTTCAGGGTAGAAGTCACTAAACAGTGAATTACTTACTCACCTTCAAAACCTAATTGCCGAGCTCTCCGCTCCCACAAGGAAGTGATCTTCCTCTCTTTGGACAACAATGCTTCAGCCCTTTCTCTAGCTGATTCACAAATTTCCGTGGCAGCATTACATTTCTCGGCTTCCTTTTGGTACTGTGAAGCAACTCTTTTAGCTTCACCGAGCGTAACATTCATATGATGGCTATGTTCGTCTGCAACTGCTTCTTGCAGCTTCAGCTCTTCCGTGAGAAGATCCACAAATTGCTTCTCCATTTCCTGTTTTAGCTCTGGATCATCCTTTCCACAATCTGTCACACAACATAGACCAAAAGAGAAATCTTTAAATTTGTTGAAAGTGTTCCTAATGCAACAGATAAGAAAACCTCAAGCTCCCATGTATGATAAACTAGTTGCCCTCATCAAAAGTTGTATTGGTATTGAAACTTTGGTTACTGATTCACCAAACTCATTTTGATTGAGAAATCATAAGAGAGAGCCATTCTCATTCATATCAAAACCATTATAGATACTAAAATTTGGATAATACAATAAGATCTAACCTGTAACAGAGAGATTTGCAAGCCCTGCAAAAAAGAAAACAATAAGAGAAAGAAACTTGTCAGAAATCGAAATTCTTAGATTTATACATCAATTTCTTAAAAGGGTCTCTCGAATTTGCGAAACCCACTCTAAAAATGAACTAAATTCGCCTAATTTTCGAATCAAACGTAGCACTCAGATTCTAGATCCAATCAAAAACGAGAGAGAAAGAGAGTAATTTGGTTACAGTACCAGGAGCGATCTCTAAGAGAGACAGAGGACGAGGACAATCGCAGTCACAAGGAGGACAAATGGAGTTACTGCGAGCGGATCCAACGAAACCTTTGTTAATTTTCCAATAAAGAGCAGGTCCACACACAACTAAAGCTGATATCACTGAGAATATCACTATACACCTCACGCAATTTCCAGATCTCCGCGCCATTGTTGCAGTCGCGAAAACCTCAATTTGAAAATCGTCGGTCAGATCACACAGTCTGATGCAATAATGGTGACTGGAGGGAGAAGAAAGAAAAAAGAATCCCAAAAACGACGTCGTTTTGTTATCTTACCTGTACCAACTGTATTTGCGATTGTACCCTTATAGTTCCATAACACTTCCAAGACTGGCACTATAGTTTCATTTGTTTCAGAAAGGACCCAGAAGTGGAGTTTTTATGCCTTTGTTTACTATGGAAATGTTGGAATTAACAACACAACGGTAATTTGATTACACGAACTGAATCTTAAACACATAATGTTTTTATTTGTTGATATTGTGGAATAAACTTTTTGCTCTTATTGCTTTTTTTTTTTATCTTACTCTTCTTCTTCTTCTCTCAAATCTCTGTAGTAATCAGTGATCCATTGCTCTATAATGTTAACCTCTTGCCTCCTCTGCTCTTTCAGCCACTCCGGGTCGCCTTTCGTAGCAGCTCTAAGATCCGAATGGTGAGCTCCTATTTCAAACAAACATAGTTAGGTTCATATTTTGCTCAACCAATCTATTTGTCTATACACCGACACATTTTAAACGAAAAAACGTTACCTTTCTTTGTCACAAGCGCGATGATGCTACTCGAAATGTTCTTTAGAACCCTGAAAAATATGTGCAACTCCATAAAATATGTTTAATACAATTTTTCAATTGAGAAGTAGTTCTAGTACTAACCCTCCACGGCTCCAAGGGTCTTGCATTCCATTGGAGAAGATAATGTTGCTTCCAAATCTCTTCAACACTGTCTCTATTCTCTACAACACATAACCAAAGAGATGATAATCTAATAAAATGTAAGGGAAGAAATAAGATAAGAGAAAACAAAACTGACCTTCCCACCAAATTCTGTCGTGATCCAATGTGAACGAGGCTTGACTCCGTATCTACCCATGCATTGTTCTTGGAATGCCTCATAGTCATTCTCATACGGTGGGAACATACTCTGGTTCGAGCAACTCATCGGCATAACCATCTCCGTGCACGCCTGTTTCCATTTAGTAACCACATTCGCGTCATTTATAGTTTCATACAATCTTTGAATATAGAGTATTTATGAATATTACCTGCCATCCCCACCCATCAAGTCCATGATCATCAGTTGGTTGTTCCATCTCAAAGCATTTTTTTGAACCCGAATAGTTGTAGTATAAGCTTGCAGCAGCAAAGGCACGGTCAAGATTACTGGACCCTCGAGGGAATCCATCAATGATCTTACACATCTGATGCAAAAGTAACCAGTCCAATTCTGATAGGGAAAAGAGAAAAATACTTTATGACACTTTGGTTAAAGAAAATCTCGCGTATTTTACCTGCTCCACGGGATAACCAGGTAGTGGCGCCATGAAATTAGCTGCAGTGGCGTAATTAACCATGGCTGTATAAACAAACGCTGACATTAACCAATCTCTTGCTGAATAATGAGAGTGAAGGCCTCTGCAATTCGAGTCAAAGCATTAGAATTTATCGAACGGAGAACAGATTTCACTGAGAGTTTGAAGTGAAATTTTACTTGCAAGTTCTGAACTTTTTGCTGAGTTCTGGTAAGCCATGTTTCATATTGGAAACTGACTCTAGCTCTTCCCAGCTTCTCTTGATAACTTTGAAACAGTTAACGCTTGCGTCCTGCTTGTAACAATAAGTTCATTATACCATCACTTTTTATTTAAAAGGAAACATGGCAATACAGTACCTTGAAATCCTGAGAAATGGCGTCATAGAAGCTCGTTAATGGCACAATGTTATCGAAATGCAAAATTGGAGCAGACGATGCTAATGCACCGATTGCTATGTGGGGATACTTCAGCCTGAACCACGCTGCAAGCACTGAAAGTTTTACGAGTAACAATGAGCTAATATTAATGAATTATTCCATTGAAAGTGGTGATTGTGAGCTTACTTCCACCGTAAGAGCCACCAAAGACAACCACAGGAGATGCCTCGGATGATAGATTCTGCTTTAAGCTTCTGATAAGGACCGCATAATCCGCCAACGCTTGCTGAGAGTTTAGGTAACCCAATGTTTCAGCCGTCTTAGGCGAATTCTTCTTCAATGGAGTTGATTCTCCATAGAACCGGTGCTGCAATTATAAAACGTTTTGATTCTAAATCCTCAAACTAGAGTTAAGATTATAAGAATTGCAAAAAGATCTTACTTCAATGAAAACAAGAAGAGCCTGGAACTTGGGAGCAATATCAGACATGAAACCAGTGTTGGAAGCAAACCAGTCGATGTCTCCTTCATTTCCAGTGTAAACGAAGATCGGTCCACCTTTAAGCCAGAAACGACTGTTGATGAGGTACTTCTGGTGAAAGATTTTGTAGCTCTCTGGTCTAAAACTAAAGTGGTCAAGATTCTGAGGGAAGTAACGAGTCTCAAAAGGTAACTCTGACTTTGACTTGGAGGAAGCCTTCTTGATTTGTCTTAGAGAAGAAAGATGGTGTAAACCTCCAGGAGTATAGTAAGTTCCTTCTGCAACACTAGTGAAGAACAAGAACACAAGACACAAAGAAACAGACATTTTTTTCTCTATATTTCTTTCTCCCAAAACAAGAGCCACTCAAATACACGCAAGTAGCCAGAAGAAGAATAAGTGGTTTGGTGTTATGCTTACAAAATTTAGTTTTGCATTCGTCAACTTTTGGTTTCCCAAGCAAACTCTTTTGGAGCTTGTGGTGGTAAAACGTGATGATTTTGTGTCTCAAGCATGATGCTGACACAAAAAAAAGATAACAATCAATGGAATTATCATACCAAGTGGCAGTATGATCCAAACAAAGCCATCCTCCATCTCCACCAAAAAACAAAAACTGATTAATTTTGCAATAATAATGTATTTAGTTACAAATCCTAAACCCTGGGTTGTTGCAAGTGATTGTCATGATATGAACAAGAAACAATACTGCCAAAATAAAAAGGTTGGGAAAAGGTCCAAACTTTAGAATACCAATGAAACCACTTTCTTATCTTAGTATAGTTCAAGCCTAAACTGAATAATGTTGAATAATTCAACCACAAAAAGTGTCATATTCTTGATCAAAACAAAAAGATACAACTCAACATCAATTTACTGTCACAAGATAAGAGAAAGCTGAACAGAACAGAGCACACCACAAAGGCACAAACTTTCTTTTTCCCAAAGTTAAGCACTTTCATGATTGTTGCGTGCCATCCTTTTAACGGTGCAAATAGAGAAAGGGTTTAGGCCCACAATTGCTGTGATAATTGTGGGAGAGAAACGTAATAATAGTAAAAAACCTAAGAATGTGGATACAAATTTTTTCAACATACATTCAAAGCCTAGACTTGTTTTCAGATTCTAATTCACTACCAATGTATCATTTGAACAAAAATTCATGCAATTTTTCAGAATTATGAATCAAAAAAATAAAACAAGAAGAAGAACTAAAAGGGAAAAATGGTTATAAAGGCGCTCAAGAGACTCATCATCGCGCGTTTGTGGCTTGATTGATTGGTCAAATAGCGAGTGGGGTCGAGCCACTTCCTGGAGCAAAGAGCACCACTGAACCACGAAATTAGGGGTTCTAATAAAGAAGAAGATATCTGAGACTATCCTAGCCACTGGCATAAATTTTGGGTTAGACTCGGATGACCCGGAATAAATCGGGTTGGCCACAGTAAATTGGCTTGGTAAAAAAAAAAAAAAACTTTTACAGTTTTACTACATGCAAATAAATTTGCCACTAGCTTCCTCAACTTTGTCCGTTCCCTGATTTTGGATTTTTTTTAAAAAATTTCTCCTGAAAAAATATTAGTCTCCTTGATATTATTCGAAAAATTGCCAAGATTCAATTAAAATCAAGATTGTGTGTTTATAAACCGGTAGTTAATCAATAGTTGCGTTGAGCCTAATCACGTTTAGTTAAATCTGAAATCGTGCCCAAATAAAACAATTTGGATTCGAACACTTTAAACGAAAAAAGTTTTATTTTTGACACTCCCTCCATTCCAAAATATAAGTTGTTTTACCTAAAAGCACAAAGATTAAGAAACTATTTTTTTTTATAAAAAATATCATTTAATATACGTAATAAATATAATATAATCAAACTTAAAAAAGACTACAAAATATTATTGGTCACACAATATTCAATAAAGATGAAAAGTACGTAGGATTCTCAAAACAACTTATATTTTGAATTAAAAAAAAACACTCAAAACAACTTATATTTTGGAACAGAGGGAGTATAAGTTAACAAAATCGCCATTTAAAATGTAATTATCGGCTAATGCAATGAAATTAATGGCTTAATTGAATTTTAGTAGTTCATAGAAAACCAGATTTATGAAAAACAATATTTTCAAGTAGGGCTGGGCAAAAATAACCGGAACCGATCCGAAATTATCCAAACCGAAACCGAACCGAATTTTTAAGAATACCCGATGGGTTTTATATGTTTATAACCAAAAGAACTAGAACTAAACCGATACCAAACCGAGAACCGAATGGGTACCCGAAATATCCGAAACATAAATGAATCCATATATATGTATGCATAGTTTGGATATATTTTATAATTTTTCTTTGTATGTTTACGATTAGTTCGGTTAGTTCAAATTCTTTAGCTATTGGTAAATAGTTCGGATACAAATAGCTAATATAAGTGTATTTTTTTATTTTTTACTAAAACCAAGTACTATTTTCGGATAATTTAAGGTAGTTTGGTTAAAAAGTACTCGGATCATTTTCTTTCATTTGAACTGTCTTTCCAATCTGTTCTATATTTTTGATTTCTAACACAAGGTTCTTTCATTTTTTGTTAGAGTTTGAACCTGAATTCAACTTGCAAAGATCCTAATAGAGTAAGAGAAGAAGCTTATCAGGGTATGTTTCATGAAGAATTTGTTAGTTGTTTCATTTCCTACTGTTTCCGTAATGATTTGCTTTGAATTTCAACTTTTAAGTTTGTTTCTTTTGTTTCTTTGTTTCAAAACTATCTTGTGTTGCTTATGCCTTTTGTTCGAAACTTGTTTCATTATCTACAGTTTATGAGATTTTATTTCTAATTTTCTACATTATGAAGTTAGAGACTTAAAATATTATGTTTGGTGACATTTCAGGTATTACCGAGACCGATCCGGAACCGATTGGTACCGAACCGAAACCAAATAGTCTCCGTCAGTACCTATATGGGTATAAAACATCTATACTCGATATATCTAGAAACCGATTGATACTGAACCGAAACCAAACCGAATATCCGGTTGCCCAAGCCTATTTTCAAGAGAGAATAATTGAAGAAGTCAAAAGCATAGAGAAATCGAGTTGGAATCGGAACAGAAAATCTTGAGGGGGTTAGGGCAGTCGATCCAACTAAGCGACTGGCGACTGCTCATGCCCTCTCGATTTTGCCCGCTTCAAAGAATGTTTGAATATTCAAAATTCTATCCCGACTATGTAATTATTGAAAATCACATATAACATGTAAACCCTCAACTGTGTTTAGTTGAGTGGTAAGAAATCAAAAATTACATTTAACATAATTACGTTTAGATTAACTCGAATTCGCACCCAACATAAAAACAACTGTGATTGGATCAATTATTCACTTTAAATAAGTCGGGTGCGAATTCGGATTAATCCTACTAACTAAAAGCAACTATTTGGAGGGGTGTCCACATCAGCACAAAAACAGACTCCTCTCACGATGCCGCGTCAGGAAAATAATCACAGATTTAATTAACCAATCAGAAGTCTCCATTAAGACAAGTCGTTTGTATTTCCTCCAAATTAAACAAATCAGCTACACGATTAATCAGCTACACAAACCAGCCCATTAAGAACTTTGTTTCTTCATCGCCGATCTTCCCTCCGGCCACAACCTCTCCGCACACAAACCTAATCTCGCCGTCGACGCTTCATCTCCATCAAAGTTACTACGATCCTTCGCCTCCTCCACTTCTAAACTCACGATTACAGAATCATTAACCACATACGACTATTCAAATCCGTAACAGTTACTTCTCCTCATAAGCTTCAAATCCCTCTTCCCCTTCCTTAAAACAGTTTATAAAATAAACATCCTAAACCCATTACATCCAAACTCCTCTCATCTCACTTCCTAGCCTCTGATTTTAATTCCAATTTTGTATATCATTTCCACTTCCAGAATCTGCAACACTCCACTTCAAATGTTTGGTAATATTTTCACTTCCAATTCATCCGTTATTTCCGAAGTTGATTTGATCTTCATCTGTTTTTTGGTACGTCGATTTATTGATTTTGATTTATGCAGTAATTTTGTTTTTACGAAACGGAGAATTTGGTGGGTTTCACTCATGTTTTTGAAATTTCGATTGTGGTTATGTTTATCCCTCAGGTGGAACATGTTGCGAGGGAAGAGAAGACTGTAACTGCTTATGAACTCATTGGAAAATATTGTCAATTTTATGTTGGTCGTTACTGAATCGCAAAAGTAAGAAAAAATTGCGCGTCTTCTTTTATTTGGTGAACATCGATGTTTTTTGTTGATGTAAATTTCATAATGGTTGGTAATTGATTCAGAATTTCGAGATCATATTTCTTTTGTGAAAAGCTTGCAACTTTGTTTCTTCGTGCAGGATTGGTTTTACCATGATTTCTGATGCAGAATCAAAGGGTCTTATTAAACCAGGAGAGGCCAATTCCATTACCTGATTCTTCAAACTACTATTGTGTTTTGCAAGCATTTGTTCTGACCTTTTAGTTTCTTCTTTATAGTGTGTTGACTGAAGCAACCAGTGGAAACACTGGTGTTTGGTTAGCATTCAGTTGGCTACCAAGAGATACAAGCTTATTATTATGATGCCGGCTTTGATGAGTATTGAGAGAAGAATATTTCTCTTAGCTTTTGGAGTTGAGTTAGTTTTAACTGACCCTACTAAGGGCATGAAAGGAGTTATCGCAAAGGCGGAGGAGATTTTCGCAAAGACACCAAACGGTTACGTGCTTCAACAGTTTGAGAACCCTGCCAACCTAGAGGTATTGCTTATATTGTTTACAGAATCTGTTTCACGTGTTACTGAACTTTTACGTTAATAAAATTGTTGTCAGAATTTGTTACTAGAAAGAATATAAAGGTATGAAATTTTTGCATATTGATTTGTTGAATATGATATTACTACTAATTTTGCAAGATTCCATCCGGTGAAACGCTTAGTCATCGTGTTGTGATTATGTGGTTTCCAATTGGTTTGATGCCAATAGGTCGCTCTTGCTTTCTTTTCTTTTTTTCCGGGATCAAAACTGTCTTTTCTTATTTCCTAAAATAATACGTTAACTTATTAATTGAAACCTAGCTCAAGACTTGCATAAGTTAGGTGTAATGTTTTTGTTTGCAGTTGCTAGAAAATTTCATGAGAGCTTTTTGTGTAGGTAAATCACAGATATGATTGCCAAACATATGGAACAGACATGAAGATTCATTTATGGAAGTTGTAATATGGGATCAAGAAAATGAATGTTGGTTAAAAATGAAAGTAACATAATTGAATCTTGTGAAAAAATATGAAAACATTAAGGAATAATCAGAAGAACAAGAGAAAATTAAGTGTTACTCCAGAAACGGTAGGACAGGAAACA
Source organism: Draba incana (assembly GCA_963576765.1). Classification (NCBI taxonomy): domain Eukaryota; kingdom Viridiplantae; phylum Streptophyta; class Magnoliopsida; order Brassicales; family Brassicaceae; genus Draba; species Draba incana. The sequence goes on along the minus strand of OY755211.1, from coordinate 28,353,910 downwards.
AACTACAACAAATTGAAAAGAGAGGAAACAAAAGAGACTAAAGAAACAAAACACATAAACACACTCAAGGGATGGGCAAAAATAAATGGTGCGAATGAAGAGCAGCTATGTGACAAAAAACAAGACACGAAACATTGGTGGAAAAGGAGTAAAGGACACAAGTAATAAAGCAAGCGAACAAAAGAATTAAGAGAAGTACTAAAGTTGATAATCTAACAAAATTTGAAGTAACCGAAAAACAAGGATCAAATGACGAAAGCAAACGGGAACATGGTTTGGAAAAAAATTGCAAGAAAATAGCACATAGAGTGTAACTTGATTTTAAATAAGCCATAATCAAATGACGTAAAATAATTAAGTACGGACCTATGATTTTGCTACTGCAATAAATTTACCCCAATTTAACTAGCCGAATGGAATGAACTGATTGTTTGCATGTCATTTTAACTCTATTAACTCTATTGAATAAATAAGCCATAAACTCTTTGTGATTGAAACACAGCCCCTATCACTCTAACTTTAGGAAAATCAGCAAACCAAATGGTTCAACTCTATTGACGAATACATAGTTTTCTAATTTAGACAAAGTGAACTTCTCAGAAGATAAAGCGAAACTGCATAGTTTTATGTGGATGTTGGTTCTCAATTATAAGACATCAACTTGCATCATTACAAAAGAAAATAAAAATCCTTACCCTGACCGAAATGTTTTCCGAGTAATTGAGATCCAAAACATAATCATCATCATCATAGACATAGAGGAAAACCATTTCACAAAATATGAATAGAATGTAAAAATTGTTATCTAGCCTGCACTAGGCCAATAATATATATAGGGGATATGGTAGAATAAAAATCCAAAAATAATTAAATAATTAATTGCTGATCAACATAAACCATCGTAATATTTCCAATTTCCAGTTTCGGAAAGATTGATTGCATATCTCTACAATCCTACATAATATCCCCAAAATTGCGGAGTCAAAATTATTCCACAACTCAATGAAACAAAAACATCCCAAACAATAAAAAAAAAGAAAAGGAACTTACCTAATTACAAACAAACACCATGTACTGTAATCTGATTTAATTAATCCCTAATATTTACCAATTATAACAACGGATAAAAGTATTAAGTTTACCAAATAACGTAAACCACAAAAAACAGCTCACTACATAGCACTGACGACAAAAAAAACTGTTTATTCATAATCTCTTTCTCGCATATTTTCTATTGACTACCCTCATTTTACAAGCATACGGTCAACGAAATCGAAGCCCAGAGGAATAAATCAATAAATTGCAAGACAATACGGCAACAGTAAAGAAAAACAACAACAGCCAAAATCAAACCAGAGAAAACACATCACACTTTCGGCCGAAACATATAATACGAATAACAACAACGTTTATAAATGATTATGTTGAGCTGTTGTGAAGAAGTTGAATTGCGGGAATAATATTGGGCTTCGTGAGTAGTTTTCAACTGGGCCTTTTAAACCCGAGCTCCGAGGACAAGGAATTGAGGTAGAGAAAGGTCTTAAAATCTCCGGCGAGAGTGATGAGATGAAGACCTAATGTATATGACTGGTAACAGTTCAAACAAAAGTGGATAGATATAAAATACGACGGGGCAGCCTAAAGAGACAAGTTGATAAAGATAGTGCAAGCCCATGATTATTGCTTCGTTTTGTACGTTCATGATAAGGAACATGACATGCCAATGACTCATTCTGGCCAAAAAAAAACTTTTTTTTCCCTAAAGCAAAGTTAAAAGAACACAGAATATCATAAATTTAGATATAAAAACTGCAGCTGCTAAACATGAAGGATAATTAAAACCTTAAACAACTGAATTTATGGTTAATTTCACAAGCATATCTAGTATAGTTTTTAACTTACTAATTCGACTTCTTGTCAAGCCATGTGCACCGGAAACATTCTTATAAAGTTTTTAGACACTTATGAAAGTGTCTCTAATGCACATGCCCTCATTTGATAATAAAAAACCTATTTTAAACGTTTATGCACCAAAGCCAATTCACCTAACAATTCGTAAAGTAGGTTGCATGAAAAAATAAACAAAACGTTTTTTGTTTAACGTGAAAACGATTTAAAAAAAAAAAAAAAATTGAAACCGGGGAAGCCCACCGGCAAAAGACACATTCTATACAAAAATATCAAATTCTAACGCTCAAAATCGAGTATTTAGATCATTATCTTTATTTTCATTTTCTTTTTCATCTTTCCTTTCAAATTAAATTATTTTCAAAAAAAAAAATCTCAAAAAAAAAAGTCTTATATATCATGAATGATCATCTCCAACATCCCATATATGGTTGGATGATCTTTGTAAGCAAGACCTTATATAAATAGAAGACGTTGTTTAGTGTGCACAGATGTAAAATTTCACTATATATTTGTTGGAACAATTTTGATTCTTGTGGACAATTTTTCAAAATTTTATAGTTTTTAGCCTATAAAAATAAAAATTAATATCAAAGATATCCGTACGTTTTCAAACTATTTACTTATTACAATTCAAAAACAAGTTTTTTTGTCAAACATTTCTATTGTCTTTCTAAATTGAAATTTCTAGGAAACTTATGTACAATCTAGTTCGTAAGCAAAACAATATTTTTATAATAAAAAAAAATCTTCAAAAGATTGTATATATGTGGGCGTATATACAATTTTAATAGTCACCCACAAAATAAACTAAAAATTCCAAGGCATGGTTTGTCCGCATGGATTAATGGAAAGAGTGATTGATTGGTTTGGTGGGGATCTTGATGTTGTGTTATGGACCTTATGGTTTTTGTGGTCCTATGAATTAATCACTTTGCAACTTTCTTTTTTTCTTTCATCATCCGAACTCTTGTGGTTCCTCGATCTTCTTAACTACCAAGAATTATGTGATGAGATTTCTCATCTACCTTTCTTCCCATCTCTTTACCCTCGATCTTCCATTACTTATATAGTTTCACGGTATAATCAATGAATATATTTGTTATATGTCCATAGCAAATTTTGTGTTTCTGGTCTTTTCAGATTTGTATGAAATATGTTTATTAGAAACAGATTTTAAACCAAAAAGATACGTTACAGAATACACACTCATGTGGTCTAATGAGATTCTCTCGCGACTTTTCCTGTTAACCTAATTGGTTTTCTCCAGTGAATTAAGATGTATTAAACAAACAAACTATCACAACTTTGAATGTTTTAGATTGGATTTCTAATGTATATGGATGGATTATATTCAAAATTTATATCATGGATTTCTGTCACAAAACTATTTGGTTTCTATAGCACTATAGATTGAAAGAAATTTTCTATCTGGGCATATATTTTACTTGTTGTGAAAATTAATACTATAAGGTCTAGTCAATACACATTCACGTTGTTTGTTGGTTTTTGTTATCTTGAATAAAATAAAATTCTTAATGAAAAAAAACATTTTTTGTAACGTCGTTTCCTAAAATAATTTTTAAATTTTATGTCACAATTTTTTCACAGTTTCTAAAATGTTGATATAATCGAATATTCTATCTAATATAAAAATTGGCATTAGGATTACATCGTACGACCAATTTTAACTATAACGAGGATACAATATTTAGAATTTAGAACATTCTTGCTTTCTTTAATTCATATATCATCCAAAAAAATAATAATAATAGGAACATGCCATACAAAAATGTCAACTTTTCATTTGTTTATTTCATTAATCAGGAAATCCATCCAAAACTCAAACTAATCGGACCGGGTTCAACCGCGAACCGGAGAGCTAACCGGGTTGGGTTGACCCGGGTTTAACTTTTTTTATTTTTACAACCAAATATTGAATTATATGAAATCCCCCTATTGGTAACCCAAAGTGGAGCTAAGTTGCTTACATAAATAAAAGAAAAAGACGGAAACCAAGCCAAGGAATCTGCTTGCAGATTTGACCTGGGTTTAATTATTTAATATCAAATTTTGCATATGTTCATATTTTTTTTCTTATCTTTTTATGATTAAAACTTTTAAAAATAAATACTAGTTTTGAATTTCATTATTTTCTTCATTAATTTAAAGTTTCTAAAATTTTTTATTTATAAATTTTACTATTCATTTTCAAACTTTGTCTTTTACTTTAATAGTTGAATTTGATGAGATCAAATTTGAAAGTATTGGTTTCTAGAATTTAATTTGGTTTGTATTTTATTTCATTTCATAATGCTATTTGTTTGTTTTCATCTCTGATCATTGTTTGATAATTTTTTTAAATAAAATTTTAAATGTTTTTTTAATTGTTACACTTTAATTTTTTTTAAAAACTATATATATATATATATATATATTTAATTGATGTGCTTTTATTCATGATTGAAAAATCTAATTATATATATTTGAAGGATATATTTTATATTTAGAAATTATAGTTATAAAAAATTGTTTATACTAGTATCCATAAAAAAACCTTTAAACCCGGTCGGACCACATTGACCCATGACCCGAAATTTTTGCCGATTCGGTCGCCGGTCTGATTTTAAAAACATTTATGGTTTATGAAGAACCCACATTAGAGCAAAAGCTGGCCAAAGCATGAGTTTCCGGCTTTATAAAACCAGAGTCAATTTTATATTCTATATTTTTAATGTGCCGAAACGAATCTTTTTTTATTCGCTAGCTTCGGTCTTCTCATATTAAAGATCAAAAATTTGAACCATATATTATATTCTTTCATTTGCAATGTTAATTTGAACCATATATACTCATACTTTTCAATACTCATAAAGCCAAAGAAGATAACGAATTCTGAACAAACGCTTCGCATTCGCAACCTGTATTACTCTTTATTTTAATTTTCGATAATTTTGTAAGGGGGGAAATAAAGGAGTGACTGAATATTATGTATTGACTATAAATCTTGGTTTAGATCTTATATGACATAAGGTCTGATTATTTTAACTGGAAATACTTTTATATTTACATGTTAGACATGACAATTCAATATTTAATATACATGAAAAACAGTGATGAAAATATATTTATGTCACGACATCATAATATGTCGAAACAGCAAATTCTAGTTCCAAAACCGCTTTTGGCTTTATTCAATTTCATCGTTTACCATATTTCCGTTATTTTTTTCCTTTACTAATGTGGGCGTTGATGGTCAATCTCACCTCGTCACCTCGTCACCCCGTCACCTCGTCACCCCGTCACCTCGTCACGTGCACCATTTTCTAATTGGGTTTATGAGAGTGAAATTGAGCCCAAGAAAACTTCACCTTGTCAGCCTCGCATGCTCTCGGACGCCACCAACTCCACTCACCTTGCGTGCTCCTTCTTCCTTAGTCACCTCAGCGGTCACTTTTACTCGCCGGAATTAAGACAGCAGCGTCCGACCTCGTCACCACTAATCGAAATGGAACCAACCACGGCCCCCTCTCTAACTAATCTCGTCGTCGCTATCACTCGCCGAAATCAAAGTCACGAGGTTGAGCTTCGACACCGACTCGCTGTCCTCGTTTTTACAACAAATTGATATAGGAAATATTACATTATATTATTAGGGTTTTTATTGCTTAAGTTATTATTTAGAAAACTATATAAGGAGTTGTAATTCACTTTCTAATAATTAAGTCGGAAATTGAAAGGAAACATTCTCTATTCTCTTTGCTTGTGCGATTCTAGTTTATTGTCATTGAAAGTTAGAGCTGTTTCTTCATTCTAAGCTCTTGCTTTTGTGATAAAAGGATTTGTGTTTTAGGAACATCGATCCTATCTATCCGGTTGAGTAATTGCAGGTTTTACTTCACCAAAGGTATCAGAGCTGCGTCGGTCTTCGGAATCAATGGCGGCAGCGACAAAAGCTCAAGCTTTTCTTCATGAATCTGCAATTCGTGAAGAAGAAGAAGCCTTGGAATCACCAATTGAACATGTGGTAGCAAGAACACAAGCATTAGAATTGCAGATTGCTACTCGGAACGCAAATATCGACAAAAATATCGAAGGTATCAAAAGAATGTGTGAAGCGATTCGATTACGCACTCTTAATCCAAGAATCGAGTCAGCAAATGTCACTATGGGAATCGCGTCAACAAGCGAAGATCAAAACTTCAGAAGACCTTCAACTTTGGTGATTCAATCGCATAATCTAGCCTCTGGAGGAGGAAGTACAACGCCTTGGCACCCATCGATTTTACAAGAATCTGATATTGTATATGATTGGCACTCTTACAAGTTGTTGCTACAAGAACAATTTGATGCTGCGATGGTTGAGTTGAATCAATTGCAAGAAATCGATGGAATTGAGGATTATCATCAAAAGTTTGAGTTGATTAGCACACGATTGAGTTTGTCGGAGGAGTATTTGGTGAGTGTATACTTGGCAGGATTGAGAAGTGATACACAAAGGAACGTGAGGATGTTCGAGCCACAAACAATTAGACAATGTTTTTCACTAGGCAGGTTATATGAACGGGTTCATCCGAAGAAGACTTGTGAAACTCCGGAACCAGTGGTGGCTTGTGAAAAAGAAGAAGACTTTGAGGATGATTCAGTGGCTGTTGTTGAAGTGAAGGAATCATTTTCTGATTTGGTTCTTGTATCACATCTTCTAGACGCTAACGTTACTACTCATGACACAAAATCGATTAGGGATATTGACTCCAGTCATGAGCATGAATCACAAGAGACCATTGAATCACATACGGTGACTTCTTGTGCTCCACAATCGCAGGTAACAATTTCTGCCTTGGAACCTAGCCGTAGATATCAGGAGGAATCGCTGGTTTTTGTTGATAATTTGCCATGTGATCTTGAGAACATTGATGGGATATCAATGAAACAAGATAAGTGGAAACAATCAGAGTATACTATCATAAGTTTAGAATTATACTCTTGCGACTGTATGATTCAGACATTTACTCCTGTCTTGCACAATTGTGAGAAAAACAAGTTGATAAGTTGTTGTGAACAAGCTAACCATGTGTGGAAGCCTGGTGGGTTATCGTCTCAGGGAGAATGGTTTGGAAGAGTTCACATTAGTGGTAGAATTCTGAATATTAGACCTGATCCGCAGTCAATAGCACCTTCAGTGGAGACTTGGGAGCCAACTAAATGTTGTTGGTGGTGTTGCTTGTGTGTTATTACTGAGAGGCTTCCTATGGCTTACGGTTGGGGTTCAAGTTTGAAAAAGAGGAAGTTCTGCAAAGATTGGTGGTTTAAATACAAGGAAAGCTATGCCTAAAGATTGGTGTTGGTTGAATGGACTCATTTTCTAGCTGAAGAAGCCACATGGGATATTTTTTTTTTTTTTTTTTTTTTTTTTTTTTTTTTTTATGAGTCATTGATGCAATATCTATCCTTTAAACCTTGAGGACAAGGTTTTTCAAACAGGGGAGATTTGATATAGGAAATATTACATTATATTATTAGGGTTTTTATTGCTTAAGTTATTATTTAGAAAACTATATAAGGAGTTGTAATTCACTTTCTAATAATTAAGTCGGAAATTGAAAGGAAACATTCTCTATTCTCTTTGCTTGTGCGATTCTAGTTTATTGTCATTGAAAGTTAGAGCTGTTTCTTCATTCTAAGCTCTTGCTTTTGTGATAAAAGGATTTGTGTTTTAGGAACATCGATCCTATCTATCCAGTTGAGTAATTGCAGGTTTTACTTCACCACAAATTGATTTCGCTTCACCTAGTGGTCACTTACAATCACCTCGCATCGCCAAAAGCTCGAGAAATTTTACGTCGCAGCCGGAGATTGACCTCACTCACCTCGTCTTAAACTTTTCCCCAAATCTTTAAATAAGGTGTTTTGGATCTAAATCAACAAATCTCGACGAACAGCATGAAGATTTGCCAACAATCTTCAAGCAATTTCACCAAGAAACACAAGGGACTTTGAAGATTTAAACGGACAAGATAATTTGGGCGGTGGATATTTCAAGCACAAGGACGACGGCGTGGTGGGGAGGAAATAAAAAAAAAACCTAAAAAAAATAATATATATTTATCTTAAAAGGCAGAGAGAGGGAAGGAAGAAATTTTACCTTTTGAAGACCTATTGGAGAAAATGAGACTAGGAGTGAAAATGAGAAGAGGTTGGGTTTATATCAACACTCAAGGGAACCTTGGTAACACCACTTCGGGAATTGGCGTAAACATATCCGCTTTCCAAAACTTGCGAATTTTAAAAAAAAAAATTCTCGATCACTCAGTTGAACGCTAACACTTGAGCTCGGTTTAACAAAACACCAGAGCTTAGTTAAACGCAAACACTTGAGTTTTTACCACCTAGCGGGTTACACTTGGATAAACATTGATCTTGGCTTCGAGACTTATACCTCGGCATCATCACATCTAATGCTGCCGAGCTGGGGTAACTGTTGGGGTCAGGTTTTACCCAACAAGATCAATGTCAAGAAATGGCTAAGTATGAAAATGTCTGCAAGGTCAAAAGGGTTAATGGAGTTAATCCAGTTAATAAAAGGGCACGTGAGGTCAAGGTAAAATATGATAACGACGTCAGAAAGCTTAAGTCTTGGCACATCGACGAGGTCGATAAAGCATAAACTTAACTTAGGAATTTACCTAAGGAGATGTGAAATCGGTGGTGGTCGGTGTCGCAATCGGCGTGTACTCGTCGGTGGTGGGTCGCCGGAGCTTCGCCGTGGACTCGTCGGCGGTGGTCTGTGTCGAAATCGCCGGAGGTTGTGGAAATTTGAGTGGTTTTGTGGAATGGAGGAAACAGATCTATTTCGATGAAAATGATGAAGTTACCCACGAAAACCCACGATTTTTTTCGTGGGTATTTAAAAAAGACCCACGTATACCCACGATTATTTTCGTGGGTATTTTAAAAAAGCCACGTAAACCCACGATTATATTCGTGGGTATTTCAAAAAAGCCACGTTTACCCACGTTTATTTTCGTGAGTCTGACCGACCGCCAAGAAGATAAAGGAAAATCATAAAGTACTAGGAAGTTTTCCTTATCTCTTTAGAGGTTGACCTAGCCGACCTAGTCAACCTTGCATACTATATATGTTTGTACAATAACCCTTGAAAAGGGATCCGCAACTTGTTACACAAAACGTCAATAAAAACTTTCTTTACAGCAAATTGCAACTTACGTTCTTATGCTTTAACCTAGAGATCTCTTTCCCTTCAACAACCCTTGACAAATCTAATTGTGTTAGTTTCGACTCCCACAATGTTTTTTTGTTTCCAAAGGAATCATGCAGACTTACTTGGAAGTCTACTAAGTATTTTTCACATAAATAGTCAAATGCAAATATGCCCTCTTCGTTGACTTCTGGAAGTCTACACATAAAGTCTACTAGTTTCAGATCTAAAATTTCTAAATGTTTTTGATTTGCATTTTACAGATAGAAATTCGATTATTTTCTAAGATTTTAGTTTAAAATTTTTGAAATTTAATTAAAATATTTTGAAAATAAAGATTTGCAATGATATTTTTGTGACAATTAATTTTCTTAAGGTAATAAACATTTAGTGTATTGCCATGTCTTTTTTTTTTTTTTAATCCATGTCACATTTTAGAGAAGCCATGTCACATTTTTAGAGAATCACCTCTTTAATAATATATAGGGGATTTGTGAATTTGTTAGCACGAAGTTTGTCAGGATAAGTTTCAAAAAGAAAAAAAAATAGTTTGTCAGAATAGATAAATAACATGCTTCATAAATGCAAAGTAATTAGTCATTAATGTTTGTGTCTCATCCATAATCTCTGCTTCTTTTGTTTTAGAAAATGTTTCGAGATCACATCATTCAAAGGTCATATGTTTTTGAAAAATAAGATTTTTTGTCTTCATTATTAGTTCAGTGAAGTTTTCGTTAAACTTTTTAATCATTTATGGCTTCCCTACATGATGAGACTGCGATAATCATTTTAGTAAATCAACTATTCAGTGCAAAGTTGAAAGAAAAATACGATAGGGGTAGGATTCATGATTCAACAAAACAGTATCACTAGTAAAAAAAATGGCCATATCCACGAAAGTTTCGTGGGTAAGAGTAACCAATTTTAGTGGGTATAGCGTCGTGGGTAGAGAATTTAGTGGGTGTTCGTGGGTAAAGCTACCCACGAAAAGCCACGAAATTATCCGTGGCAAAAACCCACGAATACCCACGAAATATTTCGTGGGTATCATTACGCACGAATACCCACTTACACTTTCGTGGGTAGTTACCCACGGATTTCAACGAAAGTTTTCGTGGGTATAAACCCACGATTTGCCACGATAGTATTCGTGGGTAGTTACCCACGAATACCCACGAATGTTTTCGTGGGAAACTACCCACGATTTGCCACGAAAGTTTTCGTGGGAAGCCATTTACCCACGAAATCCCACTAAAACTTTCGTGGGTACGTAGTATGTTTTTTTGCAAAAAACATGTTTTATTTTTAAATTTGTTATTAAAATTATTAATTAAATTAAATACTAAACTAATAATTCGAATAGAAATAAAATATTTTACATAAAATTAAATTGTTCTAAATTAAAAGTTTTCAAATAAAAAAAAAGCAGAAACATAAAATAAACGGCTACGAACCACCAGAGTCTTCGGGCTGAGTCGTCCCGCTTGAACCGCTGCGTCCATCTAGCTTCCTCAAAATGACATCTATCTTACTCGCCATGCTAGTCATCTCACTCCACATTTGATCGAGCTCAGTTCGGAGATCCGGTTGTGTTCCCGACGGATCCTGGACGGAATGGTGATAGAACTGCGTCCTCGCACTACCGACGCCGTAGGCATGCCCGTATTTTGGTTTCACCCTCTGCATTTTTAAACAATAAGAGAATTAAAGTCTAAATATACAATAAATAAAAAATTATAATATGAAAAAATTTACCTGAAAATATAATTGGTTAATGAATTCCCGAGGAGAACCACTTGTGGAAAAAGCTGTGCCGGTCGAATCTTGGTGCTGAGAAGCCTCCTCTTCAACCTCCCTCATGAGTCCCTCAATCACCGGATCAACGTAAGTGCCATCCGCGCGTGTATGCGTCTCCTTCACCAAATCCAGAATGGATGGTTCCTCGGATCCCTGCCCCTTCTGCTTCTGCATTATCAAAAAAATTTATTTACACAATGTAGTGATCATTAACATTACTAACGATATTTAATAGATTTGTAAATTAATATATGGATCAAACTTACCAATTCATAGTCGATCTTTGAGAAGGATCGGGGCCCGGCACTGTGTTTGTGCATTCCTTTGCCGTTGATCGGCGTTTTACGGCTTTCAGCAGCAGTCTTACTCTTGCTAATGGCTTTCTCAGTCTGCCATTGTTCCAAAAGAATTGCCCAGTCATCCTCGCTGATATAGACGGGCTGCACTCCCTGCCGATGTTTTCTACTAATCTCTTTGCCGATTCCTAACTTCGTCTTTTCCTTCCATTCATAAAAGACGATGTCCTCGAACTCGGGATCCCAATAATAGTTTTGCTACAACTCGCAACAACCATTGTTAATATACAATGTTAGTAATGGAAAATTACTAAATGTTTAAATATCCGAATTTTCTAACTTACCACAAATATTCCCCACCAACTCTGAATTTTTTCTGGAGCGAATTTTTTCACATCGGTCCAGTTCTTCCAAGGACCCCAGAAATTACCCTGCCAGGTCCGTTTAATAAAACTGGTGACCGAATCATCGATCCCAATCCTTTAAAAAATATTTAAAAAGTTAGAAATCAATTAGTAAACACATAGACCTTAAACTTGTTAAATATTTAAGATGTTTACCATAGTCCTCCGTTTTCCTTAAACGGATGGAGGACAGGCTGTGATCTCCTAGTAGGCGCTTCGTATACCGCCTGTAAACGGTAACGATACTCTGCAGAAGCACCTATGGCAGATTTTGGGAGATGGAAACGGGGTCTGCTTCGAACTGAGCCGGTCCCGGTAGACGAAGACATAACTACATGCAAAAAATAATACATCTAATATTTCTTACACTAATAATATTTTCTGATTTTTTGTTAAAAAAAATTAGAGCCATTAATATGTTTTATATTTTAAATTTTCAAGTCTTTATTTTGTCATATATTTTTGTAGAGCCATTAACATTTAATTTTATAACTTATTTTCTCATATATATTTTTCAAGAATTTAGGATTTGAAGCCATTAATATGTTTTCAAAATTTGTTAACAAGTGACACTTTTATATATAAGTTTTGTACAAGTTGTATTAGATATGTTTTTCCAATTATATAATATTGGTATTAGTTATCTAATTTTTTTCCGATTTTATATATTTTTTTCACTAATTTATAATACTTAAATACCTAAACATATTTAAAATTTTCTTTTAATTATTAATAAACACTAATTACTCAACAATTGTTTCTACAAACCTTTTAATTTAAGTTTTTCAAACAAAAAATTATTTGGAAAAAAAAAAAACCCTAAAGTATACACTAACCCTAAATTTTTAACAATCTAAGCAAATTTTTAACAATCTAAGTAAATCAATCCAAATTTCCTTCTCATAAACTACACAAAGCTATTACAATCAAGAGGCAATCAAATTTTGATGATTTACCCGAAACCTAATTGAAGAAAAACAAAGGATTAAAAAGAGGAAAGGAATTTACCTAAGGAGATGTGAAATCGGTGGTGGTCGGTGTCGCAATCGGCGTGTACTCGTCGGTGGTGGGTCGCCGGAGCTTCGCCGTGGACTCGTCGGCGGTGGTCTGTGTCGAAATCGCCGGAGGTTGTGGAAATTTGAGTGGTTTTGTGGAATGGAGGAAACATATCTGTTTCGATGAAAATGATGAAGTTACCCACGAAAACCCACAATTGTTTTCGTGGGTATTTAAAAAAGACCCACGTATACCCACGATTATTTTCGTGGGTATTTTAAAAAAGCCACGTAAACCCACGATTATATTCGTGGGTATTTCAAAAAAGCCACGTTTACCCACGTTTATTTTCGTGAGTCTGACCGACCGCCAAGAAGATAAAGGAAAATCATAAAGTACTAGGAAGTTTTCCTTATCTCTTTAGAGGTTGACCTAGCCGACCTAGTCAACCTTGCATACTATATATGTTTGTACAATAACCCTGGAAAAGGGATCCGCAACTTGTTACACAAAACGTCAATAAAAGCTTTCTTTACAGCAAATTGCAACCTACGTTCTTAAGCTTTAACCTAGAGATCTCTTTCCCTTCAACAACCCTTGACAAATCTAATTGTGTTAGTTTCGACTCCCACAATGTGGCACTGTTTTTTTGTTTCCAAAGGAATCATGCAGACTTACTTGGAAGTCTACTTCGTGTTTTTCACATAAATAGTCAAATGCAAATATGCCCTCTTCGTTGACTTCTGGAAGTCTACACATAAAGTCTACTAGTTTCAGATCTAAAATTTCTAAATGTTTTTGATTTGCATTTTACAGATAGAAATTCGATTATTTTCTAAGATTTTGGTTTAAAATTTTTGAAATTTAATTAAAATATTTTGAAAATAAAGATTTGCAATGATATTTTTGTGACAATTAATTTTCTTAAGGTAATAAACATTTAGTGTATTGCCATGTCTTTTTTTTTTTTTAAATCCATGTCACATTTTAGAGAAGCCATGTCACATTTTTAGAGAATCACCTCTTTAATAATATATAGGGGATTTGTGAATTTGTTAGCACGAAGTTTGTCAGGATAAGTTTCAAAAAGAAAAAAAAATAGTTTGTCAGAATAGATAAATAACATGCTTCATAAATGCAAAGTAATTAGTCATTAATGTTTGTGTCTCATCCATAATCTCTGCTTCTTTTGTTTTAGAAAATGTTTCGAGATCACATCATTCAAAGGTCATATGTTTTTGAAAAATAAGATTTTTTGTCTTCATTATTAGTTCAGTGAAGTTTTCGTTAAACTTTTTAATCATTTATGGCTTCCCTACATGATGAGACTGCGATAATCATTTTAGTAAATCAACTATTCAGTGCAAAGTTGAAAGAAAAATACGATAGGGGTAGGATTCATGATTCAACAAAACATTATCACTAGTAAAAAAAATGGCCATACCCACGAAAGTTGTGTGGGTAAGAGTGACCAATTTTCGTGGGTATAGCGTCGTGGGTAGAGAATTTAGTGGGTGTTCGTGGGTAAAACTACCCACGAAAAGCCACGAAATTATCCGTGACAAAAACCCACGAATACCCACGAAATATTTCGTGGGTATCATTACCCACGAATACCCACTTACACTTTCGTGGGTAGTTACCCACGGATTTCAACGAAAGTTTTCGTGGGTATAAACCCACGATTTGCCACGATAGTATTCGTGGGTAGTTACCCACGAATGTTTTCGTGGGAAACTACCCACGATTTGCCACGAAAGTTTTCGTGGGAAGCCATTTACCCACGAAATCCCACTAAAACTTTCGTGGGTACGTAGTATGTTTTTTTGCAAAAAACATGTTTTATTTTTAAATTTGTTATTAAAATTATTAATTAAATTAAATACTAAACTAATAATTCGAATAGAAATAAAATATTTTACATAAAATTAAATTGTTCTAAATTAAAAGTTTTCAAATAAAAAAAAAGCAGAAACATAAAATAAACGGCTACGAACCACCAGAGTCTTCGGGCTGAGTCGTCCCGCTTGAACCGCTGCGTCCATCTAGCTTCCTCAAAATGACATCTATCTCACTCGCCATGCTAGTCATCTCACCCCTCATTTGATCGAGCTCAGTTCGGAGATCCGGTTGTGTTCCCGACGGATCCTGGACGGAATGGTGATAGAACTGCGTCCTCGCACTACCGACGTCGTAGGCATGCCCGTATTTTGGTTTCACCCTCTGCATTTTTAAACAATAAGAGAATTAAAGTCTAAATATACAATAAATAAAAAATTATAATATGAAAAAATTTACCTGAAAATATAATTGGTTAATGAATTCCCGAGGAGAACCACTTGTGGAAAAAGCTGTGCCGGTCGAATCTTGGTGCTGAGAAGCCTCCTCTTCAACCTCCCTCACGAGTCCCTCAATCACCGGATCAACTTAAGTGCCATCCGCGCGTGTATGCGTCTCCTTCACCAAATCCAGAATGGATGGTTCCTCGGATCCCTGCCCCTTCTGCTTCTGCATTATCAAAAAAATTTATTTACACAATGTAGTGATCATTAACATTACTAACGATATTTAATAGATTTGTAAATTAATATATGGATCAAACTTACCAATTCATAGTCGATCTTTGAGAAGGATCGGGGCCCGGCACTGTGTTTGTGCATTCCTTTGCCGTTGATCGGCGTTTTACGGCTTTCAGCAGCAGTCTTACTCTTGCTAATGGCTTTCTCAGTCTGCCATTGTTCCAAAAGAATTGCCCAGTCATCCTCGCTGATATAGACGGGCTGCACTCCCTGCCGATGTTTCCTACTAATCTCTTCGCCGATTCCTAACTTCGTCTTTTCCTTCCATTCATAAAAGACGATGTCCTCGAACTCGGGATCCCAATAATAGTTTTGCTACAACTCGCAACAACCATTGTTAATATACAATGTTAGTAATGGAAAATTACTAAATGTTTAAATATCCGAATTTTCTAACTTACCACAAATGTTCCCCACCAACTCTGAATTTTTTCTGGAGCGAATTTTTTCACATCGGTCCAGTTCTTCCAAGGACCCCAAAAATTACCCTGCCAGGTCCGTTTAATAAAACTGGTGACCGAATCATCGATCCCAATCCTTTAAAAAATATTTAAAAAGTTAGAAATCAATTAGTGAACACATAGACCTTAAACTTGTTAAATATTTAAGATGTTTACCATAGTCCTCCGTTTTCCTTAAACGGATGGAGGACAGGCTGTGATCTCCTAGTAGGCGCTTCGTATACCGCCTGTAAACGGTAACGATACTCTGCAGAAGCACCTATGGCAGATTTTGGGAGATGGAAACGGGGTCTGCTTCGAACTGAGCCGGTCCCGGTAGACGAAGACATAACTACATGCAAAAAATAATACATCTAATATTTATTACACTAATAATATTTTCTGATTTTTTGTTAAAAAAAATTAGAGCCATTAATATGTTTTATATTTTAAATTTTCAAGTCTTTATTTTGTCATATATTTTTGTAGAGCCATTAACATTTAATTTTATAACTTATTTTCTCATATATATTTTTCAAGAATTTAGGATTTGAAGCCATTAATATGTTTTCAAAATTTGTTAACAAGTGACACTTTTATATATAAGTTTTGTACAAGTTGTATTAGATATGTTTTTCCAATTATATAATATTGGTATTAGTTATCTAATTTTTTTCCGATTTTATATATTTTGTTTCACTAATTTATAATACTTAAATACCTAAACATATTTAAAATTTTCTTTTAATTATTAATAAACACTAACTACTCAACAATTGTTTCTACAAACCTTTTAATTTAAGTTTTTCAAACAAAAAATTATTTGGAAAAAAAAAAACCCTAAAGTATACACTAACCCTAAATTTTTAACAATCTAAGCAAATTTTTAACAATCTAAGTAAATCAATCCAAATTTCCTTCTCATAAACTACACAAAGCTATTACAATCAAGAGGCAATCAAATTTTGATGATTTACCCGAAACCTAATTGAAGAAAAACAAAGGATTAAAGAGAGGAAAGGAATTTACCTAAGAAGATGTGAAATCGGTGGTGGTCGGTGTCGCAATCGGCGTGTACTCGTCGGTGGTGGGTCGCCGGAGCTTCGCCGTGGACTCGTCGGCGGTGGTCTGTGTCGAAATCGCCGGAGGTTGTGGAAATTTGAGTGGTTTTGTGGAATGGAGGAAACATATCTGTTTCGATGAAAATGATGAAGTTACCCACGAAAACCCACGATTTTTTTCGTGGGTATTTAAAAAAGACCCACGTATACCCACAATTATTTTCGTGGGTATTTAAAAAAAGCCACGTAAACCCACGATTATATTCGTGGGTATTTCAAAAAAGCCACGTTTACCCACGTTTATTTTCGTGGGTAAATTCTTTAATTTGGGTTTGAATTTTTATTAAAGAAAGTTTAAGTAACCATCAAATAATGGTGTTGACGAATCTTATAGGTCATCAACATTTAATAGTATTTAAACAGAATTATTTAAATATTTCCTTTTGCAAAGTAAAAAGATAATTTGATTATGCAACTCTAACAAAACATTACATTTAATGAAACATAAAATTTGAAACAACTTTTAAACTGGTAGATAAAAGACTTGGAAATATTCAACATACAATGGTTATGGTACACGTACATATTAGGCACTAAATTTTGAAAACATTTGTCTCTTTTCCACTCCAAAGTTACCAGAAACTTTTCTTTCCTTTCTGTTTCTTTGGTGGAGAATTTAAAAATCCGTCACAACATTCCCTTTTGATTGCATCAACATCTAGATTTAAGTTTGGGCTTTCTGGTCTTTGGGCAAACTCAAAATCATAGTATTGATCCTTGCTTTCATACGAGGAGCTTCCACCGTAGGTATCTGAAAATCCGTCACAACATTCCCTTTTGATTGCATCAACATCTAGATTTAAGTTTGGGCTTTCTGGCCTTTGTGCAAACTCAAAATCACTTGCAGGACTTCCACCGTAAGTATCTGACTTTTCAATCAACAGAGATGGTTGTACGTCTTCGATTTGCCTATACAAAACATCATCGACAACCCGCTTCTGGTCATGACCTTCTGGATGCTTATCATCGACAATCAAATGAGTTTCAGTTTCCCCCGAGTATTTTGGATTGTGGTGGATGTTTTCCAAGAACTGGCTGTCCGGTACTATCGTTGATGTAGAACCATCAGTTGCATAGATTGGTGATTGCGTATCATATTCCCACGAGTAAGTAGGTATCTCTTGAGTGAATTCGTCGCAAAGAGTTTCGGTTTCCCAAGATAATTTTGGAAGAGGGTAAAAATTTGACACGTTTTTTGATTGAGAGTCTTCATCACTTGAGCTAGAAGACATTATTTTGTTATTGATGGGTGTAAAAGATACACTCCATCATATTTATTTATAGTAGATGTACTGTCTTGTCAAATCACGTTGGTCTGTAACGATTGTATCCACATGTTTCAATTACATGAATATGTGGTCCATCAAAGTTTCAAGTTATAACATAGAAACAAATAATTTTAGAATCACACATTAATAGAAACTAAGATTATCTCCTCTTCCTCCGATTGATCTACATTTCTTTTCGACATGGCTGATTTTGTATGTTTTGTGTTTCGATATACAAATCTAATGAAACAAGTCTCTATTTATAGATTATACAAATTTATTATAACAACTTTACCATAATAAATCTTGGCCGTTGAATGATGAATCTATAATATCAACCATTCAAATGAGTTGTCAATTCAGTTTTGGTATCCGATTCACTTGTGTTACATATGCTTTACAACAAGCCTTTCAAGAGGATGGTAGTAATACTATTGTTGCACCATCAGGGCTACTAAGGGTCGAGGCACTCAATGTTGAAGACATGGACAATTATGATGATTTACCCGACCAACATACAAACGACATGTACACATCTGATCATGAGCTAACTGATAACGAATGTTCTGAAGCTGATTCCTCATCTGAAGATGAATGAAAATTGTGCATCAATGTGATCCTTAATTTTTAGTATTTTATGTAATATTATTTTCGTATGTGTTAAATTTTTAACGTCTTATAAAAGTAGTGGATTATTATCCGTCGAGTGGTTTGTAATAAAATATGATGTGGATTGTTGTATAATATTATGTGGAATATAATTTGTATTTCTCTAACCAGTTTTAACAGCTAGCCCTATTTACACCACCCGTGATTGTTTACCTGAGTAGAATACTTTCACGCCATTCATTTTATTTTCGAAATGTCAATTCACCGTCTAGTGGCCGACAGTGTCATTACACCACACGTGATTGTTAACATGAAAAATTGATTTGACATTACATATCAGTGTGCAATAAAGAAATCAATTCCGTGAATGACATTGTCTGATACTGAATCATAAATAATTCAGTGGCAGACAATGTCATTCACGGACTTGATTTCTTTATTGCACACATATATGTAATGTCAAATTATTTTTTCATACTTTCTTATATCCACATATACATCGACACGTTAACCCTAAAAAAGCACTCTGTTTTGCCTATATAAGTCCGAGTACTTCAACACAAAATCATAACACAAAAAAAACCAATTTCCAAATGGCAAACAGAGATCTATGGAATTACTACATGGAAAACCGAGCCTCCGTTCAAAACCCTCGAGAAACAACTCGTGTTCCTTCAAGCCCTCCATACGATAACTTATATGTTATTGATGCTCAACCGACAGTTTCACTCCAACCAACACAACGATCTGAAATCCAAACGCCGGTAATTTCGGGACCTGCCCAACTCATACAGCGAGGAATGTTTCGCAAGAGGGCTCACGATAGGAAGGTGTTGAGAGGTGAAAGTTCTCAAACACGTCCAACACAAGATTTCATTCGTGAGGTCATGAATGAGCCACATCAGGGCGACCAGGATTTTAATAGTCCTCGCTAGACTTCTACTATCGATTACATAATCCGCGAAGGTATAGACATATAATGTACTCATTTACCATTACAATAATGATTGTACATGACAAATACTAACTCTGTAATTCATAAATATAGGTACTTATAACAATAGGACCACACCATTCTGGACCCAGGTTGTAGAAATACAATGCCCGCATTCACAGTTTGTGAAAGTGAAAAAGGTTTACGTTGTCGACCAATATTATTTAATTTTACATATACAATGTATCTAACAAGTTAATTTTATCTTATTCTCAGCTTGTCGCTATGTTATCCAGTGCGACCCCCAACGGCCAGGGAGACCTTCTAGTAACCTTAAAGGATCCGTCTGGAATCATCGAGGGAACCATGCACCGTAACATCTTCAAAAATGACGAGAACAGAGTCAACACTGGCGTAGGTGCGGTTGTCATTCTACAGAATGTGACCGTAGGCCGTTTTAACCGGAACTCTAAGTACCTCAACATCACTGAGCGGAACATTGTTAAGGTAGATTTTCCATAAGTTTGTAAATATTACTGATAATTATAAACTAAAATCTTTTTTCATACAGATAATTGGGGCTAATTGGATGATTGCTGAATACGAACCAACCGTACCATTTACTATCAATGAGGAAGCTGAAGGAACTACTGACTACAAAAATGAAATAGTCCCAGACTCTGATGGTGAATAAACATCCGACCCGTCCATGTTTACGAATAAGCTGGTTAAACACCAGACTCTTTATGTTGCTTTAATGTTTACTATTTTCCTACCATCTATTGTACGCGTTTATAATAATGTTGTTGTGTAATGTAATATTTTAATATGTTTAATGAAATAAACCAATATTATATAACAAATATTTTGTTTTTTATTGAGCTTCCATTCGAATTAACAAAAATCTAATTAATAAGTTTTTAAACCATTATAAGGTTAATATATTTGTCAATGTTAAAAACAAATCGGGAACCGTATAGTTCTAACTAAGCACCACCCACGGAAAAATTCGTGGTATTTCGTGGGTATTACAAAACCCACGAATATTTTCGTGGGTATTAGTGGGTATTGGATTTGCCACGAAAACAATCGTGGGTAACCGTGGCAAAATTACCCACGAAAACCCACTACCATTTCGTGGGTACAAATTTACCCACTAATACCCACGAAAACTCACGAATACCCACGAAAAACCCCACGAATATTTTCGTGGGTAAGCATATACTGTTCATAGTGGGTATTCGTGGGTTTTCGTGGCTTTTTTGCTTTACCCACGAAAAAATTCGTGAGTTTTTCGTAGGTATTTGCCTTTTTTTTACTAGTGTATTCACCCGTTGGTTGAAAAATGTCGACAAAGTCGGTGGGGTAATGGAAATGGTGGTTGAAACTAACTCACCCGTTGATTCCTCGAGTGCCCAGTAAGTAGTCTTCTCAAAGAGGTTGATTTATAAAGAATTCCCAATTCAAGATAGATAAACAGAGAACTCTCATTCGTAATATGAATACAATATATTAGGCCTCAACGGTTCATATAGAGTAAATCTCAGTATCTTAAACAAATAACACTAAACTAGAGATAAAATAAAATTATTCACGGTCAACAATTATCACACATATATTGTGATAAATGATATTGTCCAACATAGAAAGTTCCTACTAAAATACCAATTGACAATTAGTAAATTGGCTCTAACCCTTTATATATTAGTTTATTATTTCTCAAACTTCTAATGTGGGACAATATCACTTAACATCCTCCCTCACGCGCAGGCATGAACATTTGTAGAGTGGACAATTGTGGGAATAACATCCACGGGGTGACCCAACGATTGTGTGGCTCTGATACCATGTTGAGCAGATTTTCAAACTCATATTCAACTATTTCATTAGTATGATATGGTATCAGAGCGGTTCGAGAACTATACTTGGAGAAGTGGATGGACACAATAAATGATGTGGGAGCAGACTTCTCAAAAAGGTGACCTCGCGAACAAGAAGTACAAGACGGTGTTAAAGTTTCGCTAGAGGGGAGGACACGAGTCATGTGGTCCTTGGCTTGAAAGGGAGAATGTTGGGATAACAATTCAAATCCCACATCTGAAGATTAGACATGAGTTGTCTAATATACAAGTAAAGTCCAACTAAATTAGTATAAAACCTTTTGGGAAGGAAACCAAAGATAAATTCTTGCGGGCTTTACAATTTGGGCCCAAAGCGGACAATATCATACTAATGGAATAGTTTGACTTGGGCTTGCAAATCTTCTCAACATATTGGTGGGATCGGGTATGGCACCCTTTACCTTGACCCGACTTAGAATTATACCAACCCGATTGACCATTTGGACAAAGTAAAGTGGGCCTAAATTCATCTATGGAAGCCCAATTTGAGGAGAAAAGACCGAACCTATCTATCATAACCGACCTCGACATACTTGGAGGGAAGTCGAGGATATATGAAGATATATGAGAATATTATGTAAATCTTGATACTTAGGATACTTTCTAGACATTTTCTAGGGTTTATTCGACTGAGAGACTCTAGTGTAAATATGTAACTCATTTTACCCAGAAGGGGATTCTCAACTCTCTCTTGAGCAATATATTTCATTGAAAACCTAATTCATTTCTTACGCTTCTTACACTGTTTTGCCCTTAAATCCTGAACCCTACTTGTTTGTAAGGCATTGAGTTCGTATTAACGGATCCGATACTTTCAATTGGCACCCACCGTGGGGCGTCTTGATTTGTTGGACGCGCAAGTAAGAGCTATGTATAAGAAATTTCTCAAAATAATAATCAGAATAGATGAGCAAGAGAACATCACCGAAAACCTGGTAAATATAACGGATTAGAATGGGAGCAATCAGAGAACCGCAAAGATGACAATGGAGCGGCCAACCTCAACAAAGAAGGAGATAGGGAAAATCGGAGAGAAGTAACCCCTCCACCAGAAGAAGAGCCAGCCGCATCGGACGAGGTCCCCACGATGCAGAAACACCTGATGGAAAAGTACGATAAACAAGTCGCAGAGAATCAAGAGATAAGAGAGGAGATCACTCTCTTACTGAATCGATCCGAATAATAAATTCGAGTCACCAAACCAAGGGTCAATTCCATAGCAGTTTCAAAGCCGGATCAGTGTGTAAGAAACCTCATCCCAAATACACAAACTCCCGTGCTGACTAGAAACCAATCAACCCCGACAACCATTGATGACACGAGAGAAACTAAAATCGCCTCTATGGAGGAAACAATACGCAGTATGAAGTCAAGAATGCATCGTGTAGTGAGCTCGGCTCCCGAGCTTGACCGAGTGGTAGAAGAGATTAGATAGACCCCATTCATGGCTCGAATCATAAACACCTTAGTAAAACATCTTGGAAAGATAAAAATTATCCCCTACGACGGAACGACCGATCCAACTCAACATCATATGACATTCAACATCACGATGGGAATAGCGCATTTCCCTCCCGATGAAAAAGAATATTGTTACTGTCAGTTCTACGTGGGGTATCTGAAGGGTGATGCGCTAGCATGGTTGTCTCAGCTAGAGAGAAATGATATCGACAATTTTCATCAACTGTCGCTAACATCCCTTAAGTAGTACTTGATGCACATCACGAAAAGAGCTTCGACCGTGAGCTTGTGGTCACTGGCATAAAAGCCAGGAGAGTCACTCCGGTCATTCAAGCGGTGTTTCAAGACTACTATAGCTAAAATGATTATTATAGATGAGGCTGCCATGGAAGCCCTTCAAAAGGACCTACTAACAAAAACATTGTTCCGACGAGAGCTGATGGTAAATACACCTGATATCCATCTCGTGAATTGGAGGAGGACGAAGGGACCGGAAACGAAGGACATGTCACCCAACTAGACCCACCTGAGAGAGCCAGTAGTCGAGGACGAGCAAGCCATAACTTCCAGATCGCGAAAGAAGAAAATGAGCCAGGACCGGGACCGGAGGAAAAATCCACCAAAACCGATGATACAAGTTATTCGAAGAGTTGGTGTGAATATAACCAAAAGTACGGTCACACCACGACCCAATATTGCCACCTCCAGAACACACCTCTGATTAGATATAAGGCAAGAAAGCTCCCGATAATTAGACACCATAAGAGTGCCGCTACATAACGAGCCAAGAAAGAGGAAGAGGTAGGACGCTTGAAACCTTCCCAAGGGAATTCGAATCCCCCTAAACGGGATCGCGATGACCTCCACGAAGACAAAAATAATTCAACACCTCGAAAACACTTGAATATGATAATGGGCAGCCTATAAGACTGCAAAGACTCTGTAAGTCATGCTCCTAAAAAGGAATGCAAAAGGATTTAATAATTTATAAATCCTAATCTGCAAGTGCACATTTGGCAATTGTAGTACTTAAGGGTCGATCCACATGAGACTTAAGTTGTTACGCTACAAATCTATATGATTGAGAATAAGTTAAGAGAAAATGTATTTGGTTTTGGGTTTTTGATGAATGAAACAAATGCAATAAAAATAAAGGGATTGATAAATCAAAACACGCAAGATAAAAGAAATCAAAAGAATTTTTGCAACATAAACTGCACCAGGTTTTAAAGAGATGAAACTAGTGTTTTAGAACTCAAATCACGGAGGTAGATTATTTCCCCCTTTTTAGGCTCCAAAACTTATGATTTCTACCTTAATAGACTCAACTTTCGATTGTTCATTAAACTCCTTAACTAACTTTTCGAATTCTTAAGACGCTTAACCTATCAAATACTTGATATGGTGGTATAAAAGCTTTTAGAATCTATACCGACCTTAGATCGATCACTAGGTAGCTAAGCTAGATCAATCTTTATGTACGAGTAAAGATAGAGAATCAATCTAGAAAAAAACTCAATCAAGAATGTAAAATATGCAACAAAGAACTTTTAGAATAATTGTATATCAAACATACAATTACTCTACATGTTATAAAACATGGATACTCTAGAGTATATGATAAAATATTAGGTTCGTGATTGATAAGTGCTCAGCATAAATGGATCTCTTAAAACAAAGTTAGAGAAGAACATTATGGCCTTCTCTCAAAATACATGTTTATTATGGATGTGTGGTGCCTAGGGCTGTTCTCCTTATAACAAAGTTAGAGAAGTATATATAGGTTCTTGAAGAAGTTCTAGGTCGGCAAAACTTCTAGGATTTTACTTTGGGCAAAAACATCTTTTTGTCAATAACGGCTTAAAACTGGGCTACGGCACCGAACCGACTCACATGTCTGGGGCATGGCCCATATGCATCTCTTGAGTCTTGGCAAAGTTCATGTGAACTTATCTACGAGCTTGATCGGTGTCTTGACACATTGTTGCACTTGGTTCATTTTCGAGACAATTTGACATGTCTTCAGTAAATCAAAAATAACTTCGAAACTACAACTTCATTTGATGTAATTCTAATTCCATTGGAAAGATCACTAAAAGGGCTATGTTAATATGAAATTTCATTTCCGTCCAAGTAGATTTCATCTTCCATACAAGGTGATATTTCAGACGTACATCTTCTGTCCAACTTGAGAAATTGTGAAATCTTGAACTTTGAGAAATTGGATTGGCTCCTTTGACTTTTATAAGTTGTTGTAAAATTTAGAATACTCATTTTTCTCATTTCTACGCCTTTTTGATGATTTTACCTATATGAATTTTAAAAACCTAATATACGAGAAAACTACCTCTTTTGATAGAAAAACTTATTAAATAGCATAGAAAATAGATAGTAAAAACATGGTATATCTGTTAGGTCAATTCAGCAGTACGAACGCTTGGCCGGTGCCTCGCAGCGTTGCACGATTTCTTTGGATAAGGAATTAACAGTAACATTTGACAAGCTCGATACCAAGGATCTAGATCGGCCTCACAACGACCTTTGGTAACAAAGCTCATTATTAACGATTGTGAGGTCAGGAGAATCCTGATCGATACCGACAATTCGGATTATCTGATCTACCATACAACGCTAAAAGAACTGGGACAGTATGAGAATGATATTAAGTATTGCAACTGACCCTTGACGGGGTTCGCAAACGATACAATGACAATTGTCAGAACAATTAAACTCCTAGTCTATGTCACAAACATCACCCGAACAATCAAGTTCGTAGTATTTGACACTCTTTCGGTGTACGACGCTATCTTGGGAACCCCTTATTTGTACGCCATGAAAATTATAGCATCCACATATCACCAATGTGTGAAATTCCCCATCACAGGCAGACGCTACACCATCAAGGGAAGTTAGGAGCAAGCTCGGGGTTGCTTTACTATTGAAAAGAAAAACATAAACTAGGCTGAACTCGCCTTCCCCAACACCGAGGTGGACGAATCTCTAACCCGACATAAGAAGAAAGCAAGGAAGATTGCCAAGGACTTTCTTGAAGAGATAGATGAGATAAAAGTTGCACCTGAGCCCTAGTAACTTGACAAACTGCGATGATATAACAAGGCACGACCACGACACTGTGATACGCTTTTCCGTTTCAAAAAAACAACAACACCCTTGTATGAACAACGAGTGACTTGATTCCCTTTCACAAGGGATACGTAAGTAGCTTTATTACCAAAGCACAGTCACAAAAACCATTTAATAAAATCATTTTTCAAAAGAAAGAATGTGTTTATCCAATCCCAAAAGGGCGTTTGGACATAGTTTTAAAGATCTCCATGACCATATTATTTATCTCTACGACCTAAAATGTAACAAATTTTCACATCATTACCTCGGCGAGGTATCTGATATCTAACGTACTTCCCGCAATGTACAATGCAGACTCTCTCCACTTTAAAATAAAAGCTAAACCAGTTTGGCAAAAAGTCTAAGTCTACTTAGGTAACTCGACGTCGATTCTCCATCGCATACCAACGTACTAACTTAGACAATGCAACTAAATGCTTTAAAATGGTTTGATAAGGAAATGCTAAGTTAAACACTTAAGCTTTTTATGAACTTTAAGCCAAGATTTCCTTTAGCAAAAGCTAAAACAATATAAAGAAAAATACTAAGTCCTTGGAGCTCGGATTTCAATACCAATAATTAAATTAGTAACTTATAAATAAGGCCTTCCGTATAACAAAATTTTTTTTACCAAAAGATAAACAAATTTAAAACCCATAAAAGAGGCAGTTTTTACACAGCTAAACAAAACCCCTTAAATAAGGGGAATCATGTTCAAAACATAAAAATGAAAAAGCCACAAGCGGCTTTATTCTTTCTAGGGAGGGAGATTGGTGCCATACTGGTCTAGTTTACAAGGGAGTAGAAGGAAAAGCATCGGAGGAATGTAAAGAAAGGAGGAGTTAAGTCCAACACGTCATCTACCAAAACTTCCACGTTAGATGCACCAACCTCGGCCTAATACTTAGCCTGATCAACACGATATTGGTCTAATGTGGTGACATGAATTTCATACTCCATAACAGCCAAAGCATTGTACAGCACATTGGGCAAAGCAGAGATGCATTATAGCCTGCTCAGCCGCATCACGCGAAGTCAGACGCAAATGAATCGCTTCTAGTCGAGCGGTCTGCCTCGCCCTTGATCCCGAATGGGAACTCTTCGCATCATTCAACTAATGATGAGCGTCGCTCCTTGCGCAAACAACTTTCCTCCAATCTTGATCTTTTGGGAGCACCCTTCAGTTTGGCCTCTTTCTTCATTGTCGCCTCTTCGATCTAAGACCTCTCCTCCTTCAAAGCATCAACCTGATCATAATACCTCCTCAAATATTAATCATTTGTGGTGCCTTTCAGCTCCTAGAGCTCGCCCATTGCCTTTGGCATTTTATTTTAGGCAAGGCCTCATTAATCAGCGGACACTTGGCACATGTATCGTAAGTCTCCTTTGCTTCTTATGACGGCTGCCTCGTACTCGCTCAATAGATGGTTGAACAAGCTAATCAACTATAGTCAAAAACAACAACAATAAGATGAAAGTTCCCATGATATGTCGGGCAAAACCTCATAGCATAAAATAACGAAAAGACGACATGCACTTTTATTGTGTCCCGAGAAATAGTGGAGTACTAATTGGGAAAAACCATGTTGTTGACGAGAGGAAGACCGATGATAGGGCCACCAACATTCCTGATAAACACGGTCTGGAGAGCAGGCGGGCCCAACATGTAATGATCTTATAATCATTAATCCTCAATGGTTAATTCAGGGTGAATAACACAAGTAGAAATAACAAAAAATTCAAATCCAATTCCAATAAATATTAAACCAATAATTCCAGGAAATAATTCTAGGAAAATACCAAGTCTAATAAACTCCAGGAATAACAACTAGCAACCTAACAGGCTACTAGGCTCAATAAAACATAAAAAAAACAAGTCCTATCATCCCATGTCCTCGCCTCGATTCCACGATCACACTTTATCTTTACATGCAACTCAAAAGGAAAACGGGAGTTTCGTGAGTATTATCATAAATACTCAGTGGAGCGGTCATTCCGTCAACAAGTTAAACATAGAATAACAATTATCAAATTATCAAACAATTATCCACAATTTTTCCATTTTCTCAATTATACTAAAAATTCATAAAGTTCTTTAATTTCAAACCAGGTGTCGATCGACACACCACGACGGTGTCGATCGACACTTGATACTCAGGTACAGAAAATTGCACCGAGTGTCGATCGACACCTAGTCGATCGACACTACCACTAGGTGTCGATTGACACTCGCAAACAACGAGTATCCTTTCCAATGTGGCGTCGATCGACATAGCCTCTAGGCGTCGATCGACATAGCCTCTAAGCGTCGATCGACACCCTGTTACAGAAACCAGAGCCGAGTCTATCCTCTCGGGATTCATCACGATCAACATTATCGAACAAACATACGAGAATTCATCATCAACCATCAATGAAACTCAATCAATTCACAAGAACACACAATCAATGAAGAAAATTTAATGCGAACCCGCGATCACGCACTCACGAAAATGGATTGGTCGCGGTTTAGAGCCTCTGATTCCTCTCTGAATCCGCAGAGAACCATGCCACGAACCACCACAACGATCACCAGAATGAACAACGAGCAGAAAACCCCGAGAACACAAACGATTCACGAAATCGTGCACGATTCTCTCTTCCTCATGATTTCTCACGGTTTCACACTGGTTTTCCTCCCAAAATGATGGCTCGCAACTTGAGGGATAAATAGATACGCGCTTAGGGTTTTCCTATAACCAAACCGCGTAAAAATTGCGGTTTAAAAACAAACCTCCAGTTTCTGAAACATAGTGTCGATCGACAACACCTAACGGTGTCGATCGACACCACCCAAAATTATACACATTTCGGGTTACGGTCGTTACACAACATCAAGGGAGTTTAAGGAGTGCAGTGATGAAAGGTGAAGCTGCAGTTGTAGTTGGCAAGAGTCTGCATTGGTGAAAAAGGACCCACTTGTTTCCTAGGCTTTTTGGCATGTTTAGACAGCTCGATAGAAGGTCTCTTTAAGGCCCGAGTTTGGTCTTTACCAATCTCATTGTCCGACCTCGGGCCCGAAGGAGAGACCAAGGTAGAACTTCTTTGCTTCACAATGGGAGTAGAGCTAATGACCAGGGCCAAAAATAGAACCTCCGACTGAATAATCAGAGTAGAAGTAGAAACAACCGATTGAATAACTGGAACAACAATGGAAAAACCCTCCGGTTGAATAGCCAAGGAGGGGGGTATTGATCACCAACAAAGACGTAGCATCGGCACAAATGCTTCAGCTTCCACCGACCTGTTAGGTCTTACTCTCCCTGCAGCACGATAAGCATTGGCTCTACGGCGAGCTCGCTTCGCCTCTCTGTACTTATCATTGAGAATGAGAATTCCATTGCCTTTCGTTTCAACCATATTGTCGTTCTCTTCATCAGATAATGATTCCTCACCTGGCTTCTCCGACGATGTCGCATCACCATCAAGAAGGGTCGCAGGAGGTGTCTCTTGGGGTTCAGAAGCCACTGACTTGGTACTACGTCGGCAATGAAGGAAGCGGACTCATCAACGGTTTCCTCAGAATCAAGAATTATGACAGTTTCAGGAACTTATGTCTCCATCTCGATCGAGGTACAAGCTTTTCTCTTCGGCAGAATTGTCAGAACCTTGAATTCATGAATCTTCTCCGAAATATTCATTTCTTCTGACCAATAGTCAATGTCCCAAGTGTCTATCGGAGTAATGGCAAAGTATTAAGGCCAAGGTTATAAAAATCGGGCTAGGCGTCGCTTAGTTGCACGCCCAAGCGGTAATTACCTACCACCCGCCCCGATTGAGACCAATTCAGTCAACTTATTCGGCCAACCAATAATTGGTCGGTTAATTCAAATAAAACACAACTAATCGACCGGATAAGCCAATTAAACCGTTTAAAATAATACTTTTGACCATGTAATGGATCTAGGCTTCGTAAAAGCCTATAGAGTTGCATTGATGGTAAAATGTTAATGATTATATATAAGAAGTTTTTAGTTTTTGTTTTCCAGCAAAAAATGATGTGGGACATATTTTTATTGCCTTGCCAACAACTTTTTTTTATAAGCGAGTGGATGACATATTATAATATATTATATTAATTGTAAATTTATGTGGATTTTAAATATTCTAAGAGATAAAAAAATAACTAAACCTCTTTTCTAATATAAAACCCAATAATGACGTTTTTAGGATTTAAAATGTTATAGATTTATGATATGCTATAATATTTATGAAAAGTTATATGAAAATAAATTAATAAATCATCAACGCCTACCCCTCGTCTAGACCTCGAATAATTGTTCTAGATGCTAATTCCCTATCAAGGTCAAGATGCCGTCTTGCGATTTTGTTAACATTGATTAAGACATTGTTTTATAATAAAAGGCATAGAGATGATTGGAAACTTGATTAATCATTCCAAAATAGGCTTCCCGAATTCTCTCAACAGCAATAAGTGACCAGTTCAGATATCCATAGCCCTCATAGCAACAATGTGCGTCCAGACAGGAAGATGAATGACAGCATAAGTAGTTCGATAGAGAATTGAGAGAAGAAAACAAAAAGAAAAACAAATTCAGGAATTACAACTAAAGGCAAGGATGAGAATCAATACATATGCACATGCATAATAAGCATCTACCAAGCTCGGGGTTCCATTTGCATCGATACGTCCTAGTTAAGTCGCGAACTGTGGCAAGGTTGATCTTCACAAAAAAAAGAAACGTTCAAACCAGTGGGCAATCTTGCTTTTCAGGTCAGCAACCTTGCAGCCCCTTTCATACTATGGTAGAACTTTTGTGTCAAAGAGTAAACCTTGAGGGAGGAGATATGTTCGTACATCTCGACCAAAAATTTAATGCCCGCCTCGGGTCCCAGAACCATTAAGGCTCCAAGATTACTCATTTCGATGTAAAGCATTTGGGAAAAAACAATGTTTCTTCGTTCGCAATACTTTACGAACTAATAAAGAAGGGCGAACCATAGGCGACTCTCTGTAAACATATGCTCCAACACGCAAATCTATTCGGAAGAACAATCGCAATGTGATAGGCGACTCTCTGTAAACATATACTACTTATATATAAATTTATTGAAATAATTATATGTATATTTTCAAATTACATGCAAAGTGAAAACCAAACCGTAATGTCATGAAACCGAACCAAATTATAAAATATAAACAAATTGTCTACTCTTAAAAAGAGGTGGACAATCCGTTTTAAAGAATTTTCCACAATTTTAACATAAACGGATTGTGCATTTTTATTTACAAGATTTAAAAGACTATGTGCAGTCAAAGGCGTGGCCATGTACGAAAATAGGAGACATAGGCATGTGGTCCACAATCTTGAAAAAAATGAAAAGCCTATTTTTTCATTAGATCTAACATTAAATCAACCCTTTTATTAACTCATTTTGCTGATCTAAAATCAGAAGCAAATAATAACTAAACAAAAAAGACAATAACATGCACCATTTACGTTCACATATCATATTGTGTGTGTTTGTTCATGTATATTTTGCAGCGAAAGATAAATACTTACTTCCATATAATAAAGTGACTTGATATATTTTTTGATTAACGGTTTAAATGAGGATTTTCAAAGAAGCAACTAATTATAAATTAAGATAAACAAAAAGAAAAATATTTGATAATATACTCAATAATTAATACCGCCTCAGGTCTTCATATCTCTGACACGGCTCTGTGTCCAATTTATAGTGAACAGTGGTGATCATGATATGTTGGTATCTTTCCTTGCAGCGGAAGCCTGAATAAAATCTCTCAGTTACTCCACCATTGATGATTGGAGACCGTGGATGATAGACAATCAAATCGCTGGGTATAAAATTTATTTTGTTTTTCGTTTCTCGTTCATTTATTTTTTTCGTATAAGAAGTTTATCAAAACTCACGTAAAAATCGTTATTGGCTTTTTCTCCACATATATACAAGAGCTTATGCCAATAAGATGACATTTGCTACTGTCAAAGCAAGTCTTCTTAGTTTCAACTTAACTCTTTTTTTTTAATTTTAATGTTATTCCATTAATTAGAACTAGATGATTGGCCCGCACCATGTGCGGGTATGAAATATATTTAAAAATAAATATATTTAAAAATAATTATATTTTAGTATTAATAACATAATTTTATTATTTATTATCTTAGAAATAATATACTAATAAAAATTATTATAATTATTATTTTTAAATTTATAAAATTTTAAAGATGTTGAGAAAAAAAGAGAAATCTTATGGAAATATAATTAAAACTGATTCTAAACACTTAAAGTGAAATATAGAACTAACGACTGAAACGGCACGGGCCGGTTTGTCACCTTGTAAAATGTTTATGATTCCAAAACAATTTCATAGACCTTCTTATGGGATAAATTTGTGGGGAATAATAACATTTTTCTCACAATTCTTCTACTCTATAAGGTATGTTTGTGTCTATTATAGTTGACGGTTTTTGGCAACGACAATCGATAGATAAAATTTGATTTGTAGAAAAGTTGTTGCAAACGGCTCTTGATGTGAAAGCTAATGTTTTGGATACCCTTATATATGATTCTAAAGTAAACTTAATCAAGAAAAATATTGATCAATTAATTTCTTTTTACGATGTTTATTACTTTTGATGTGTATATTTTTTAGTTTTGGCTATTGACGTTGGTCTCCTTTGCTACTGTTTAATTAGCCAAATTATTATACACAATTTTAGTTTTGATTAGCCAAGTTTTAGACAGAACTGTGTTTTTGATGTAATAATTAAGAGAAAAAGAACTTAAGTTTGAAATTTTGTGGATGTTTTGTATTTGCAACATCTAACGGCTTTGAGATACTTTAAATCTCCCTCGTCTCATTTAATTATCTATGTAAACCAAAACCAAAATCCAAACCAAAATCGAATTACTACATTCAAGCATATAGAAAATTATAAACAAATCAAATTAGTACATTTAAACGTATAAAATAAATATAAGCGACTTAGTAAAGAAAAGAAAGCACAAAGACGTTCTTATGTTCTGATGTTGAAGTGTTTCTTTATATTGTGCATGGAGGAAGGAGTACTTAATACAATTCTAAATAATAGCTAATTTTTTAAACATTGGGATATATTATAGAATATAAATTTATTCCTTCATTATTAATTATTTTCTTATATATATATATATATATATATATATATATATATCAATTTAAAGTTTTGTTTTTAAACAGAAAATCTTTAAATTTAAGAGATAATTTTGGCATATTTTCTGCACCAAGATTTAAAAGATATTAAAAAATTTCTAGGTTTAAATATTTTTTATCTATCGATAAAAGTATAATTAGTTTTTTTAAAGAGATTTAAATATATAGTTAGATATTTCTAAATGTTTATATATTCTAAATGTTTATATATTCGAAACCTAAGATTTTAAAGATATTTAAAAATTTTCATACCGGGGAGAGCTAAACCAAACAAATAGTTGGGATAATGTTGTACATTTGGTTAAAAAAATAAGTTTGTTATGAAATCTTGGGGTATAATTTTCTACAGAATTTAAATTATTGTTTAGCAAAATTATTAAAGGAAGATTTAAAATTAATAATTCAAAGAAATATAATTAGTTTTTTCAAGTTAAACAAATGATTTAAATAGTTTAAAAGCCATGTCATCTTTTTCACCATTCCATGTCACCATTCCAAGTCATTAATTTTTGAAGAATTGACCAATGGAATTAAAAAATTAAAACACCTAATCATCTTTCACTAAAACAACTTTCCATTTAATAGGAAGAGGATGATTAAAAATTGTTTGTTTTTTTGTTTTTAATTTGTTTTCAGTGTTTTGATTATATGGACACTACAAAAAAATGTGTGTTTTACATCATTTATTTTATTTATTTGTATTAGTTATAATTGATGCAAAAGGATTTTGCATCACTTTAAAAAATGATTCTAGAATTGGTGATGCAAATATTTTGTATCAATTCTTATAATAATTGATGCCAATATTTCTATCACTTGTAAACAATCCCCTTACTATTAAATGAGAAGTTGAATTAGTGAAAAACTTAATTGTTATAATTTGATTGGCTAAAAACTATGACATGGAATGATGACATGGAATGATGACATGTCATTAGGTAAAAAATGACATGGCTTAAATCTCTAATTTGTTTTTAAAATTATTATTATTATATCAATAAAAGAATATATTAGGGTTTAGTTTTTTGGGTTTAAGTTTTGTTAGGAGTCAAAACATTTTTAAAAAATTGAGAATTTTGAAATATAAGGTTTTTAAAATGATTTTTATGGCATGTTGGTAAGAAAATAATTCAAATGGGGCATATTTGTAAAGTGACATGTTAAAAGTGGCATTTTTGTAATTGTCTCTTTTAACATATTCATTTACCATCTTTTGGAAAATAGTTTAAAAATTAAATCATTTACATATCTTAAATTAGTATGTATTTGAGTTTTCATAATTTATTTTTTATTATGTGTCTATGCACAAGACCTCTTATATACTAACTAGAAGAGAAATGTAAAGAAAAAAAAAAGATATAAAAGGAAAAATAAACAAATTTTTTTTTTTAAAACTATTATTTATTAACAAAACTTATAGAAATAAATAAAAAATGCTAATGAATAATAGCAAAACATAGATAATTATTTATTATCATTAGAAGAATTTCCAAATTGTTTGTATGTGTACATATTACATAACGTTAGTGACTCACCCGAAAAGAAGAAAAAAAAATTATTTGTTTAATGTTATGTTTTTTCCTTGAAATTTTGCATTTGTATGTGTCTTCAATTTTTCGCCATATCTAAGTTCATTTTTACTGATTAAAAAATTATATATAATATTATTTACCATTTGCGTTATATTTCAACACAAATTCAAAACTACTAATAACAACACTTCTATTTTCAAGAGACGACTCAAATATTAGTAATATATTATACAACATATATTATTTTAAAAACAAGCAATCATGCATATTTAATGTTTCAAAATTTGCTAATTCTCCTTATTAAATTCAAAAATCATCTTATATATCTAAAACATTTATACCCGCACACGGTGCGGGCCATCTACCTAGTTGATGTTAAATTAGTGTCAATTCATAATTGATTCAAATAATTGTGTCGTTTGAAATAATTATTTTTAATATAAATTTATTTTTTCAATAACTAATGTCAATGCTAATTTTAAGCTAATTTTACTTTTATAATTAATTTCTCCAAAAATACGTAAAATGAAATGTATATTGCAAATCACTATATCATTTTATTATATAATAATACAACTAATGGTAAAAGTACAAACTAAAACAATTAACTACAAAAAACTAAAACAAAAATATGATTAAAACAATTAATCAGTGCTTAGCTAAGCCTTTCATAGTGGTGGGTAGTCTTGTATGTTTGATAGGCTTCTATAGAGGACTGTAAACGTTTTGCCCTTCATAGAAAACTCTTGAATATCTTATGTGTTGTTTGTTGCCCCTTGTATTAAATCTTTTTACTTCATCTGCGACAATTTAAATTCTGCAAAAGAAAAAGACAAATAATTTAAATCGTATCAGTTAAAAAACTTGTTCCAATGCTATGACTCTATAATTTATTGGATAAATTAATGAAGGAGGAAATTAGTACATGAGAAGTGACAAAAATACAGAGAAGCAAGCATGAGATTTGAAAATAGAGAGAGTGAAATAGAAAAAAAATACAAATATGAATAAAAAACCATGAACTTATTTAGTAGAATCGGTGTGATGAGACTGAGAAGTGTTTAAACATCATGCAGTTAATGGTAAACCTTATTGTTTATCCATGGTGGATTTGAGTAAAAAAGGAACGAGAGAGAGAGAGAGAGAGAACAAGGTAAGTTGATCTTTAGAAAAAAGAAATTTGATTATAAATTAGAGTAAACAGGTACTTTTAAGATGTTATAGAACGTGATTAGAGGGAGAGATTTTAGGGATATTAGTTGCTATATCAATAACAATATGCCGATATATTCCATATTCCATTTTGATTTTTAATAGATATATATATTTATATATTTGTGTTCTCTTTAAAAGTGATGTAAACCAATATAAATTTGTATCAAATATATTGAACTGATGTAAAACAAGTAAAAAAACATATCAATTATTATAATTGATGTTAAATCACAAAATTTGCATCAATTATTAACAAGTAATTTAAAATGGTATCATTTACTAATAATTGATTTAAACTAGTATCATTTTGTTGTGAATCAAGAGAACGAATGGGGAAGATTGTGTTTATTCATTAATCATAAGATCCTTTATATAGAATTATTACAAGAGAGAAAAGGAAAATTCCTTTTCCTAATGGGAAAAGGAAAGTACATAAAAAGAAAATCCTAATTCAACTAGGATTCATTAAACCGGCCTAAAGACTAAGTGTTAATGGGCCGTAAACGGACCAGAACTAGTTATGACAATCCACTATGATTTATAACACTCCCCCTTGGATGTCATAACTCTAATGGGCTTGTAATACGCTTTGGATGTTGCCTCATTAAAACCTTACCAAGTAAAACCCATTTTGGGACAAAACCGTGGTGAAGGAAAAAGAGTACAACACGTATTACTCCCCCTGTTCTGAACCTCACTGCAAGTCTTTCAAACGACGCATTCCAATCTGATAAGTAAGTTTCTTGAACGTTGAGGTTGGAAGTGACTTGGTGAATAGGTCTGCTGAATTCTCACTTGATCGTACTTGCTGCACTTGAATTTCTCCATCTTTCTGTAGATCAGATGTGAAGAAGAATTTTGGCAGAATGTGCTTCGTCCTATCACCTTTGATGTATCCATCCTTAAGTTGAGCTATACACGCTGCATTGTCCTCGAACAAGACCGTCGATTCCTGCTTACCTTCGGCCATTCCACAATCCACTCTTATGTGCTGGGTCATCAGCCTTAACCAAACACACTCACGACTAGCCTCATGAATTGCCAATATCTCTGAATGATTAGAAGATGTAGCTGCAATGGCCTGCTTCATTGACCGCCAAGATATTGCAGTTCCTCCATGAGTAAACACATAACCTGTCTGGGACCGTGCATTATGAGGATCTGAAAGATAACCTGCATCAGCAAAACCAACTAAACCGTCCTTAGATTGGTTAGTATAAAATAGACCCAAGTCTTTCGTTCCTTGTAGGTAACGAAGAATATGTTTTATCCCGTCCCAGTGCCTTTGGGTCGGACATGAGCTAAATCTTGATAATAAATTCACGGCAAAACATATATCTGGCCTAGTGTGGCTTGCCAGATACATTAAAGCTCCTATGGCACTGAGATATGGCACTTCGGGACCAAGGACTTCTTCAGAGTCTCTCTTAGGACCAAACGGATCCTTTTCTAGATCAAGAGATCTCACCACCATTGGGCTGGACAATGGGTGACATTGATCCATATTAAAACGCTTGAGTACCTTTTCAGTATATGCCATTTGATGCACAAGGACTCCATCATTTATGTACTCAAGTTGCAATCCCAAACAGAACTTAGTTTTGCCTAGGTCTTTCATCTCAAATTCTTTCTTGAGGCATTCAACTGTTTGGACGATTTCACCAGGGGTTCCAAGGATGTTCAAATCATCCACGTAAACTGCTATGATAACAAACCCTTTGTTTGCAAACTTTTTTATAAAAATACATGGACTGATGGGATCATTCTTATAGCCTTCTTTGACTAAGTACTCACTCAATCTATTGTACCACATACGCCCACTTTGCTTCAGTCCATAAAGGGATTTGTTCAGCCTTATGCAGTGTTGTTCTCGAGAACCTTTCTTATCTTTGAGCTCAATACCCTCTGGTAATCTCATATAAATCTCATTATCCAGTGGACCATATAAGTATGCAGTTACAACGTCCATTAACCGCATATCCAACTTTTCTCTTATAGCCAGACTTATCAAAAATCTAAAAGTTGTAGCATCCACCACAGGGGAGTATGTCTCCTCATAATCTATTCCTGGTCTCTGTGAGAATCCTTGTGCAACAAGCCGTGCTTTATATCTCACGATTTCACCATGTTCATTTCTTTTCCTCACAAAGACCCATTTATGTCCAACTGGTTTAATCTCATAGGGTGTCCGAATTATTGGACCAAAGACATCCCTTTTCCTTAAAGAATTCAACTCCACGTTTATAGCTTCTTTCCATTTAGTCCAATTTTCACTCTGAGTGCACTCATATATCGACGTGGGTTCTAGATCCTCCATAAGTTCAAGTGCTACCTTAAAAGCAAATATATCATCGATTTCCACACAGTTTCTATTCCATTGTATTCCAGACATAACATAATTCATTGAGATCTCATTATTTTCAGGAACGTCAGAACCATGAAACTCGGCGTCCCGAGTCTCATTGCTTGGAACTATCGGTTCAGTTATATCTGGGGTTCCATCAGATTCCTCAACCACGATTTCAGCACCTTTCTTTTTTTTCCGAGGATT
Source organism: Draba incana (assembly GCA_963576765.1). NCBI lineage: Eukaryota > Viridiplantae > Streptophyta > Magnoliopsida > Brassicales > Brassicaceae > Draba > Draba incana. The sequence goes on along the minus strand of OY755211.1, from coordinate 28,315,334 downwards.
CTTATCTTTGGAACCTATTGGCCGGCCACGTTTTGAGTGTGGTTTAGATTCTGTAGCAACTTGATTGTGTCCCTCTTGAACATCAATTCTAATCGGTGCATTAACAGCTGGTATGTAAGACTTAGTTACTCTTTTCGGGTCAGCAAAGGAATCTGGCAATTGATTAGCTAGCTTTTGTAAATGTATAATCTTTTGGACTTCTAATTCACATTCTTGAGTCCGAGGATCTTGCCATTTTAAGGACGTTTGATTCCATATAATTTCCTTTACCAGTCTGTTATCTCCTCCTAATGTTGGATAGACAGATTCGTCAAAATGACAATCTGCGTACCTGGCCTTAAACAAATCACCCGTGGTTGGCTCAAGGTACTTAATGATAGTAGGAGAATCATATCCAACATATATCCCCATTCTCCTTTGAGGTCCCATCTTTGTTCTCTGTGGTGGTGCAATAGGCACATAAACGGAACATCCGAATGTTTTAAGATGAGATATGTCTGGCTCTTGACCCGTTATTAACTGTGATGGGGAATATTTATGTTCACTAGATGGCCTGATACGAATTAGCTCTGCTGCATGTAAAACTGCATGTCCCCAAGCTGAGACCGGGAGTTTTGATCTCATTAGCAACGGTCTAGCAATCAACTGTATGCGTTTAATAAACGATTCAGCCAAACCGTTTTGTGTATGTACATGTGCCACAGAATATTCAACACTTACCCCCATGGACATACAATAATCGTTAAACGCTTGGGACGTAAATTCACCAGCATTGTCAAGACGTATAGTCTTTAAAGGAAAATCTGGAAAGTGTGCTCTTAAACGTATGAGCTGGGCAAGCAATCTTGCAAATGCCACATTTCTAGTTGATAATAGGCAGACATGTGACCATCTCGTGGATGCATCAATAAGGACCATAAAATATCTAAACGTCCCACAAGGTGGGTGTATTGGTCCGCATATGTCTCCTTGAATTCTTTCCAGAAAATTTATCGTTTCCTTAGTTACTTTGATTGGTGATGGCCTAGTAATGAGTTTCCCTAGTGAACATGCTTCACACGTGAGATTCTTTGGGATAACTCTCCTTTCTTTCAAGGTGTGCCCATTAGTACTTGCTAATATCTTTCGCATCATGTTAGCACCGGGATGGCCAAGCCGGTTATGCCAAAAAGTGAAATTCTCAGTAAACTCTTTGTTTACCATAGCATTTGCTTCTATCATTCCGATCTTAGCACAATAAAGGCCCACAGAAATGGCAGGTATATTCTCTAGGACTTTCTTATAGCCATGGACGGTTTCAAAGATTTGAAGGAATTCTTTGTTATTCTCGTCCTTAGTTTCAACATGAAGACCATTCATTCGAATGTCTTTAAAGCTCAATAGACTTCTCTTTGAACTAGGTGAATATAACGCATTAGAAATTTCTAGATGCGTGCCCTTAGGTAATAAAATATGGGCTTGACCGTGGCCTTCAATTAAATTTGCTATACCCGCAATTGTGGTTACATTTGCCTTTTTAAGTGTAAGATCAATGAAGTATCTCTTATCTCTTAATATCGAGTGGCTTGATCCACTATCCACAATGAACACATCCATATCGTTCATACTTCAAAAGAGATAACAATAGATACTTTTAAATAACACTCTTTCATTCCATAAAGTTTAATAGAAAGCAATAACACAAAACCAAAGTATAAAGTGTAAAACGTAAAACAAGCAAAACACAAAACACCAAAACAGAAAATCAAAATCAATCACTTAAGTATATCTGAGGTTTCAAAATTCATCAAGTCATCTTGCTCATGATCGAAATCTCCTTCATTATCATGCTGGATCATATGAGTTTCTGGATTCTTCCCTTTAAGGCTCTCTTGATAGAGTTCAACCAGATGCTTGGGAGTCCTACATGTCTTAGCCCAATGATTACTCATTCCACATCGATGGCAAACTGATTTTGGGTTTGATTCTCGTGGTTGAGAAGTAATACCATGGTTATTACGATCATAGTCAGTTCGGTATCCGCGTCCTCGTCCTCGCCCGCGGTTAGAATGATCGTTATGGAATCCGTGGCCTCGGCCCTGACCTCGGCCGTATGGATTAAAATGGCCACGGCCACGTCCTTGCCATCTACCCCCACGTCCACGACCACGATGTCTATAATCACTTTGGACGTGGTTAATTTCTTTCTTTTCATCTGTGGCCACATTCGCTTCAGGAAGTGGGGCTGATCCAGGAGGTCTCATCTCACTGTTTCTCATTAGCAGTGTATTATTCTCCTCGGCTAGTAATAGACATGCTATAAGCTCTGAGTATGTCTCAAAACCTCTTTCACGGTATTGCTGTTGAAGCAACACGTTATTAGTGTGAAAGGTGGAGAAGGTCTTTTCCAACATGTCTTTCTCAGTTACCTTCTCACCATATAGTCTCAATTGAGAAACTATTCTGAACATAGCCGAGTTATATTCTTCCACGGACTTGAAGTCCTGGAACCTGAGATTCCTCCAATCATAATTGGCCTTTGGTAACAACACCGTTCTATGGTGGTCATATCTTATCTTTAATTCTTTCCAAAGGTCCAAAGGGTTCTCAATGGTTAGGTATTGATCCTTGAGACCCTCAACAAGATGATGACGAATGATCGATATCGTTCTGTATCGATTCCTTTCATTCTCATTATTATCCTCAATGATACATTCGCCAAGTCCTTTAGACTTTAGATTTATCTTAGTATCCAACGCCCACTGTAAGTAATTGTCTCCAGAGAGATTGAGGGCAGCATAATCCAAATTGTTGATTTTCGACATCTGAAAACATTCATCCTATTCTCTAAGAACTATAAGATTTTAAAGTTTATGCATATGATGCAAAATAGGTCATGGGTGCTTATATAAACGGGTACGGATGCATGATGCTTATGAAACCAGATTTTTATGTTTAACAACCTAACATAATGTTTTTATATGCTCATGATGCAAGCCTAGTATTCAAATTCTAAACCGTATGATGATATGACCGGATTTTAATCAAGCATGTTATGTCTATATGATGCAATCAGTTTCAGTTTCATGTTTATCAATCAACGAATCAATCCAAACAAGCAAACAAACAAACGAGTTCAAATAAATATGCAACCAAATTTGGACAGAGTGTTTACTGTCGATCGACGGGTGATTTGTGTCGATCGACACAGTTTAATTCAAACAACAAATTCAGGCAGAAGTTTACGTGTCGATCGACATAAAACTAGTGTCGATCGACACGGGTACAGATCATGCAATCGGTTTGGATTTTAATTGAATTAGGTTAGGGTTTCAAGTTAGGGTTTCTAGTGATTACGAATCATGAATCAATAAACACAATCAAGCAAGCAATAACAATAACAAGCATGATTTAGATTAGGGTTTCTAAGATTATCATGAATCTAGGTTCTTTAGATTAGGGTTTCTTATTGTTTACCTTAACCTCCGTGAGTCTTCTAGTTCGCCGTAACCGTTGATAGGCTGTATGAACTTTCTTCTAGTTCGCCGTAACCTTAAAGGCTGTATGAACTATGATTTGAACAGTAACGCCGGATGAACAGTAATCGTCGATGAACAGTAATCGTCGATGAACAGTGCGCAATGAATAGTGCGCGATGAACAGTACGCGATGAACAGTACGATGAATAGTAACGATGAACAGTAATCGCGTTTTTTGTGTTTTTAGGGTTTAGGGAGCAACTCGTGCTGATAACGTGTTGTGAATCAAGAGAACGAATGGGGAAGATTGTGTTTATTCATTAATCATAAGATCCTTTATATAGGATTATTACAAGAGAGAAAAGGAAAAATCCTTTTCCTAATGGGAAAAGGAAAGTACATAAAAAGAAAATCCTAATTCAACTAGGATTCATTAAACCGGCCTAAAGACTAAGTGTTAATGGGCCGTAAACGGACCAGAACTAGTTATGACAATCCACTATGATTTATAACACATTTAATTTTGTGATACTATTTATGTGATGTAAAACACACATTTTTTTGTAGTGGGAGGTGCACACACGGCAGAGTATAAACCAAACGAGAGCCATATCATGTTTCAACAGTGGATTAGTGACCAGCCTTTGTAATAGAGGTTCATAGTCTTGAGAATAATTAAATTATGAAACATGAAATGTTTTGTATTCAATATAAATTATCTATTTATCAAATATTTATTTGGGTATACGGTGAGACGCGAACTTATGACGAGGACAAGGTGATCGAGAGAAAACAAAAGTAGAGAAAGAAAGACAAAATTTTATCAACTGAGATGCATTTGTTTGTTTAGTATTTTTATTAGTGTCTTTGTTTATTCAGATAGGAGAAACTGTTCTTGCTAAGCAATATTTCCCATTTTCCATTTTTACTAAGTTACATGAATTGATGGTTACTTAGCATCTGTTACACATATAAGCTAGAAAAGATCTTTTGAGTAAAGCCAAACAAGTTTTGCCTATGCAAACTAGGGCTGGACAAAATATATCCGTTAGATTTAGTGATCCGTTTCGATTGGATTCAAAAAATCCGGATATCCGTAATTTTATAAGGCAAAGCAAATACTAAAAATCAATATCCGTTAAAACAAATCACAAATAGTCAAAAAATTTTAAAAAGATATCCGCTTTGCTCTGTATACGTGTGTATATATATAATGTATAGATAATTACGCATCTAAAATCTATAATGATCATATCTATATGTAAATTTTATGAACTTATATTCATCAAATTAATTATTGAGAAATTTTAAGAAATGCCATACTTAGCATGCCACTTAACACAAATGTCATCTTGAAAAATATTTTGCAAGCCATTCCACTGTTTATAAAGTCATTTCCAAAATTACCCTCACCTCTAATTGACCTAATTTCATTTTTTAGATTTTTTTTTCTCTCCCCATCTTTCTCCTCGGTGACGACGACTCAGCGGCGAAGACGACTCACCGAATCACTGTCGCCGAGAAACCGAATCGATGTTCTACCGAATCTAGAACCGAATCAACGGATCTGAAATCTGAGATTTTGAGATTAAGGTACATTTCGAATTTGATGACATTAGGATTCGAATTGATCTAATTAGAATTTTGTTTTTGTTTATCGATTTGATGAGCTAAGCTTGGAATCATGCTTTGTTATCGATTTGATGAGTTTACAATTCCGATTTGTTTTTAAGAATATGTGCTTTCATTTGATTTTTCTGATTCAATCTGATTTTGGTCTTTAACGATATGCTCTTTTTCATCCCGTTGTGCTCTTTTTCATCCCGTTGTGCTCTTCTATGGTAAACTATGATTCAGCTTGGGTGTAAAGGTTTTTTAAGTGGATTATGAGATTTTTAGTGGATAATGAGGGGTTTTAAGTGGATTATGAGGTATTGTAAAGCGGATTATGATTATGATGGATTTCCTTGTTTTATGTCTGATCAGGGTGTAATGATGGAACTATATTCTTTGTGCGGAGTGTGGAGTTTGACAGAGAATAAGCACTGGGATTTTAAGTTTGATGTTGACAGGGGAGCTTTTGTTACCTTTGTTAAGGAAGATATTAGTTTGATTGATTTGGTCAAGGATTTGTGTGAAGACTATGGGATTAATGAATATGCAGTGAAGATTAGTTATGCAATACCAGATAGACCAGAGTTTCCCCCAATCTTTCTTAGGAATGATAGGCAATTGTAAGCCTTCATGAAAAAAGTTGTAAATAGTGGTGAGCTTCTTCAGCTATATGTGTCAGTGGACAAGGTACATGTTTCCATTTTGTGTGAATTTTTGTGTATATGTTGTTATGTAAGGTGTTTCTATTTTTTCATAAAGTGATGAAATCTTTTTTCTAACAGGGACAAATAAGCTCAATTGCAATGACAGAGAATAGTAACACTGCTCGTGATGATCCACCTCGCCTTATTCTGCATAATCAACAAAGTCAGTCAAAAGGAAGGATTGAGGATGACGAAAACACCGAACATGGACGATCTACAAGTCTTGCTTCTAAATCTTGCTTTATGCCGAGTGAGGTATTTGCTAAGAAACAATATTTATAAGTGTATAACTATCATTTCTAAAATTATGATTAGTTTTTAAAAAGTTTTAGAATCTTATTTAGGAGCAGATATAAACAAGCACAATCGCAATGACCGAGAATAGCAACACTGCTTGTAACATCCGCAAACCAAAATCTAGAATTTTGGTATTCGTGTCAAGCGACACAAGGAGTGTGTCAATCAAGACGATGGTTTGTGGAGTGTCGATCGACACACTTGCAGTGTCGCTCGACACAACTGTTTGCAGAACCGGGTGAATTAAATAGTCAGTCGCGGTTTGGCTCGATTCAAGGAAATAAACCATAGGGCTTGTAAATAAGGCTTTGCACTGCCTTAGGGCCGTGTTTTGGAGATCAGAAAATGTGAGAGAAATTGAGGATTGAGAGAGAAAAGAATGATTTTGTGTGTCCTTGAGAAAGAGAGTTATTTGTGAGAATTGGGCAGTTATGTTGCCTTGTGTTGGAGATGAGGATTGGATGATCAAATAAGTTCTGATCATTATGAAATGTTATAGGTAATTTCGCCTCTCTCTTAGCTAGCCGTGAGGCAAATTGTCTTGTTAATTGGTTCTGTATGCTAAGATGTATCTTTGTTTTTGTGACTGAGGTCTGTGCAAAATCAGATCAGCAATCAGACCACTTTGAGGGCATTTTGCCATAGTTTCAGAGCGATTTAGGTAACAATCTTTATGTCATTGGAAAGATCTTTATGTCTAGTTTCTGAATCATGTTCCAGATTATGATTCCGAGGTGATAGAGAAGGAGAATCAGTAGGTTTAGGTCAAGTAGGAGACTCTGATTTTCGTGTGTCCTTGTGTTCAATCAATCTTTTCCTAAGGTGAGTGTACGACCGTAGGCTCATCGAGGCCAATATTGAGTTTAAATGGGTGAATTATGTGTTTATAGTGTTGGAATTGTATGTTGGATTGAATTATTGTGTTTTGTGGTTGTGTGTTTTGTGAATTGCGATTCTGGTGCAGGTATCAGTGTAGTCGTCGCGGGAATGATTTCATGAGAGGAGAGACTCATCCTGCGACGTCTGCAGCCCAAGTGTCGATCGACACCTAGTGGTAATGTCGATCGACACCAATATTATGTAAACGTCGATCGACATCTAGTGGTATTGTCGAACGACACTCTTGTTGTGTAAGCACCGATCGACACATAGTGGTAGTGTTAATCGACACCAATGCTAATGTTGTGTAAACATAGTAATTTTTGTATTTATGCTTGTTATTGGTTGTGTTGTAATTGGCCTGCCTGTAGACGGGAGGACCATCTCACTGAGTATTTATGATAATACTCACGCAACTTTTTTCCCATGTGTTGCAGGCAAAGTGAAATTGTGACCGTGGAATCATGGCAAGGAAAAGAGGATGATTAGGATCTCTAGTTATATGATATATATGGTAGAATCTAGAACCTGGTGTTAGGTTGCTAGAGTTGTTAGATTGAATATAGAATTATGGAATTATGAATCATTGGTTTAATTGATTACTAGGTTTAAATTGGTTTATGTGTCTTAACTATTTCCGCTGGTTATTGCTTGTTTTGTATTAGCCGTTGAGAATTAGTATTTATGGGAATACTAATTTGGGTTAATAATTTAATTATTAAAAAAAGCTTGGTTGTTTCATTTTGGTATCATTGTCCTTACGATTTTAGTGCAGTTAGTGTTGGTTGATTTGTAACTATGTGATTGAATTAACTATGAGTAGTTAGTAATTATGTGAGTTCTAGCGTCTTAGATCATCCTCTTCGAGCCTTCAATAACAATCCACCGTAAGTGTTTATTGAGTTTTGTTTTGAATTGTAGTAGCTTGCTCTGTGTTTTTAGGAAATGCAAAGAGTGATGACTAGAATTTCTAGAGATAAAGTTCTTGGTCTTTATTTTTGGGAAATACAGAGAGTGACAGCTAGGGTGCTAGCAGTTGAGTGCGTGGTCGGGGAAGTGTGAGTGAGTCCACTGAGAGTGCAGCGCAGAGTGCGATGCAGCAGGTGACTGAATTGCAGACATATCATGAGGGATCTTGGAGCGATACGAGTGTGAGGGCCAGTGTGATGTTTGGTACTATATTGGGCCAGGGTGAAGGTGCTGCTGCAGGTGTTGCTTAGGGTCAAGATGATAGTCTGGCGGATCTGCTGACCTTGTTATTCTGGTGATTACGAATATATCATGGTTTTTACCGGTTTTCAACCATGATATAAGTCCGTTTTGTTGAGTCTTTTGGTATTTCTGAGTCTTTTGGTGTTTTTTATTAGGTACAAGGACGTTTGGACTCAATTGGTGTTTACTGGAGAATTTTGGAGCATAATGAATGAAGAGTCAAAGTCGCAAGTTCGGAATCAACATTAAGAGGCCATGTCGAGCGACATAGGAGATGGTGTCGCTCGACATAAAGATTTCACGAGTGTCGATCGACATGGAAGACAGTGTTGCTCGACACAACCAACTTCGTGACCAGAATATCAAGTTTTCGAAGATTTTTGTTTGCGCGCCAGAAAGTCCAGATGTTTCCAATTGGGCCCATGACGGTTTTTTTGTAACCTATATATGTGTTTTTACACCCATTGTTTAGGCTTATGCTTTATTTTCTTAGAGATATTTTATACTAATGAATTATTATTAATGTCTATGTCTGAGTAATCCCCTAGTTAGGTTTTAAAGTTTTTCAAAGGATAATGAAGAGTTGTTATAATTTCTTTACTATTGGGATTTGCATCATATTTATATTCTTTACCTTGATTGCTTTGAATTATGATTTAGGCCTGAGTTGGATATCTTAGGTTGTTAGTAGATGCGACATCATTATTGAATTGCCTGAACTGAATCATAGGTGAGCAAGGATTCGATTCACAACGAAAGTTGGCTTTGAATCCTTGTGAACAATTGAACCTGATTTTAATGCTTGTTTAGATCAATTTGATTTCGCAACAACAGTTGGTTGTCTAGGGTTTAAACATAGATAATATTTGCAACGACAGTTGGTTTGTTTTACATTAGTTTCGAGTTCTAGATTTGCACTTCATCAATCCCAATATTAACTTTATTCTTCAATTTGGATTTATTCCTGCGAATTCCCTAAAGCTTAGTGTTTGTCTCCCACTGAATTTAAAGCTTTACAATCATCCTATTTACGATTTTTGCAATTTACTGTACAACTTATTTTGCTTAGTTTAATCCAAAAGTTTAAATCTATCGTGTCTCAGATTCCATGTGGATTCGATATCCTAAATATTGCATACGATCTCTTAATTTGAGAGAGTAGTTCAAAGGGAAATTGGAGCATATTAAATTTTCGCGCCGTTGCCGGGGAATCAATGCCATTAGATTTTTATTACTAGGATTTTGTCTAAGTTCTTTTTATTTTTGTTTTTACTTTACTAACTAGTTTATTTTTGTTTTGTGTTTCAGGCGTGATCAAAGATGGTTGCGCAGAAGATCCTGATTCAGAGGGATGACAGATTGTTTGATCTTCAAGGCAATTGTTACAATGAGCTAGGACAGAGGCTCAACGCTGATGGGAATGTGATCGTCAAGCAGATCAACGAGGAGCAGCAGAGGCACGATGAAGAAATTTGTCTGGCACGCTAAGAACAGGCTTGTGTCGAGTGACACAGAGAGGACGTCGCTCGACATAAAGAGAATCTGCAGCTCGCTCGATGCCATGGAGGATTTGGTATCGATTAACAAGGCTTTCCTGTCGCTCGACACAAGGGGAAAATTGGTGTCGATCTATACCAAGCTGGTGTTGCTCGACACCCTGCTCTGAATTGCACACTTGGAGACTATAATTGACCAGACCAGTTCTACGCAAATCGACCTGCGATTCGTCCTCTAGCATTCCAGGGAAATGACTTCGAGCTAAAGCCTACGTACTTCTCATTAGTAGCTCAAGACCCCTTATGCGGCTTACCCCATGAGCATCCTATGGACCATATTGAGAGATTTGAGGACTTGGCATCTAGTATCAAGGCTAATGGAGTGACTGAGGATTATCTATTCTGCAAGATTTTCCCATACTCTCTACATGGAGAAGCAAAGCATTGGCTATAGACACTTCCACCAGGCTCACATAAATTGGGAGGATACGAAGAATGCTTTCTTAAGCAATTTCTTCGATGATGCAAAGTCTGAGGACCTCAAGTATAAGATCACTACATTCAAGCAGGGAGACTGCGAGGCATTTAAGGCTGCGTGGAGCAGATTCAAGGGTTACCAAGGGGACTACCCCCATCATGGTTTCAATGATGTTCAACTACTCAGTATCTTCTCTAGAGGAATTAACTTGAGGTATTCTACAACTCTGGATGCTGCGAGCAATGGAAATTTCAAGACCAATTTTCTATAGGCTGCTTTGCGATTGATAGAGAACTTAGCGAACAACAACAGTACGAAGAACGTAGATTTTGAGAGGAGCCATTCTGGAAAAAAACATCACTGATAATCAATTTGCAGAGGTTCCAAAGAAGCTGGACACTATGACTAGTCTTCAAGCTAGAAAGAAAACAGTTCAGTTTGCTCAACCTAAAGATGTGAACTACATCAATGGATCTGGATATTAGAGGTTCAACATCTAGCAGGGATATGGTTCAACTTATCAGAAGCCGTTACAGAGCAGCGGCTACACAAGAGACTACGGTTCTTCCTCATATTAAAAACCATCTCTACCATCTGTAGAGAGCAAGATAGAGTCCTTAATTGAGTGAATCATGGACAGACAGCAAAAGATGACAACAAAATTTAATGGAAAGCTGGATTCCATCTACACGAATTTGAATGGAAAGATCGAGGGTTTGAGCATTAATGTAAAGAAGCTGGACACTCAGGTAGCTAAAACCAGTGAATCAGTGAAATGGTGTCATTCTAATATGATTAGTTTGAGGTATAGAACAGAGAAGAACCATGCTACGAAGCAAATCGACAAGTTTTTAGAAGGTAAAAAAGTTGAGATTTTCGAAACAGTCTCTATTGATCGAAGTTTTTGGAAGGTGAAAAAGTTGAGATTTTCGAAACAGTCTTTGTCGATCGACACTCATATCATGTCGATCGACACGAAGGATACCAAGGCGTCAATCGACAAGGAACGTAGTGTCGATCGACACAGGGAAATTTCAAGTGTCGAGCGACAAAGCATCAGTGTCGCTCGACACGATGTGCAGACCAATCCAGATTTCGCGAAAACTTCTGTTTGTGCAGTTGAACGCGTCTACAAGCCTCAAATTCATTATCCAAGAGCCCCCGTGAAGCCTTACGAGTCATCCAATAGTAGCAACAGTGAGAAAGAGCAAAAAGTAGTCGAGGGAATTGATCAAGATGGAAAGTCCATGGCAGTTCATTATTCCATGTTTGATCAATGGACTGGAGTTAGAAGGCACTCTATTAGACAGTGGAGCTAACGTGAACGTTATATCTCACAACGTTATGAAGAAGCTGGGAATCTCGAATATACGACCTTCAAATGCTCTTGTCTGTCTGATTGATTCTACTTCAGTGGTTTTTGCAGGCTTCATTCCTGATCTAAAGCTTCAAATAGGAGATTGTCTGGTGCCAGCTGATTTCTACGTCATAGAGACCACTAAGCCAATGGTTCTCAGCACGTCCTTTCTTAATACTTTTGGAACTGTCTTGGATTTCTCAAATCAGCAAATATTCTTCACAAAGATCAACAAGGAGGTCTTTACCTAGCAATCCTTATGGATGATATTTCTTGCTAGACAGTCAAGAAGGGAAATTCACTCGCTTTAGACCCTGGAGCAACAAGAAGAAGATTCCAAGTGTTCCTGCTAATACTCCTGAGATTCTAACTGATGAAGCTAACAAACCAAAGACTTCTAAGGAATGCAAAGAAGAGGTGCCTCAAATCAAGGTTCAGCGTAAAAGACCTTCAAAAGCTTTCTCCAAGTTTCGTATTATCATCCCTCAAGAGGTAAAGGAGAAAGAAGAAGAACTTCTTCGCGCAATGCTGGAAAATACGATGAAACTTTTCCTTAGAATTGTTTCTGATAAGTCTGGGGGAGCTGGAAAGAAGGGTCAAACAAAGAGAAGAGCTGCGAGTATCATAGAGGATAAGGGAGGTACTACGCTTCCCAAAGGTCCAAACGCCTGAGTCCTAACATAGTCAAGCTAATGACTAAAAACAAGCGCTTAGTGGAGGCAACCCACTTGTTTGTCTACTAATTATGCCTTTTATTTTTGATTTCTTTTTCAATTTTATGTTTGGGTTTTGTTTTTGGTTTTGATTTTCAGGAGATTGAACGTATGAATGCAACTGAGACTGCACTTCAGGACTCAGTGTCGAGCGACAGAGCAATTAGTGTCGCTCGACACTAAGGAATTCATCCGTCGATCGACGGAAGAACCAAGTTGCTCGACGCGACTAAATATCAAGTGTCGATCGACACAGCGGTCGTGTCGCTCGACACGACCCCCAGGTTTTAATTCTCACTTGAATTTTCGTTCGTTTCATTTCTTCTTTGTTTTCGTTAACCAATTTGGCGTTTAATAACATTGGGGACATTGTTGTTTAAGTCTGGGGAGATAGTCGCTAACTTTGTTTTCGGTTTTGAGTTTTTGAGTCAATTTTTTGAATTTTTCGAGTCAAAACCTCCCTTAAACATTCTTTGAACAACACTCAAAGGACCATTACCAATGGAAGATTGGTTTGTTTAACAAAGTGGGTAACTGGAAGTGATTCGGTTTAACGGAGCGAGTTTTGATTCCTGGAAAACGCCAGAAAAGATGTCGCTGACCCCACCCTAATGAACTCTAATTTTCTCGTCAAGGGGCTTGGTTATCGCAAGACTTGATTCCTCTTTCAACACTAGAACGCGAGGATGGACCGCTCTAAAAATTATTCCTAAATGATGGTTACAACTGTCCTAGACAAAAAGAAGCGCTCGGGACCCTCATCGACGTTGTGTCTAAAGTAAGGTGGGTCTATCAAGGAGTGAGAACGCCTTTGGTGAGTCTCATGATCTCTTCTATGCAGGCGAGCATATGATTAAGTGGGGTTGCGAGGCTTATTTGGTGAGGGTCATGTGCCGGAGGCTATTAGTGAGATTGTAGTGAGGGATAATCGGGTTATTCGGGATTGTGAGGATGTTGTTTGGTCATTGAAGGGATTTAACATAATCTCTATCTGATCTTTTTGTGATTGAGTTAGAGCCTAGGATAACGTCGATATCTAAGCACCAGAGACTTGACGAAGTCCTTGTGATCACCAAGTACCCTCTCCCAAGGATTGTTGAGTTGCTGGATCAATTGGGGGTGCTACATGGTTCTCCAAGTTAGATTTAGTGTCTGGTTATCATCATATTCTGATAGACAAGGTAGATGTTCATAGGACAATGTTTAGAATGAGATTTGTGCATTTTGAGTATATAGTGATGTCGTTTGGGTTATGGAATGTGTCAGCAAACTTCATGAGGTTGATGAACGGCGTATTTTAGGAGTACTTAGATGTCTTGGTGATTATAGTCATCAATAGTATTCCAGTGTACTCGAGAAGTCCTAAGGATGATGAAGTGCATTTGAGGTTAGTTCTGAAAAAGTTTATGTAACAAAAGCGTTCTGTTAAGTTGAGCAAGAGTATTTTTGTCGCAGCGAGAGATGGGATTTCTCGTCCACATTACATCTACAAAGCGAGTTTTGGTAAATCTGACTAAGTTTGAGGCTATCAAAAATTGGCGTAGATTGCGTAACGTTATGGACATCAGGAGTTTTCTTGGGTTAGCAGGATATTGTAGGAGAGTCATCAAGAGATTGTAGGAATGGTGTAGTATAAAACGAGGATGAAAGGGATTGAAGTTGCTTTTGTCTGGTCTCCTGAGTGCGAGGAGAGATTTTTAAAGGTGAAAGAGGTGTTGATGGGTACACCTAGGTTGGCGTTGCCCAAGCTGGATAAGCCTTCTAGAGGGTACACAAAGGCTTCAGGAGTTTGGTTGTACCATTTGAGGCAGTCATAATCGTCGATTTTATGGGCGTTTAGTATTTATTGCTCTAGGGGTTGTGGTCTCGAATAACTCATTTATTTTTGGAGATTGTGGTCTTGTGTATATCTTTGGAGATTGTGGTCTCCTATATACTGCTCGGGGAAGTGGTCCCAATATGAGCATTGAGATTATGGTCACTGTGTTCCGATTGCTCAAAGGACATGTTCCTGCGAGTGCGAGGAGTGTGGAAAAGAGTTAGGAGAAATAAATATTTGTAACGTGCCCATAAACATAGGATTAGTGATGAGCTTCGGTGGTCATGACAGAATATTGAGAGGGTTGGCTGTGTTGGTAATGCGTGAGGGAATTAAGTTTTTCCACTTAATCCAACTACCTGCAAGTGCACAGCAATCACAATTAGTATAGATAAGGGATCGAATCCATGAGGACTTGTTAACCACACTACGAACTATAATGATTAAAATAAAGCTAGAACAAAATAAAGTCGTTTGAGTGATTGTGAATAAGGTTAAAAACAATAAGATAAAAAGCGTTAGGACTTAGGTAATTCGCAGAGAATCATGCAACGATAATGATTGATTTAATCTAGGGACTTGGGATATACGCGCCATCTAGGACTCATAACACTGTTGTATAACCATTCCACTTTCGTGGCTCCGGTCACTATGTTAATTCTCCCTAATAGACTCGACTTTCGCACGGTTATTACAAGGAGAAAACAAGCAATAAAAGTATGGGTTATGATATTGTCCACCGAACTCCTTCACTAACGGGTTAGGTTGTTAAGACGCTTGGCTCATCAAATACTAGTTCCGGATAATATAAAATCTTTTGGAATCTATAAAATCCTAAGTTCAAGCCGCTAAATGCGCGGCAAAGCAACTATGCATTGAGTACAAGTAAAGATGAAGATACTATAATTTCCTTAGACAATCATCAACCAATCATCGAATTATGAAACTCATTGAATACCTAAAACCTAACTAATGAACTACTCGGACATGGTGCACGAAAAAAAGGATAAACTTTATTAAAAGACTAGGGATAAGAAGATTCTTCTTTATAGCGAGGTACAAAGCGAGATCATCCACCAAAGCTCCTAAAACTTAGATCTATCTTCAAGCTCCTCCAATGGAGGCGTGGCTGCTGTTCTCTATACGTAAAAGTGTTTATAATTTTGGCACACCCTAAAACAAGAGGCTAAAAACAAGTATTTATAGTGCTAGGGTCTCCTAGGGTTCTCCATGGGCAAAACGGTCTTTTCGGTCGAAACTGCCTTATCTTGATAACTCCAACCGACCTCCTCTCCAAGTCACATGGTGGGCTTAAAAGGTCTTCAAATTGGGCTAATAATGGTCAGGAACATGGGCCTTAAGGTCCATCAACGTATGACTCCTTTCTGCGCCTTCTTCATCTTTGAGGCAGTTTGACATGTCTTCACTAAATCCGATGTATCTTCCGGCTCACAGTTCCAATCGTGATGGTTACAACTTCATTAGAAAGCTGACTCAAAGTACTTGAAATTTAGCCGTTATTCACTGATTTCCAAGTAGATTTGGTCGTCCGTCCGTAGCAGAACTTCGGGTGCTTTGATTCTGTCTATCTTGGTAGAATGTGATATCTTGTGAAATCCATGGCTTGGACTAAGTCTTTGGCTTGATAAACTTGCTGTAGCTAGGAATACACCGCTTTAGGCTCTTTTTGCTCCTTTTAAAGGATTTTCCTTGTTAACAACCTAAAACTAGAAATACGAGGAAAAACTACCTCTTTGGTGTAAAACGTTATTGAAATGCTTTGAAAATACTTTAAAATAGATAGTAAAATAGGTAAAATATAGAGTATATCAACTCCCCCAGATTTAAACCTTGCTTGTCCTCAAGCAAAATCCAAGAATAGAAAAGAGGTTTGAAAATACGGGAGACTTACAATTTCTGATAAACATAGCGTCGATGCTATGATTCGCGATCGGTCCGAGGGCGACTCCTTCATCCACCATTCATAACTTTCGCAGCCTGTTCCATACTGAAATAACAAATCTCACCAAGTTTCAACCGCACTTTCAATTGACTCTAAGTGTGGAGTTTCTTATTAAGGAATCGTTAGGTAAACGGCTCAGTGTAGGAAAGGCTAGTTTAATGGGTGAGGCTAAAAGTGTTTAGGGTTACCATTTTCTCCGGGTTGCGCGACATTATGCAAAATCGCAAGAGAGAACGGATCTATTGAAGTCCGCAACTTCCCAATCACTTTGTAATTCGCCTTTTCTCCACCAGACTTAGACTTTTCTCCGGGAATCTTCCTTAAATACTCTTCCACTCTTCTCTTCATTGTATCTTGATCATCCTTTGGTATTGTCTAGCCTTAAGACTCTTTGGATTCCATTTCTTTCCCCTTTTTCGTTTTTTTTTTTTTTTCGAAAGGGGGAAATGGATTCATAAAGATATGAGTCAAGTAAGGCACAAGATTTTACCATGATATAAGCTTCCAAGGATCAGCCAAACTCTCTGTAAATTCTTCTGTAAATTCGTTGTTGTACTCCTTCCTTCTAGTATTGGTCTTCGCATCTTCTAGTGATTGGAAAATTGCGTCGACCCTTTTCTCTCCGATGTTTTTACACATATCTGCATAGTGGACATAGCAAAAGAAGTGCAAGTGGTCTGAAGGAAAGGTTAAGGGCTTAGGTAGGATACCAACTAAAAATGAGCTGGCCGTTCAAGACATTGAAAGGGGTAAAAAGAAGGGTAGAAGTGTCTTGAACGTATATTACGTTTCCAGGTCTAACTCCTTAACAAGAAACAATGAGGTGGTTAGTGAAAATAGAGTCAAAATCAGATTAGTATTGGCGAGGCAAAACTGTATTTGGATGGGGTGAGTCCGATCATGAAGGTTTCTGAATCGGCTTTCCTATCTGGTGATAAATCACTGAATCATAACATCTAAGCATACATTCCTGAAAATGTTTATGCTCCAAAACATAGTGTTTTGACTCGATAAAAAATCCGAATAAAAATAATAAGAAAAGAAAAGAAAAATAAAAAGAAAATGACATTAGTACGATTAATCCCCCCAGACTTAATTCACACCGTCCCAGAGTGAAAATAAGTGACAAATGGAAAGGATCGACACAATAAAAATAAAAATGAAATAGGGATAGAGGGATAGTGGTCGAAACAACTGGCTCAAAATGTAGGCGAAAGAGACTCTGGAGTGTCCGGAACATCGGCGGGCATGTGTTCACCGCCGGAATCGAGGTAGACGATCTCCGTGTCGCCGGAATGAGCTTCCGTAGTGGGCTGGCCATGAGTCTCTAGGTTGTAGTGGTGGCTAGTGACATCATCTTCACCGTCTTCATCGCGATCAAAACCCGAAAGAAGTGACAAACTACCTAACTCGTAATCGGTAGAAGTCTTGGTACGGTTCATGGTTGAGGGCTTGAAGAATTGAGGGACCGTCTTCTTAACCACTTTAACAAGTGTAGAAATCAACTTGCCTTGCTTGGATATTTTCTCTTCTCCGTTTCTTCACGTAAGCTAGTCATGAACCATTCGGTTGAATCGTTGTTGTTTTCGGTCGTGGAGGTGAGGTTTCGGTTAGGCATGGAGGAGGATGGTCGGGTGGCAGCGGCTACACGCTCTTGAAGCGCCTTCTCCTTGTTACGCACAAGAGCTTGTGCGGTGTAGAAAAGTGAAACTCCCACAAGAGGACAACCGGGGATACGCGGGTACCATTGAGTGTGTGGAGGATTGAAGTAAGGCATTCCATCACTCAAGTCCGGTAAGTCCTTGTAGGGAAGGAAGAGGCACTTTTCTTCTTCCGAGTAAGGCGGTGTGAAGAGGTAACCAAAGCTTTCCAATTTATCGTACCATCCGCAAAGAAAATGTTTCCTTTAGAGCGCTAAAAGATCAATCTTGCTTTCTCCGGTTAAGTGACGCTCTTCGCTTAAGTTGAATCCACAAGCATCCAAAAGTATGGTGATTACGCTTCCAAAGTTACACGGTGGTTCCTTTACTAGTCTCTCCTTTGTTGCTTCATGCTTAACCATGACCAATTGTTTAGCCAATAGAGAACCGAGATTAGCCTTCTCCGAATCCTCTAAAAATGGTCCGATTAGCAAGAAGAACTCATCGAGTTTCACCGTTCCTTGCTCCTTTCTACTATAGAGAAGTTATCCGATGAGTGCATGCACGTAACGAATCGCCGGATAAGTGATCTTGGCCGCCTTTGAGATTCCCGGAGTGAGTCTCTCATTAGCAAACCTCATCCATTCATTGTAATGCGTATCTCTAATTGTAAACTTCGTTCTCTCAACGCATTCAAATCCAAAGATATCACAAATGTCTTCGATAGTCAAAGTGTATGTCATGCCTCTAACCGTGAACCTTAAGACTCTTTCCTTAGCTATCGTATTCTTTCCCCTCGGATATTCCAATGACACGGTCGAAAGAAACTCCCTACTTATCTCCGCGTAAGTCGGGCTCTTCATTGATACAAACTTTGTCAAACCGAGTTCTTCGAGGTACCACTCCACATCTTTTCTAATTCCGAGTAAATCAAGAGTTTCGGAATCGACCATAGGTGTTGGAGGAATGACGAATCGCTTGAGGTGTGTGTAATAGTCTACATCGGCTCGGATATCGGGTCCAACGGTCTTCATGACAATGCTAGTTCTTGAAGATTCACCGGTATTCGACTTTTTCTTCTCTTGTTTCGGTTTCTTGGGTGGAGGAACCGGTTTTGGCACAATGGTTTGTGTGACTTCTACAAATCTCATTGGCTCTCTTGTATCCTCATCTTCTTCGTCTCTAAGGTGATAATCCATTTCTTTATCCTCCTCTCTCAAAATTTCCTTTCCATTCTTCTTTCTCGATTTCGTAGATTTCCTTGAACGCGATCGACGCGGAGCTTTAGGCTCTCGTTCTCCAATGATTTCCGGATTCTCACGTGGTTTTGCAACTCTACTAGACCTTCTCGTGATAGGCTTGTCCTCCATTGGAATCACTACAAAAGAAAATCTCGAAAAAGCATGTTATGTTCTTGAAAATCGAAAATTCCAAAAGAATTGCTGCTAATGAGAATTGCATATCAAGATACAAGAAACATGGAAGAAAGGTAATCCAAGGCCAAATAATTTTTCTCAATTTTAATCATAATTTTCGGATTAATGCTTAATGACATGAAAAGTTTCCAAGAATTATGAAATTGAAGCTCTAATATGTCAAATTTCAAGCTAATCCTATGTATATATGACAAACCCAATTCAATGAATGCATTATGACCAATAGAAACACTTAAATTCGGATTCAATTGATTGACCCAACAAATCAATTTTTATGAAAAAGTGCACAAGGGTGATAAGTATGCAATTAAACATTGAATGATGCAATTCCTAATGTCTAAACAAGTTCTCTAATGAATTCTCTAACAACCTAAGTGAATTAAGTGTTAAATAAGAGAATTGAAAAATATCCATAAACTTGAAATTTAGACAAAGGGAGGGTTTAAGAGTAAACATACCTTGGTTTTGTAGATAATGAGGGTGGAAATCAAAATCCTAATCAATTTCTAATCAAATTTAAGTGAAACAAGTAAAAACCCCAAAATTTGGTGATTAGGGTTCTTGAGCTTGAACACTTGGAAGAGAAAGATAGGTGATGATGTTTTAAAAATATGAGACAAAAGAATCTTTAGAAACCTTTAAAATCCTATTTTTTAGTGTTATTTATGGTTTAAATCCGGTTAAAATCGGTTTAGAAACCGGTTTGGAAAAATTAAAATAAACCAAAAATTGTACTTACCCGGACCGGACTTACCGTGGGTCGGTCGTGGCATCGGGTGGGACGGGACGCGGGTCGGGACGGATCGGTGCGCGGGACGGGACGCTCCAAGACGCGGGACAGATGAGGCGCGGGCGAGGAAACCTTCACGGCCCCGGACGAAATCCCGTGTCCGGTGCGCGTGTCCGGGGTCTGGACTCGCGGGACGCGTCTCGGTCTTCCTCGCACCGGTCACAGACGCTGTCCGGGGCGAGCATCCGGGGTCTAGGCGTTTCTTCGTCCTGCGGATCGGTCTGGACATGCAGAATGCTCGGCACCGGTCGAGGGCTCGTGTCCGGGGCCTCTGTCCGGGGTCTCGGACCGGTTCCACTTTCTTTTTTTTTTCTTTTTTTTTCAAATTCCTACAAAAACCAAAATAGAAATTATTAGTAAGAATTTAAAACTTATGGAAACTTAAAAATGAAAATTAAAAACTAGTTTAAGCATAAAATTAAAAATGTAGGTTGCCTCCCACAAAGCGCTTGTTTTAAGTCAATTAGCTCGACTCCTTTGTCGGTTTTAGACTTTTGATGAATCCACTAAAGGAATTATGGTTCCCTTAGCTTCCTTAATCGCTGAATCCTCGACTCGTTTGGTTGCTTTTGCTGGATCTCCATCGTCCAAGTTGATGATGATGCTCATGGGGAAGAAATTCAAAGTGTTCTCAAGCTTCCTTTGAATAGATTTCGCATCATTTGTCTCGCTTTCTTTCGGTATGAAGATCTTGATTATCACGGCTGGTTCATCGGAGAGTCTATATCTCCGTTCTTCTTCCTTGTTGGCCTTAGAAATTTCCATAGTTGTAACTATTGAGTTAATACTTTTGGAGACTCCTTCTTGCTCCTCTTTAGCCGGTTTCTTAATGATCATAACGGGGGGCTTTCCTTTTACGATCTTTGGCTTCCTTTTCGTAGCATCTCCGAGGTCAATGCTTTGTTTAGTAATCTTCATTCCCACCGAGTTAGGCACACTAGTAGCATTCATCGCATGAAAGACGAGTTGCTTGCCGATTTTAGTGAGGCGAATCGTTCGGTTTGGGAAATCGATGACGGCTCCGGTGGTTGCTAAGAATGATAGGCTGAGTATCAATGGCTTCATCCTTCCGGTCTTCATCTCTAGGACTTGAAAATCAGTTGGGACGTCTCTTTCTCCAACTCTTAACATGACATTCTCTAGAACTCCAAAAGGTGTAGAAGATGATAAATCCGCATATTCAATGCATACCTTGGAAGTTTCGAAACTAGAGAATCCTAGCTCCTTTGCCACGGCTAAGGACATCACATTGACACTAGCTCCAGTGTCACATATGCAATCGTAGACATCTATTCCATTAATAGTGCATGGAATAGAAAAATTTCCTGGATTGTCGACCTTTTCTAAAGGGACGTTTCTCATTCTTCTCTTGTACGCTCTTCTAGATTCATCGGGACGGCGTTTCTCCATCGGTTTCAAAGCTACTATAGCCTTCTCTTCAAGTGGGTTAGGTGCATCCACGAGCTCTTCCTCCTTAATAGACACCATATTCGCAAACGTTTCTCCTTTCTCCTTACCTTGTCTTTGAACAGACTCGGTGAGTTGATTGAGTTGGGTCTCCGTTTTTGAAATGTGTGTAGTGAGGGACTCGTACTTGTTGTTGAGGTCATTGTACACGCCATCTATCCTTTGAGATAACTCCTTCCTAGTTTGGGTTATAGCTTCTAACAAGTCTTTCTTGAGTTCTTCAGCCTCTTCTTTCACTTCCTCTTCTTTCACTTCTCCATCATTACACTCATCCTCATCCTCATCCTCATCGTTTTGTGGATTTTCATCTTCATCATTATTTTCATCCTCGTCTGAATTTGCATCTCCGTTGATATCGGTTTCCATCTCAAACCGAGTTGATACACAAAGACGTATCATACAGGTTCTACGTAGCACCATCAAACTATGGACTTGTCTATCGTTTGTGACGTGCATCGGAGGTGTGTCATGAGGCATTTGTTCAACCATTGAACTAGGTAATGAATAAGTGAGCTCCACAACCTCCATTTTTTGTAACTTATAATCATCTCGAGCCATTTCAACAAGTTCCCTATGTGTAAAACCATCGCCCAAATTAAACATTCTCCCTCCATTACGGGTATCCACCTCAAAACGCCACGTACCATCTTTCATAGTCCAATCTCCATAAACAACAGGTATTTGAACAACCATCTGTCAATAAAAAACATATGAGGCTTAGTTAGCAACAATCAAAATTTTTCTGTAGACTTCCAATCAGTCGCTGGAAGTCTACGTTGAATGAGCTAACTAGTCACCAAATGAAAAAAACTAGATTTACTCCATAAATATTAGTCTTAAACATGTCAAAATTACACATATGATAGAGACATATGTACCACACATGTGAGAACAAAAAATCCATGAAATCTCTTTCTAGAATGACATACAATTAGGTTTTAAAAAAGACTGTGTACTGTAGACTTCCTCTGTACACTTCCATTTTTGTCTGTAGACTTCCCGTGTAGACATCCAATCAGTCGCTGGAAGTCTATGTTGAATGAGCTAACTAGTCACCAAATGAAAAAATTAGATTTACCCCATAAATATTAGTCTTAAACATGTCAAACTTACACAGATGATAGAGACATAGGTACCACACATGTGAGAACAAATAAACCATGAAATCTCTTACTAGAACAACATATAATTAGGTTTTAAAAAAGACTGTGTATTGTAGACTTCCTCTGTACACTTCCATTTTTGTCCGATACTTCCCGTGTAGATTTCAATCAGTCACTAAAAGTCTACGTTGAATGAGCTAACTAGTCACCAAATGAAAAACTTAGATTTACCCCATAAATATTAGTCTTAAACATGTCAAACTTACACAGATGATAGAGACATATGTACTACACTTGTGAGAACAAAAAAACCATGAAATCTCTTTCTAGAATGACATATAATTAGGTTTTAAAAAAGACTGTGTATTGTAGACTTCCTCTATAAACTTTCATTTTTGTCTGTAGACTTCCCGTGTAGACTTCTAATCAGTCGCTGGAAGTCTACGTTGAATGAGCTAACTAGTCACCAAATGAAAAATTAGATTTACCCCATAAATATTAGTCTTAAACATGTCAAACTTACACATATGATAGAGACGTAGGTACCACACATGTGAGAACAAAGAAACCAAGAAATCTCTTACTAGAATGACATATAATTAGGTTTTAAAAAAGACTGTGTATTGTAGACTTCCTCTGTACACTTCCATTTTATCCGTATACTTCCCGTGTAGACTTCCAATTAGTCGCTAGAAGTCTACAGGGGGGTACTTTTGAATTTTGGGCAAATGCTTTGCAGATTTCCTGGGAAGTTTTCACAACCGTAGACTTTCCAGGAAGTCTGCAAAGGGTAGTTTTTCATTTGACCCGAGGTTTGACTTTTTTGTGCAGACTCCTTGGAAGTCTGCACAAAAAGAGGAGGTAGTTTTGCATTTGACCAAATTTTGACTTTCTCCAGGGAAGTTTGCAAAGAAAAGTATTCTTCCTAGGAAGTCTGCAGCATTTGTCGACATCCGTACAGGGCAGTTTTGCAATTGCGAATTTTTTCCGGAAGTCCGCAAATAGAATGTGAACTTCCTAGGAAGTCTGCAAAAAAAAAGTGGTAGTTTTGGATTTGACCAAATTTATAGATTTTAGTAGTAGACTTCCCTACACAGTTTATCTACACTTTCTTGAACTCTGCAAATATTAGTCAACGTTTTACTTTTTGGTCAAATGCAAAACTACCTCTTTTTGTCTGTGCAGACTTCCCTGGAAATCTACTTTCTGATTTCCAAATGCAAAACTACCCTTACATTTTTGCAGACTTACATTTTTGTCTGTGGTCAAATGCAAAACTAACTCCGTCTACGTGTGTTGGGGTCAGGTTTCACCCAACAAGATCAATGTCAAGAAATGGCTAAGTATGAAAGGATTCCACGAGGGGAAAACACAAAAGCTGATGCACTCGCAGCATTAGCTTTAACGTCGCCTTCTTATCCAGACTTAAAGAGAACCATTCCGGTGGAATTCATCGAGTTTCCTAGTATCCTTCCACCTGAAACCATCTATGTCCTTACACAATCCCAAGCGGCTCGGAAAGCAAGGGATCTGGATACCACGCATATATCTTCGGAGGCCAACAAAGAAACTACGATTACTGAGCCTCTGATCGAACAAGCCCCTATTACTGACGACGTTACAATGACTAAGCCTGAGGTGGCACCGATCCCAGTCAACAACGACGTTACAATGACAGAGTCTTCGGTTGAACAAGTCCCAAAGACCAAAGACCTAGAAACAGAAGCTTTTCTCCCGAGCATCGACGATATTGTCGATTCTGCCGAATGCCACGTCGCATTCGATCATTCCGAACCAATGGACCTTAACGTTCCTACTACGAGTTTGACTCCTCTCCCTTGTCGCCAACTACTTCATGACAACGTAACGACGGCTCACGAACCAGTTCCTGTACTAGCACCTGAAGATATCTTTCCAAAAAATGACGAACGTGAATTCGAATATAGTTGCGATAGACGCTGGTTAGACGGTATTCGCGGTTACCTCTACAATGGCATCCTGCCCAAAGACAAGTGGGCAGCCTGC
Organism: Draba incana; assembly: GCA_963576765.1. NCBI lineage: Eukaryota > Viridiplantae > Streptophyta > Magnoliopsida > Brassicales > Brassicaceae > Draba > Draba incana. The sequence continues at coordinate 28,290,883 of OY755211.1, read as the reverse complement.
AAACTTTGCACTCAAGCTGCACGCTTTATTCTACTCGATGGAAACGTTTACAAATGGAGGTTTTCTGGACCTTTACTAAGTTGCGTCCAGGGTAACGATGCAAGACAAATAATGCAGGAGGTTCACAGTGGAGTTTGTGGCAACCACTCTTGTGGATGAGCATTGGCGATCAAAATTAAGCGCCATGGTAATTACTGGCCAACCATGATTAAAGATTGTGAAAAGTTCGCAGCAAAGTGTGAGAAGTGTCAACGACATGCTCTGAAGATTCATCAACCTACCGAGCTACTCTCCTCCGTGACATCACCTTACCGTTTCATGCGCTGGTCCATGGACATCGTCGGTCCTTTACACCATTCCAAACAGAAGCGATTCCTACTCGTCCTTACCAATTACTTCTCTAAATGGGTTGAAGCCGAAGGTTATGCAAACATTAAGGATGCGCAGGTTGAAAGTTTTTTGTGGCGAAATACAATCTGTAGACATGGAGTTTCATTCGAAATCGTCACAGACAACGGCTCCCAGTTTATCTCTACTCGGTTTGAAGCCTTCTGCGAGAAGCGGAAGATACGTCTCAATAAATCTACTCCACGATGTCCGCAAGGAAATGGCCAAGCAGAGGCAATCAACAAAACGATCCTAGATAGTCTGAAGAAACGCCTTAATGCTAAGAAAGGTAAATGGGCAGAATAGTTAGACGGCGTCCTCTGGTCGCACCGCACTACTCTGCGATGAGCCACCGGTGAAACTCCATTTGCCCTTGTTTATGGGACCGAATGCGTCATCCCCTCAGAAGTTCATTTCCCAGGAGTTCGGCGTCATTTGCTCTCGGGTCAAGAGGGACTTAATCACCTTTTAGTGCTAGATGAGCTTGATCTTGTTAATGAAAGACGCGACGACGCCCTAGTTCGCATCACCAACTATCAGAACGCTGCAGCAAGGTACTATAATTCCCAGGTCAGAGCTCGCACTTTCTACAAAGGCGACCTAGTACTCAGGGAGGTCTTCCAGAACACTGCTGAGCGCAATGCTGGTAAACTTGGAGCTACATGGGAAGGACCTTACCGAATCACGATAGTAGTACGCCTAGGCGTCTACGAACTGGTCAACATGGACGGCATCCCAATACCGCGTTCCTGGAATGCGCATCATTTGAAGAAGTACAATCACTAAGGTACTTTTTTGGAACTACGGGTGGCTTGATCCCTGCAAAGGGTATGTAGGCAGCTCGTCTTCGGACGGGTTCAGCTACCCCCTCCTCAAAAAGGGGGGGGGGGGGGGGGGGGTACGTATACTTCTATACTCCCACTACTTCGTTTTATTAAATGAAACCATGTTCCTTGGAGTCATCTCATGATTTTCATAAACATCCTTCAAGGATTATCTTATATGTCTTAGCTACAAAGCTCTATCACGTCTTTTACGGATTCACAACAGTCTTAACTATATCAGACTTGTCTCTTACTTACAAACCGTCGTTGCTGGCCACAGTGACGCATCCTACTTTTAGGGTATTTTAAGATCTGACTACTACATTCTCAAACGGATTTAAAGCGCACGATGATCATCAATGGAGCATGTGTTTTTATGGTAAATTACTTCTAAACCAGCGACGTTCATCTTAAAACCCAACACACATTCGTTGGTCAGAACGTGGTCATCTCAGGAGCAAAAATGTTAATGGTAACGTATTCATAAACCTTGAGTGATCATAAGAAAGCCCAGCATCCATCTTGCTAGTAAATGCAACATAAGCATCTCAACGTAAGGAGCGTACACATTATAGAAAATGCTTTTGTAAAATAAATTACTTGAAAGAAACCATCGCCGAGGCAAAGATATATCAAAAGACACATTCATAGATTCCTCTTGCATGCAACATGCAAAGGAAATATCATAAGTCTAAAGAAACAAAAGGATAAAGCCATCCAGGCACCTAGCAGACAACAAGTCTAATGTCGGATAGGCAAAACCACCTAGGCGCGAAAAAGATCTAATGTCATAAACCAAACATCCAACATAAACTCAAAAAGCATAAGTAAACATAGGACTACGGAGCAACTGTCTCAGTCTCCTCCACGTCCTGCTCCCGGGTCTCCTCCTCTTCGTCCTGTTCCGAGGTCTCATCATGGTCCTGATCCGAGGACTGTTCTGCAGTCTCAACTCCCTCGGATAAGTCTGCCTCGCCATTCACTTGAGGAGACTCTCTCTCCGAAAGATGCACTACAACTGGGTTGGGAGCAGCTGTCTCCACACCTAGCTCACCTGTTTACAAACACCTAGCTCTCAACTTGTACTTAAGAAAAGTCTCAACATATTATACTTAGACTAAAAGGGAGCCATTCACACCTGGGAACCCGGAACGGTTTCTCACACCGATGGATGCCAGGTCCAACTCCTCCGACGGGAAGGTAAGAGTCTTCTCTAGGTCGGCCACTATCTCCGCGAATACACGATTGGCACCTGCTAGGCTCCCTTTCATCTTAGAAAGCTCTATCATCTCACCGTCAAGGTCTGGCGGGTTATCACTTTGAATCTGCTTGATAAGCAACAAGTTACCATCAACCTCCGCTAGGTCAAGAATGTCTTTCTTCGGTGACCCCTTGAGCTTATAAGCCAGCGTTATTGCTTGCGTAAACTGTGTTAGAACACTGCTCAAACGTGCGGCCTCACGCTGTGTCTGAACCGTTGCTTTAAACTCCAATACTTTTGCCGCGTTCCTATCCGCCGTCACCTTGAGTTTTTGGTACATCCCCTTTGCCTTCTTAGCATTCTCGGTGGCGACGAGCGCATCTTCATTATCTTTATTTTGCCCTGGATGCGGGTTAAGGGAAGATTGGGAAGGGCGACCCGCTGAGGCAACCTCTCTGCCTGCAGTGTCTACAAAAACATGAATGCAAGTAAGTTTCTCTTGTTTAACAATTACACAATATTAACTAAGTTATGAGAATACATTACCTGTGGGAGTTGCCTCTGCAATGCCGACGATTCTGAGACTCGGGCTCTCTTGGACAAGGCTGGATGTCTCACCTTGTCCTCCTGTTGTTGCGCTGGCTACATAAGCAGCCCTCCATTCACGTAGCGGACGCCTCTCTATGGTCTCGTGATCACTCATGGTCAAATTAGTCAAAACGATTGGACCTGGGAGAGGAGAGTATGCACGACGAGCTCGAGCAGATTGAACCCTGTCAAAGGAAAAATCTCTACACCAATGGCACCCTTCCGCAGCAAGAAGTGTGTGCAGAGCGTCAACGTCACCTGGAGCTCTAATCGGATAGGTCAGCACTGCAAAACAAAAAGTCAAAATATGAAAATGGAGTCTAAGTCATTAAAAAGAAGCAAACGGCAAAGCTAACGATTCTAAGAAAATTGCGAGGTCGGCTACCGCGATGTCGCCAATCAGTGTGCATCTTGTCAAGCCAGTGGGAACCGACGACGTGTTCACTAACATGGACAAAGAAGAATTTACTAAACCAAGAATCGTCCTTAGGAGGAAGGTCTAGAATGACCTGGAAATGCTCCCTATGAGTGATGAAGTAGTTCAATTTTAACTGAGCACTAGTCTTTGTAACCCTCACAAGGTTGAGTAAATGCCAATATCCAGCCTCGCAGTCGCACTCGAAACTACGCACTAGAATTCCAAACAAGTGGCGAATCCCCGTTGGAGTAATTTGAGCTAAGGCAAGATTGTGTTCCCATAAAAATTCCATGATGACATCGGGGATAGGGAACCACATGAACGTCTTGAAGAAGTAGGTCTCATACATGGTAAGGTAACCACTTGGAGGATTATCAGCTCGCTGTGACGGCGTAGGAAGGACAAACTCGATACCTTCCTCAATGAAGAAAGTCTCCTTAAGAATATTAAGAGACTTCTGAGTTGAGCGAGTAGAACCAGGTGGATGGGATTTCTTCAGAACCTTCTGCATCTTTTTATTAGGAGCTTCGGAACTCGAGGCATCAACGTCGACGTGATCTACGACGCCTTCAAAATCGTCTACATCAATCTTAGAAGTATCTTCTACGGGCCTATCTAACCATGATCTAAACTCCGAATCGGAACCATCAACCTCGTGAACCTCGTGATCACTACAGGACATTACTAACACACTACAAGAAAAATCAAACCTAGACGTAAGATATCAACTCAAAGCAAGGCAAGGTCTCTCTTTCATAAGGGTAGTGAAATGCATAACAGAGGAAATCTCACAAGTGTTGATTACGGTTCGACGTTGTCACCAAGCCAGTATCACACAAGTTCACCACGTGGAGTATCCTAAAGAAAGATGAATAAAAATTAAGAAGGCGAGGAAGACTTGTAATAAAGACGGACCCGGTGACGAAATCGTCAACAAACCCAACTAATCCGGGATAAGCATGACTTTTCTCGAAAATCTATCTCAAAAACCATCCATACGTAAATCTAAGAGTTCAAGAGGCCACAAATACACTAATCTTGTCCGGAAGTGCAACTGAATTTAGAACCTCTACATTTTACGCCATGAGACCTTAATCCTTAACACAAAAAATTGTAAAATGACATTTCCGTTTCATTGTAGAATACTTTACAAAAACAAAGACTTTAAAGAACAAATAAGGTTTTAATTCAAACAAATAGATAATGTCGGGTACAATTTAAATGGTCAAAATATTCCAAGAATATAATAATCATAATAAATAAGACAGTTTTGAAGCCAACAATTTTAAATATTTGAATTTTGGATACTCACATTTTGCATAACAACTCATAAATCGTCAATGGTCGAACACTAGAGAATATATGAACTTGTAAGAAAGATTTCCAAAGACACTCTGACACTAAAATCTTAATTTTTTTGGAAAAATGTTAGAAATTTTAGGAAATACGTTATCATAGGAATGCAATTATGTATAATTTTTTGAGAATATTCCCCCCTTTAAACATGAGCTGTTGTTCTATGTAAGAGAGCTGAATACCGATAAATGATGTATAAACTTGTGTTTATAAGAAATTACCTCATCAACAATCCACAGTGTGTGGTGTGGCCTTATGTAGAGTTGGTTCAGCTTACTAGACTTATGTAACACGTCATTGAAACACATGCTTGAGTAGGTTGGTCCGTTGGTGTATTATCGCAACTCGTACTTGATCCTCAAGTGATATATATGGTTGTTGTATCTTGTCACAAGTTATTAGTTATACGCTTGCTTAGTTACATATTTATCTCGATTGAGAGACTCTTCAGACTACCATTTTTAAGGTTGTAAGATTCATGAACACTTAAAGTGTTAAGGATACACTCAATCACTCAAGGATACTCCTCAATCATCTAAGGATATGATCATATCATATCTTTAATGTCTCAATATTCTCTTTCTGTAAATACCATATTCTAGAGTATTCATCTCCTCTGTATATAAGTGTATCGATCTCTCCTTATTGTAACATATCAAAGTATCATTCTTACATGGTATCAGAGAATAGAGTTCCAATTTTCGTCTTGAATCGATTCTCCACTAGAGCTTTGAACGGGATGAAGACATCACGGACCTGCGATTTATTTTTCAAAGGATATAGCCAGGAATATCGCGTATAATGATCAACAAACACAAGGTAATATTTGTAATTGTCCACAGATATCACCGGAGAGGTCCAAACATCAGTAAAGATATATTCAAGGGCTTGAGTAGAGAGAACTGAAGTGTTAAAGAAAGGTAACTTGTGGCTTTACTAATTTGGGTTAAAGATCTTTTCACAAATTTGTGTTGATTTTTGCTTAGCCCCTTCTAGTTGGTTTAGAGGGTTCCCTCTTTCCTAATCTTCTCCTTCTCTCTCTTTCTATTGAGATGAGTATAATACCAGCTTAATTGCTACGGTCTGATTTTAGGAAAGTGAATCCTTCCTCTTTCCTTTCTTTCAAACTAAAAATTTCTCCAGATCCAAATTCTTTCCTTACTTCGTCAATCTGTGTCAATCAAGGCCATCAAGAGATATGATTTCGCAAAAATCATTGACGTAATTTTTCATTCTTAAATGCAAATCTTCGTCTCTCTCAACTTCATCACTGTCGAAATCGGAACCCATACGGTGTACCTCTACCGGAAAACTTCGCCTCACGCATCTTATGGCAGATAGTTTGCATAAGGCGATCAAATCAATGACTCTAGATGACGACGAGCCGATTACGCTACCTGACAACCCTCGATTCAGAGATTTTGATGGAAGCTCAATCAGTCTGCTTGGAAAACTTTTGAACCCGGACTGCCAATCGATGTCACGAATGATTGAAGATATGCCTAGAGTATGGAGGGTCCAAAACAGAGTAAGAGGGATAGCACTGTCCCGTGAAAGGTTTCAGTTCATCTTCCAACGAGAAGAGGATCTCCAGATGGTGCTTAACGACCGCCCATGGTCTTACAATCAATGGACGATGGTGATGGAAAGATGGGTTCCGCACCCTCCCCCTGATTTTCTCTCCACTTTAGAGGTCTGGATCCGGATCCGCAACATTCCATCTGACAACTACACAATCGAAACAATGCACACCCTTGCGAAAGCCATCGGTCATGTGGAAGAAATAGCCTATGACCCTAAAGTCTCTCAAACCAAAGATTTCATTCGAGCCAGAGTCATTATGAAGATCAACAGTCCAGCTCGCAATGCGAAGAACCTGAACATCACGAAAGACGGAATTGTCAAGACGGTTGTCATCTCCTATGAGTATGAGAAGTTGAGAAAGAGATGCTTTCACTGTTTTCGACTCACACATGAAAAGTCTATGTGTCCTCTATTGCATAAAAACTTGCCAACATCTTCAAAATCTCAACATCCCCGTGTGCAAGGTGATAATTCTAGAAGAGATAAAGCAGAACAAAGAATTACTGATGTAAGGCCCCTAGATGGCCCTCCTGGTTTTCCTCCCATGTTTCCACAATTGTCTAAGCAGGACCAACAAATGGCTCTGCAATACACTTCTCACTCTGATCCCACAGAGAGACAAGCAAGGATACAACGAGTACAACAATCTATTGAGGACTCTCAGGCTATCGGTAACATTAGCATTCCAAGAATTACTCATGATTTAGACAAGGGTAAAGGACATGTATTTGGTTTTGCCGAAGAAAGCTCCCGATTGCAAAGACCATGCCTTCAAGGAATCACCCTCTTACTTCGGCTCCAGACCATGATCTTCATAGCGATACCGAATCAAGAGTGGTTCAGAGTTTCACATCTCCCCAGAATCAGAGTTCGACGGTTTTCAACCTGGGTTCTTTCTCAAAAGACCCAGGCTCCGGTAACTCTCTGGTGGGAAAGAAACCGCGGCGACGTCCTTCTGCATGGAAAAGACGTACCAAGACAGTGGCGATCACCAATGCCCCTAACACCTTGATTGTAAGCTCATCTCCAATTGACGATGTCATTAAGAGGAAAGCAGAGACTCTAGTTGACGACAAAACCAACAAAAACCCAAAACTCCAAGATATTACAGTGGCTTCCGATTTGAAGCCGCTGCCATCCCAATGAGTATAATGTCTTGGAACTGTCAAGGAGCAGGAAGCACCGAGGCAGTTCTTCGTTTTCGAGAAATACGTAAAAAATATTTCCGGATTTTATGTTTTTAATGGAAACTAAACAAAAAGATTAATATATTTCAAGTTTGCAAAAAAGTTTGGGTTACGATAAATTGATTACTGTAGAGCCTCTTGGTTTAAGTGGAGGCTTAGCGGTGATGTGGAAAAAGAGTTACGATGCTCAGGTTTTGGTTGCTGATAGTAGAATAATTGATTTGAAAGTTAAAGTAGGTTCGATGGTCTTCTTTCTTACGTGTGTGTATGGTGATCCAGTAATAGCAAGACGACAACTAGTGTGGGACAGGCTTTCCCACATGGCTATACAAAGAGATGAAGCTTGGATACTAGCAGGGGACTTTAGTGAATTGATGCACAGCGGCGAGAAAGTTGGTGGTCCGGTCCGGAACGAGCCATCCTTTTGGAACTTCAGGAAAATGGCTACCAATTGTAAAATTAGAGAGATTTGTAGCTCTGGTAATACTCTGTCGTGGTCAGGTTGGCGTGATAAATTATGGATCCAATGCCGACTTGGTAGAAGCTTCGGTAATGACGCTTGGTTCAGACTCTTCCCAAGAGCACAAGCCGAATATCTTGAGAAATGGGGTTCAGATCATCATCCAATTATAACCAAGTTTGCTCAGGAAGATGATAATCCTGGAAGAGTAAGATTCTATTTTGATAAGAGAATGTTGAAGTGAGAGGGCCTTGAGGAGGTGATCCGAAGCAGTTGGTTAGGTGAGTCAGAAACCAACAATTTGTCTGTCATGGATCGAATCAAAAGTTGTAGAACCGCGATCTCTCGCTGGAAAAAAACGGTTCCGCTTAACTCTTGTGACAGGATCCAATCATTGAAAGCTGATTGGGAAAGAGAGATTTCCAAAACTTCCCCCAACAAGCAGCTCATGGTTCGTATCAAACATGATCTTTTTCAAGCTTACATGGAAGAAGAAAATTTTTGGCGTCAAAAATGTAATGAAAATTGGTTGAAAGACGGCGATAGGAACACCAATTATTTTCACAACTGTGTCAAGGGAAGAAAAGCGCAAAATAGAATTTTGATGCTACAAGATGATAATGGGCTCGAATGGTTCTCGGAAAGTTCCGAAGTAGATTACTTTCGCGAATTGTTCCGAAGTACTAATCCGCATGATTTAGAATCCTTGTTCGAAGGGTTCCCAACTAAAGTGGATGATCATATGAACCGATTGTTAATAGCTAAGATCACTGTTGAAGAAATAAAAAAAGCAGCCTTTAACATCAAGGGAAGCAGTACACCGGGAGAAGATGGCCTCACAGGTATATTCTATAAACGATTCTGGCATATTGTTGGTCCGAGTTTAACCAATGAGATCCAAGGCTTCTTCCGTTCAGCAATTCTACCACCTGGTTGGAATCACACCCAAATATGCCTCCTCCCGAAGATCATCAAACCCATAAACATGAAAGATATGCGTCCGATCAGTCTTTGCTCTGTTCATTACAAGATAATATCCAAGATTCTTAGCAATAGATTGAAGCAGATTCTCCCGTCTGTGGTATCAGACACACAGGGAGCATTTGTCTATGGCCGATTGATCACATATAACATCCTTGTTGCTCACGAGTTAGTGCACAGTCTTCGAACTAACGATACGATCTCTGAAAATTGTATGGCTATAAAAACGGATATGTCAAAAGCCTTTGATCGAGTTGAGTGGTGTTTTCTTGAGACTTTGATGGAAAAAATGGGCTTTGATAGAGTATGGATCCGGTGGGTAATATCTTGTGTTAGCACTGTAACGTATTCAGTCCTACTTAACAGTAGAAGCCACGGGTTTATAAAACCAGAGTGTGGGATACGCCAAGGCAACCCACTTTCCCCATTCCTTTTTATACTATGTGCTGAGGCATTGGTCAATTGCTTAAACACCTCAGAAGATGCGGGCCGATTACATGGAATCAAAATCACTCAATCTTCTCCATCGGTCCATCATCTCTTATTCGTGGATGATAGTTTCCTCTTGTGTCAAGCTTCGGTTAATGAATGTCACGAGATAGTCCATTGTCTTAACTTATATGGTGCAGCTTCGGGTCAGGTCATTAATCATCAAAAGTCATCAATCATCTTCGGTTCTCACATCGAAAATAACCGTAAGGATGAAATCAAAGCTGCCTTGGGTATTAATAATGAAGGTGGTGAAGGTTCCTACCTTGGTCTCCCTGAAAATTTTAGCGGTTCAAAACAAGCTCTCCTACAATTCATTCATGAGAAACTCCAATCACGACTCAATGGATGGTTTGCTCAGTCTCTATCTCAAGGTGGTAAGGAAGTACTATTAAAGTCGATAGCTTAGCTCTTCCGGTGTATGCGATGTCGTGCTTTCAACTGTCTAAAGATCTTTCCAAACGATTGACATCTACTATGACAGAGTTTTGGTGGAGTAATGGACCAAACAAGAAAAAGATACGGTGGGTAGCATGGCAAAAGTTGTGCAGGAAAAAAGAAGACGGAGGTCTCGGGTTTCATGACATTAGTCGGTTTAATCAAGCTTTGTTGGCAAAACAGGCATGGCGTATCATTGAAAGGCCCAACTCTCTCTTGTCTCAAATTCTCAAACATAGATACTTCAAGAGCGGTAACTTTCTAGAGTGCGGTGCTGGTCGTCGACCATCTTATGCTTGGACAAGCATCTTACATGGGAGAGAGTTGCTTAAACGTGGACTAGTTAAGTCTATCGGTAATGGTCAAGATACTCTTGTCTGGTCGGAAAAATGGATCCTTGGTCATGCTCCTAGAGTACCGAACAACTTACCGGGCATCATAGACTTCACACTCAAGGTCTCAGACTTATTATACCCTCATTCAAACTGTTGGAACGCACCTTTGGTTTAGGAGTCTCTTTGTCGTTCAGGATGCCGAGTATATTCTCAAGCTCAGAGTATCATCATCATTACAAGATGCGTATTTTTGGGGTTTCACAAAACACGGTGTGTACACATCTCAAAGCGGATACATGTTACTCGAATCCGAGCCCGAGACTCCACACAACCAGGCAGCACCTCTCTCCCCCTTAGAAAAACACATGTGACATATCAAAGTATCATTCTTACATGGTATCAGAGAATAGAGTTCCAATTTTCATCTTGAATTGATTCTCCACTAGAGCTTTGAACGGGATGAAGACATCACGGACCTGCGATTTAGTTTTCAAAGGATATAGCCAGGAATATCGCGTATAATGATCAACAAACACAAGGTAATATTTGTAATTGTCCACAGATATCACCGGAGAGGTCCAAACATTAGTAAAGATATATTCAAGGGGTTGAGTAGAGAGAATTGAAGTGTTAAAGAAAGGTAACTTGTGGCTTTTATTGATAGCGCAATCAGAACATAAAGTGTTTTGAGAGATAGTGTTTGAATGAGGAAGAGCATAACGAGAAACAATAGTTTTAAGAATTGAAGCGGATGGATGACCCAAACGAGAGTGCCACTCATCAAAAGACGATTTTGGCGTGGACTTAGTAAAGAATGATTGAAGTGTAGACGGTGAGACTGGCCATTCATATAAATCCTCGTTAGTTTGGCCTTGGAGTAATGGGACACCCGAGTTCAGTTCCTTCACCTGAAAGTGGGCGGGGAAGAATTCAACAGAAACTTTATCAGCATTACACAGGCGGTATACGGAAATTAGGTTTTTGTGAATATGAGGGACACACAGAACATTGTTTAAGAGGAAATTACGAGAAGAGGAAGGTAAAGAGAGGGAACCAGAGTGTGTTATGTTGAGGCCGGACCCGTCACCGATGATGACAGAATCATTGCCTTGATACGGTTGATGTAAGGCCAGGTTGCTCAGGTCAGTGATCATGTGGTGAGTAGCACCACTGTCCATGAGCCATGCGTTGTCGGAGTTTGATGTTCCTAACGCGAGATTGGCGCGAGGTTGCCACGGAGCGCAGTTGTTATGACCAGAAGTGTTGCTGGATGAGGAATGCATATTATTGAGTTGAAAATACCTTCTGGCACTGTGACCGTGCACTCTGCAAAGCTGACAACGTCCTTGGTAACCACCTTGAGAACCACGAGAGAACTTGTTGTCTTTAGAAGAATTGCCTTGATTATATTGTTGAGGCCGAGTCCAATTTTGATTGGATGGAGAAGAGCGAGAATGCTGATTATGGTTGGGAGGTCTTCCTTGAGGTTTTTTATATGCAACGTTGGCAGTGACTGGTGTCGGAGCAGGGATGGAGGAAGCGATGAGCAATTTGGCTTCGTTGTTGAGAAGTTTTTCATGAACTTCACTTAGAGATGGGAGGACGTCACGACCTTCAAGTTGCTCGGTGACAGACTTGTAATCATCAGGTAAACCCCCAATAACCGCAACAAGTTTTTCCTCAGGTTCTATTTGTTTACCAAGCAAAGCCAATTGATCAAACCTGGTGATAAGGCCTTGAATGTATTCATCGATGGTCTTAGTGCCCTCTACGCCAATGTTTGATTTGCAGCTTGAGTTGTTGGATGTGTCCTCTACTTGGTTTTGCATAGGTTGCCTCTAAGGTGGTCCAGATGTCGGCAAAGGTCTTAGAGGTGGCAACAATCGGCTGGACTGCGACAGAGATGGCACCAATCAATCCACTATAGATTAGTTTATCTTGTCTTTTCCATAAGGAGAAGGCTGGATTTGGCTTCGTGACATTGTCGGTGGTGACAGTGGGTGGTGGTGGCGGTGTGGAGCCATCGAGATAGCCTGCCAAATTGTAGCCGTCGAGAAGAGCATTCACTTGACATGTTAACGTTGAAAGTTCCAGAAAGCTTCGTTACATTTGACATGTTAACGTTGAGAAGAGTTTGAGGTGTGGTAACCACGGTTTCGACAGAGGAGACAGACATGTCGAGATCAAGAAGAGATAGAGATAATGTGAAGTGGAGGAAGAAGGAGAAGAGAGATGATGGCTGCCGAAAAATAAAATTTTAAGAGATGGTACTAGGGTTTTCGAACCCGCTCTGATAATGGTGGCGAGTTCGTGGCTCTCAAATCTCTTCTTTCTCATGCTGGAATTACTCACCTCACATCGCCACCGCATACACCGGAACACAACGGCATATCAGAACACAAACACCGTCACATTGTTGAGACATGACTCACTCTTTTAACTCATGCCAGAATGTCGAGATCGTATTGGACATATGCCTTTGCAGCAGCTGTCTATCTAATCAATCGACTTCCCACGCCAGTGCTCGATATAATGTCTCCGTTTCAGAAGCTATTTCACGAAGACCCAAACTACAACAAACTTCGTGTCTTCGGGTGTCTCTGCTTTCCATGGCTCCGACCTTACACTACCAATAAGCTCGAGAATCGCTCAACACCGTGCGTCTTCTTAGGCTACTCCCTTACTCAAAGCGCCTATCTTTGTCTTCAGTCAAGCTCTGGCAGGATCTATGTCTCCCGTCATGTTCAATTCGATGAGAAGACGTTCCCATTTCGAAGCACCAAGAAAATGGCGGTGCCCAATGAGCTCAACTCACCACCACCGCAATATCCTAACGTCTCTATTTTACCTTGTCCTGTGCAGGTTGTCTCGCCAATCATTCCACCGCCATCGATGACTTCCCCAATTGCAGAACCTCACACTTCTGCTACTCAACCATTATCCACCAATAATAACCCAAATACCAGCCCAAATACCAGCCCAAATACCAACCCAAATCCAACTCCCCCTATTCCATCAACCAACACAAACTCAGGCCCAAATACAAGCCCAAATAACCACTCAAATTCAAGTCCACTTACATCTTCTTCCCCATCACCGACTCCATCCCAATATTCTCCATCACCGGCCAAATCACCACCACTAAATCCCAATACCCAAATTCCCAGTCCTAACCCTAATCATGTCCCTGACAATGTCAATTCATTATCATCTCCCTCTCATCCTCCAAATCAAAACCCCGGACCCTCTAATCCACATCCAATGAGAACAAGACTCAAAAATCATATCCAAAAACCCATCAACAAACTTAATCTTTCCGTCACACTCTTACCAATGATTCCCCCGGAGCCACACACGGTCACTCAAGCCTTGAAAGACAAGCGTTGGCGTGGCGCCATGTCTCATGAAATGGATGCATTTGCTCAAAACCAAACCTTTGACCTGGTTCCTCGCCCCCCGAATCGCACCATTGTTGGTTGCCGATGGTTGTTCAAGAACAAGTTTCTTCCTACCGGATCTCTTGGTCGGTGCAAAGCTCGATTAGTTGCCAAAGGGTACAATCAAGAATTTGGTAGGGATTACACGACTACGTTTAGTCCAGTAATCAAGGCAACCACTCTCCGCCTCATTCTCGACATTGCAGTCTCTCGTTCCTGGCCCATTCAACAGCTCGATGTCAATAACGCGTTCCTACAAGGCACCTTAAATGAAGAAGTGTACATGGAGCAACCCCCGGGTTTCGTTGATCCAGACAATCCGACGCACGTTTGTCGTCTTCGCAAAGCGGTCTATGGCCTAAAACAGGCTCCTCGCGCCTGGTACTTGGAGCTCAAAACATATCTTCTTAGTCTCGGGTTTAAAAAACTCTCAGGCAGACGCTTCTATGTTCATCCTCCAAACTGGTACTCATTATACTTATCTCTTGGTATATGTAGATGATATTCTCATCACAGGAAGTAGCACCACGATGATCAAAAAAATTCTCTCTCTACTTGCTGATCGGTTTTCGGTTAAGGATCCAGAGGATCTTAATTACTTCCTGGGTCTAGAAGCTCACCGCACTGTCAAAGGACTACATCTATCTCAACGCAAATATGTGCTTGATCTTCTCCACAAGTATCATATGAGCGACGCTAAACCGGTGACCACTCCGGTGGCCTCTTCCCCAAAGTTGACCATAAACTCCGGTACATCTCTCTCTGATCCGTCTGAATACCGTCGGTTAGTAGGAAGTTTGCAATATTTGTCATTCACCAGACCCGATATCGCCTTTGCTGTCAACCGGTTATCTCAGTTCATGCACCGATGATCATTGGCAGGCCGCCAAATGCATTCTTCGTTATCTGGTCGGCACGACTACACACGGTATCTACTTCGCTGCAAAATTCATTGCAACTTCATGCCTTTTCTGATGCTGACTGGGCTGGAGACTCCGATGATTACATTTCTACCAATGCTCATGTCATCTACTTTGGCAAATCACCGGTTTCCTGGTCCTCGAAGAAGCAAACAAGTGTTGCTCGATCCTCCACTGAAGCTGAATACCGATCCGTTGCCAACACTTCAGCTGAAATTCGATGGATTTGCAACCTTTTGCAGGAACTTGGTGTATCACTACCTACACAACCTGTCATCTATTGTGATAATTTAGGTGCCACGTTTCTATGCGCCAATCCCATTTTCCATTCACGTATGAAACATGTGGCACTTGACTATCATTTCATTCGTGGACAGATTCAACAAGGGACACTAAGAGTAGCTCATGTCAACACCAAAGATCAGTTGGCCGATGCATTGACAAAACCGCTACCGAGAGCACGGTTTATTGAGCTACGTAACAAGATTGGAATAGCACCTCCATCTTGAGGGGGCATGTTAAGGATACACTCAAACACTCAAGGATACTCCTCAATCATCTAAGGATATGATCATATCATATCTTTAATGTCTCAATATTCTCTTTCTGTAAATACCATATTCTAGAGTATTCATCTCCTCTGTTTATAAGTGTATCGATCTCTCCTTATTGTAACATATCAAAGTATCATTCTTACATAAAGGATGTCATAAGCACTTCTACGTCACATGTCACTCTCTCTAAGTAATCACCTACTACACTTTCGCTAGACAAGTTAAGGTATATTGGAACAACTTCGCCAGTCCAACATGTTCTATAAAATGCAATTCAATAATCATGAATAACGGTATTCATATTTATGGTTAGTTTGTCCAGACTAAGGTTAACAACATCAAGAGGAAATTTTATATATTATTTTACAATTTTATTACATTTGGAAACAAATAGTTTGATTATTATGTTTTAAAAAAATAAGCAATGTTTTATAAATACAAAATAGTGATTATTTTTGAAGCTTAGATTATTTTTTGAGACAAATATTTATAGATTTACCCATTAATTGCTCTTGTTCTCTTATTACTTCTAATTAAGTATAATTGCAATAATTGCCTTAAGTATAGCTTAATTTAATTGATTTATTAGATGTAACAATTTTCTACATATATTTTGCTTTATAAATCGAGTTATAAATATTTTTTTTTGTTTTTTGGGATAATTTCAAAACTGCCACTTTTGAAATTTTTTTTTTGCAAATATACAATTGTTGAATTATCTTTTTACAAACATGTTATTTATAAAACCTTTTAAAAATGTTATATCTCAAAATCTTCAATCTTAAAAAAGTATGTGAAATATCCACAAAAGGACCTGAGCCTAGTGACCGGAGGTAAGTCCACAAAAGGTAGGCACCATCACACCCGGGATCGAGTGACTCGCCTACTTAATGTAGGTATTAGGCTAATGGGCCGGCCAGTTGTGGCCCAGTCTTGACAAAAAAAAAAAAAATTCACCGCATGTTGTAGCTAAAATATTTTAACTAAAATAGTAATTACACCTTCCTTCATTTTTCTTTTTCTTTTTTGTGATTGCTTATAACATAGATTTCCCCTCCACTTATAGTTGTTTTTAAAATTTCTTTGTTGATCAAAATAAAATTACAAAACACAACGTTCTTAATTATTTACATTTATATAATATTAATTGTAAATACTTTCAATATTTTTCTGAAAACAATAGTTTCTCTTTTAATTTTTTCACTTTTTATGTATAATTTTCCTTACTGTTTTAAGGATACCTTCAAATTTTTATTGGAATTAGTTGTAAGATGTAGCAACTTATGTTTTTGTTGTATGAATTTAGTTGTAGGTGAAGTTATTTGTAATTTGTTATGACCTTTTTGATAATTTAGTTTTTGTTGTAATATTTGCAAATATAGTTCAACCTAATTGAATATATATGAAATGTACAATATATTAGTAGAACCAAATGTATTGAATATGTTATTAATCTTGTTACAATTTAACCTAATTGAACATTATGACTTTTCAAATTCTTTTTCTAATGTTGAAACCACATCTATAATTGTTAATTAATACGTATATTAAATTTTAAATTTTATATAATAAAAATGAAATACAAAATATGATGTGGATAATGAGGTGGCTTCATGAGAAGAGAGAAACGCTAACTTTATATATATATATATATATATATATAGATTTTACAACCCGATAACAAATTTATCAGTTTTTATGATATTTACACTATGGTAATCATATATCTCTATTCATGAATAACACTACATAACATAAGTCAGCATTAGCCCTGGGCACGGAGCAAATATCCGGAAAAATACAGGTATCCGTGATCCGATCCATGGTAAACGGATATTTGATTTTCCGATCCGATCCGTGAAATTTTGGATATCCAGAAATTCGGATATCCGAATTTTTTTTGCTATCTGCGGATATCCAATTCGATCAGTGAAAAATCAAATATCCAAAATTTTTTTAAGATATCCGCGATTATCTGATCAATCCGTTATTATTTTTAATATTATTTAATTATTTTTAATTTTTTGTAATTTAATCATCATAAAAATTAAATATTTAGTGAAAATGAATGGGTTAACAATAAAACATAATCATACACATTAGACTTACATGTTACTTTATATAAATAACATATGTATTTGTATATATATACGGATCGGATCGGATAACGGTCTTTTTAAAAACACTATTTGTGATTTGGTTTGTGTTTGACGGATCGCCTATTTTACTATTTGCTTTGCATCGAAACTTTGCGGATATTCGAATTTTTCGGTTCGGATCAAAACGAATCGCGGATCGAATCGGTTTTAATGGATTTTTTGCCTAGCCCTAGTGAGCATCATACATCCAATGTTAGCATCAAATCGTATTACAAACAAACAACGCACACACCATAATTCGTATTTCAAAACCCTCAATAACTTTGCCGTGTCCAAAACATTGAACAACAACAACATCATTACTTTGTTATAACATTCGATGTAAACACGAGTTATGATCTATTGACCCTATATAACCATTCTTAAAATTCTTTATGGGGTAACCGTTAAAAAGTCAAGAACGTCTTTGTGTCGTGCTACACAATAATTGAGTTTGTTTTATTTAATTTATATATTTATTTATTTTTTTTTGGTCGTCAAGTTTGTTTTATTTAATTATTAAAAAGAAAAACCGACAATAGCGATTTATTTGTTTGATTCAGTTAGTTAAAGGAATGCAACATGTTCAAACATCCTAAGTCGAAAACATCCTAAGTCGATTTCTCTGGATAGGAACATTGAAAAACAATTTACTTTATGGAGAAAAATCTTTTTAAGAAAATTTGAATAGAAAAAAAGACATTTAGTAACATATACATAATGTCTTTTTTCTATTCAAATTTTCTTAATTACTTTTTGACCTTTTCACATTTTTTAATATTATTTTTCATAAAATAACGGTCCTATAAGTTTAATCAGTGTTTTGAAACCTGGACCGGATCGGGGGTCGAACCGGGTTCAACCGCGAACCGGAGACCTAACCAAATTGGGGTGACTCGGGTTTGATTCTTTTTTTTTACAACCAAACATCGAATTACAGTAGAACCTCTATAAATTAATATTCGATAAATTAATACATTGCTAAATTAATAGAATTTGTGAATTCCGAATTAAGATTTCAACCCAATTAATCTCTCGATAAATTAATAACTCTCTAAATTAATAAAATATCGTGGTCCCAACGTTATTAATTTATAGAGGTTTTACTGTATATGAAATTCTCCATATTGGTTATCCAAAGTGGAGCTTAGTTGCTTACATAAATAAAAGAAAAAGACTAAAACCGAGCTGACCGAGCCAAGGAATCTGCTTGAATTTCATTATTTTCTTCATTAATTTAAAGTTTTAAAATTTTGGATTTATAAATTTTACTATTTGTTTTCAAACTTTGTATTTTACTTGAATAGTTAAATTTGATGAGATCAAATTTGAAAGTATTGGTTTCTAGAATTGTATTTTATTTCATTTCATAATGCTTTTTGTTTGCTTTCACCTCTGATCCATTGTTTGATCAATTTTTTAAATAAAAATTTTAATGTTTTAAAACGCTATATATATATATTTAATTGATATGTTTTTATTGATGATTGAAAAATCTAAATATATATATTTGAAGGATATAATTTATATTTAGATATTATAGTTATCGAAAATTGTTTATAATAGTATCTATAAAAAAACCTTTAAACCTGGTTCGATCCGGTCGGATCATATGACCCATGACCCGAAATCTTTGCCGGTTCGGTCACCGGTCCAGTTTTAAAAACATTGAGTTTAATACATGCATGTTTGTTTGTGTATGAAATGTACAGATGTGCTTGTGGTTTTGGGCTATCGTAAGTTACTTCTTGAATTTCAAAATATGATGTAGGACCAAAGCTATTCAATAACCAACAAAACGATCACACACCAAGAAACTCTTCACTCTCCAATTCTCATTTCTCACCATACAATTGTTTCATCTTCCTTTTATCTTTTTCAGATTTTCTTTTACCCTTAAATCAATTATCTATCTATCTTTCTATCCATCTACCTTTCATGCTCTTTCACCACTCCTTTCATAAACCAACTAATCAATTCCTCCCTCTCTCTCTCTCTCTCAACACTCAAGAAACAAGACACAGAGGAGACTCTTCTTCTCTGTTTTGTCTCTCTGGCAATATATTCAGTGTCAACGGACACTAAACAACACAACACACAATTTGTGTTCTTTTGATCTTCTTCCTCCTCTTGAGTTTTGTTTCAGATAACAATGGCAGGGACTGGAATTTTCTCAGAGATCATAGAGGGAGAAGTCTACAAATACTACTCTGATGGAGAATGGAAGACTTCTTCCTCCGGTAAGAGTGTTGCCATCATTAACCCCTCCACAAGGAAGACACAGTACAAGGTTCAAGGTAATTATGTGATTTTTTCAAATTCTCTTCTTAAGTTTCTTTTAGATGGGGTTTTCTTGTTTTGTTAGGAAATTCAGAGATTTATGCGTAGTTTGATTTTGGTTAAAATTGGAGATATATTCAGAAAATTTGATGAATATTGGTTGAGTAATTTGATATATCTGTTGAAAAAATGGGAAATGTGAAGTCTGATTGAGATTAGCTTGAATAAAAAAAATCAAGAAAAACAGAGGACTTTAAGGTAAGATAATGTTCTGTTTCTGTGAAACACAGCATGCACACAAGAAGAAGTGAACAAGGTGATGGAGATGGCGAAATCGGCTCAGAAATCATGGGCAAAGACTCCTCTTTGGAAAAGAGCTGAGCTTCTTCACAAGGCTGCTGCAATCCTCAAGGATAACAAAGCTCCCATTGCTGAGTCTCTTGTCAAGGAAATCGCTAAACCCGCCAAAGATTCTGTTACCGAGGTCTCACTCTTTATGCATCATCAAGACCACACTTTTGTTTTTGTTTTTGAAGATCTCTTATGTTTGATTTTGCTGTTAGGTTGTGAGGTCTGGAGATTTGATCTCCTATTGTGCTGAAGAAGGTGTTAGGATCTTAGGTGAAGGGAAGTTTCTGCTCTCCGATAGCTTCCCCGGTAATGACCGTACTAAGTACTGCCTCACTTCAAAGGTATAGTCTCTTAGATTCATATGTTTGTACCAATGGTTGAATTTTTAACAAATATTTTGATCAAATTATGTGTTTGTTTTCTGAGCCGTAGATTCCGCTCGGTGTGGTTTTGGCTATTCCTCCATTCAATTATCCGGTCAATCTCGCTGTATCGAAGATCGCTCCTGCTTTGATTGCCGGAAACTCCCTTGTCCTCAAACCTCCAACTCAAGTAACGAAAAATCTTTACATTTTTAAATTAATGTTTTTGAAAATCCTTTTAACGGTCTGTTTCTGTAGGGAGCTGTTTCTTGCCTTCATATGGTACATTGCTTTCACTTAGCCGGTTTCCCAAAAGGTCTTATTAGCTGCATCACCGGAAAAGGCTCTGAGATCGGCGATTTCCTCACTATGCACCCTGCTGTTAACTGCATTAGGTATGTGTATATATTCAACAAACCGGTATTGGTCCTATTAACTACTGAAAATTTGGGTTAACCGGTTTCAGTTTCACGGGAGGTGATACCGGAATCTCAATCTCTAAGAAAGCTGGTATGATCCCTCTTCAAATGGAACTCGGAGGAAAAGATGCTTGCATTGTCCTGGAAGATGCTGATCTTGATTTAGTTGCTTCCAACATCATCAAAGGAGGTTTCTCTTACAGGTAATCTAGCTGGGCTACAATGAATGGAAATAACCGATATATCGGGACTATGTGTTTACTGGCTTTATTTACCTTAAACAGCGGGCAGAGATGCACTGCGGTTAAGGTAGTCCTAGTGATGGAATCAGTGGCGGATGAGCTTGTTGAGAAAGTGAAAGCTAAAGTGGCAAAACTCACGGTGGGACCACCAGAGGAGAACTGCGATATCACGGCTGTGGTGTCGGAATCTTCAGCTAATTTCATTGAAGGATTGGTGATGGATGCTAAGGATAAAGGAGCAATATTTTGTCAAGAGTATAAAAGAGATGGTAACTTGATTTGGCCATTGCTTTTGGACAATGTTAGACCGGACATGAGGATCGCATGGGAGGAGCCATTCGGTCCTGTGTTGCCCGTCTTGAGGATTAATTCCGTCGAAGAAGGGATCAACCATTGCAATGCTAGTAATTTTGGCCTTCAGGTTGCACAATTTTTTACCATTTGAGTTTGATTTAGTCCACATTACTTGGTTATTGCTTAAATAGAGCTAACTAATATTCTATATTGAAGGGATGTGTATTCACAAAGGATATCAACAAGGCAATGCTGATCAGTGATGCAATGGAGACAGGAACGGTACAGATAAACTCTGCGCCAGCTCGTGGACCAGACCACTTCCCTTTCCAGGTAAACCATCAATTTCTAGACCCATACTTTGCTTCGGCTATGATGACTGAGCTAACTCTTTTGGACTGGAATAAACAGGGACTTAAAGACAGTGGAATAGGATCACAAGGAGTGACAAATAGCATCAATTTGATGACCAAGGTGAAGACCACTGTCATTAACTTGCCTACACCTTCTTACGCTATGGGTTAGTTTCCCTTTTTATCTTCTTCACCTTCGAATCAAATCAATCGGTCATCTTTGTATCGGACTGAATCGAAAACTATGAATAAAAGGGAGTTACTAGAGTAATTAATATGGTTTGTAATCTCTATGTAACCAAGACGAAGACATTATTGCTTAGTAGTAATGATATTATGTAATGCAAAAGGATTCGAAAGGTGAGTGAGAGATTGCTTGTGTTGTGATAACAGGGGGCGGTTTCATCTCAAGACTATGATCCAAGCACACAAAAATCCTTTTGCATGCTTAATATATCGTTTAGAGTTTATAGTTCTTAAAAAAAAATCATCTTAAATTAATCAGTTGAGACCATTCTCATCGATTTCTCCGGTGGATTTTTATTACAAAAAATAAAAATATTCTTCCAAATGGTATCGAAAGTACAAACCCATCTTTTCGCAAAAAACGAACACCAATGGTTAGACAAAGATTTTTTCTAGTCTAATCTCACGATTCTCACTAGAAAAACAATTATTGGAAATCATTTTTAAATTTACAAGTCTTTTAGCTAATTACGGTTAGATATTGGGTTTTGTTTCTGTTTGATTTAGAATAATTCTTCTTTCTTTTAAAATAAGTTGTATAACATATTTAGGAGGAACTGAAAAATATAAGGTCGCATTTTAAATACCTTTGAATTAAGTTTGGAGTCTAAAGGTTACAAACTTAGGCCATCTCCAATGTATTACACCATATTTTACATTAAAATAGTTTTGGATTTTACTCCTAACGTATTGCACCATTTTCTACACCAAAAAGAGATTATTCTAAATTTATTCTTTTACAAATTTACAAATAAACCTATCTACTTTTTTTTAGTTTAATAAATTATAAAATCATTTAAATTTAACATTAAATATGAAATGAAAAATATAATACATCATATAAAATAAATGTAAATATAATAAATTTTGGTTTAATCATTATAAACATATTAAATTTGGGTTTAATTGTCATCATTTCGAAATTATTTATAATTTCAAAGAAATTTATAAATAAAAAAGTTTTACACCAAAATGGTGTAACATCAAATTTTACACCAAATTTGGTGTTGGGTTGGAAAAGATTTTACACCAAAATGAGATTTGGTGTAGGGTTGGATATGCTTTTATGCATGTCTAGAGTAAAGCAAGTGACCTATGTTCAACGGAACGATTGAAGCAAATAAATTTTATTTCGAAGAGCTCCTCGACGGTAGACCCATTCCATCAAGTGTTGTGACTGGTACGATAAAGATAGAGTTCAACATCGCAACACCGTATTATCGGACAGTTAGGACGTAAAAACAAATGTGGTAGGTTATGGAGCACACCAAAAGATCCAAATTGAACCCGCTTATGGACGTGGAACAGGTATCATGGCCTAGATAGGTAAATCTCTATAAATATCGCCACCATTTTCTACATATCTTAACTTTCACTTCCTTACAAAATTCTAGGCAGTGCCATGCCTATGTGAGGAGAAAAGAAGCACTTGCTTGGGACATCAAAATTTTTGAAAATAGTTAAGGGCATTTTTTCAGTTTTTTTTAGTTACAATTTAAGTTAGAATTAATATTTTATAGAAACATGTGCTTCTTTAACAAATAAAATTTTTTAAAAAATGATTTTTTGTTAATTTTTCTGTTGTCATTTCCCATGTTAAATTAAAATTGCTATAACTGAAAGCTTTTAATTGACAAAATATAGTGATTTATTTATTTTATCCATCATAAAAAATTGATTAGAGATATTGATTTTAAAATTTTGAGTAGCTATTTCAAAGAAAAAAAAAGGTCTTAGTTGATATTTTGCCGCTAATCTAGTTTTTGTTTAGTTTTTTTATATGACAATGGTATTTACAATATAGTGATAAACCAATTATTTTCCAAATTAATTTTTTTTTAATATTTGCTTGGGGTAACCGCCGACGTTGTCACGACTCTGATTCTAGGTGTCCTCCTTTCTCTTAAGACTAAAGCTTGTTCCTCATGGTCGTCTCTCCAGCCCATTTAAGTCTTCATTTTGGGTCATTTTCTACAATCTTCTGGAGGACATTTTCCGACATCAATCTACAGTCTAGTGTGACCATTGCTCTCTTCTTTGACATTTTCCGACATCAATCTTAGCTCTCTGTGTATAAACCGTGATCTCTTTTATCCTCTTCCTTTTGCTATTTTTTGGCTTGTCGTTAAAGAGTCATTAGAATATACCTTCAATCGTGTTTACACAATTTTTACGTGTTTGTTGACTGCCTATAAGATTTTGACCCATAGTGTTTGGACTCATGGACCCAAAATTAAAATTTACAACATTAATTTGTATGAAATCAAACATAGATGTGAAAAGTTCATGTAAAGAACATCATATATCCTTGTAACTTATACACTAGTCTTTTAGAATAAATTTGATCAACCTTTAAAATAAAATACGAATAACAAAAGAGATTTTAATTTCTCACACCAGAGATATCACACGGAACGGGATTTTATTTAGAAAGAGATTTTTATTTCTCCATCTTTCTTTTGATAAAATTAATTCTTGGCTATAATTCTCTCACGGAATACGGTAGTATAACGGCTCCGAATGGTAACCTCGTTTGGACGCAAGTCCGTTTGCAACCGTCTCAATTATCAAACGGGCGTTTGTATTTTTTTTAAAAATAAAATATTTTATTTTTTATTTCTGAAAAATATATGTATATACTTAACTTTAATATAAATATATAAAAATCAAACTAAAAAATTTAAATTATTATTTCTATTTTAAATAATATATAATATTTCAATCAAAAATTATTTACTATTCAACCGCTCCGTTTAAACGGAGTGACCAATCTAACCCAACGTTTTCTTTTCAATCACAGTCTCTGAATAATGTAAACTTTAACTTAAAGTCTTTAATATTCATTAAAAGTTAAAGTTTACATTATTCAGTTCACTTCATCGATTTCAAAAGGGGAATTTTGATAACTACCCTAAAATTGAATGAAAATTAGAAAACTACACTTAATCTTACCGAAGTTGGAAAACTATACTTTTTATTTATTTAAAAGTACATAAATACCCTTATATATTTTTTAAATTATTATATCAATGTAAAATAATTAAATCTTATTGAACTTAAAATAAAAATTAAATTTCGTATTTAGTTTTATTTTTTTATAAAATATTCTGTTAATTGATAATTATATAAAAGCTAAATTTAAAATTATAAAAAAAATCACATTAGACTTATTTAACACAGTTGACTTATATTTTATTGGTTGATTTTTTACTTTGTTGACTTATTTAACCGCTGACTTATTTTTTTTTAACTTTGTTGACTTAGTTTTCATCTCTGTTGACTTATTTTTAATTTGAAACAACCAAGTTTTTTTTTTTGAATTAATTAACCCGAATCAAGTATTCCCATAAATACTAATTCTCAACGGTTAACTCAAGCCAACAAACAATAACCAGCGGAATCAACATTAAACCATTAAAACAAATTCCAATTCATCTCAACATTTCTCGCAACCTAAACCAGGTTCTACCAAAAGTAATACCAAACATATAATCTAGAGATCCTAATAATCCTCTCGTCCCACCCATGATCCCACGATCTCAAACTTTTCCTTTACCTGCAACTCAAAGGGAAAAAAAGAGTTGCGTGAGTATTATCATAAATACTCAGTGAAGCGGTCATCCCACCTACCGATTACATAATAGGGAAATAACATGTCAATTACTACGTGAACAATCAACATTCAACAGACATATAACAATCAACAATTAACCAATTTTCACATTTTTATCAAGTGGTGTCGATCGACACTCCCTCGTGGTGTCGATCGACACTCGCATTCTAAATTCAAACCTCGCGATCATAAAAAGGGGTGTCGATCGACACTACCACTAGGTGTCGATCGACACTCCTCGTAGAAACTAGACCAAGTCGAATCCTCAAGAGACTTGGTCCCGTTTCATCGTACGAGACATATCATGATAAAGCTATCACATATCACACGGAATAACACAGGAATATCAATCAATTATCATCACAATTCAATTATTCGATCACAATCATCAAAATTCAATCACACAATCTCCTAACAAGCTAATCCCGTAACCGCGATCACGCACTCACCTCGCTAAGCCGATGACAAATCTAAGAATACAAAACCAGCGACTCGAGATCCTCGCAATCTCTGGTCTCACACGCAAACCCCAAGGGATGCCTCTTCTATCACCTAAGACTCATAATTAGGGCTTCCCCAAAACCCAAATTAGGTTCTCAGGAAAAACAGAACGACGAACCCACTTAAAACAATCACAAGGATCGGAGCTTACCTCCGAATTCAGATTTTAAATGAATCTGAAAACTAGATTGAAGGAGCTTTCCAACGATACCAAGATCGTCTCCTGATTCCTTCTCAAACGCCAGGAAAACGTTTCCCAAGATGACTGATCAAATCCCGAAACTGCACATACCACTCACGGAAAAACGATCATAACTCATTACCTACAAATCAAAACGACGATCTGATTTTTCCTATAGCTATCTAGGAGACAGAAGAACATACCTACCAAAAATTACGCTTATCAGGCACGATATGATCAACCGTTCCTCGCCTCCACCAAGACGGCGAATCTGTCTTCTCTTTCCTCTCAATCTCCTCTCACAAAACTCTTTCTCTCTCTTACAAACTCACAAAAACTCCTCTTTTCGTCTGATAAACACGGCCACAAGTCTGATCCAAGGCTTAAATACGGAAGCCCTAATGTTTATCCTTCAAACCGAACCAAAACGCACAATTAACTCGAACCAAAACCGATTCTAAAACATTGGTGTCGATTGACACTGTTCCCTGGTGTCGATCGACACCCTTACCGAAAGTCCATATTTCGGTTTGGGATGTTACACAATTGTTGACTTATATTCCGTTTGTTTGATTTTTTACCCTGTCGACTTATTGAACCATTGACTTATTTTTTATATCCGTCGACTTAATTTACAATTTCGTCGACTTATTATTAACTATTGACTTATATTTTTTTTTGCTTGATTTTTTACTCTATCGACTTATTTAACCATCGACTTAATTTTCATTTTTGTCGACTTAATTTTCTACTTCGTTGACTTATTATAAACTGTCGACTTACATTTCATTTGTTTGACTTTTTATATTGTCGACTTATTTAAACTATTGAATTATTTTGTTGAGTTCGTCGACTTAAACTTGTTTGTTCAACGATTTATTTTAAATAGTCGATTTATAGATTCGTTGGTTGATTTTTTACTCTGTTGACTTGTCTAAACCACTGACTTAATTTTTTTTTTTCATCGATTTGACTTATTATTATCTAAATTAATTAAAAATGTAAACTACATAATTAATTACAATTAAAAAAATCGTAATTATACAATTAATTGTAAATTCGTAATTATAATTATACAATTAATTATAAAATAATTTTTGGATATATATAGTTACTTTATATAAAATTAAATCATTTTATAAAAAAAAATATAATTAATTTGTAGAGATTAGTTAGGGGTATAATAGTCAATTTAATACATAAAAGAGGGTAGTTTTCAAATGTTGAAATATTGAGTGTATATTGCAAATTTTTAATAAGTTTCAAAGTATAGAAACCAATTTTCCCATTTCAAAATTCAGCTGAACATTTATTTAGAGGCAAATCCATTATTATATTTAGTTTTAGTAAGCTTTCTTCAAAAACATGTTGGGCATGACTGTTTAACATCTATAGTAGAAAAGAAAAGGAAAGAAAAATAAATATACTAAAAATACTTACTTTTTCACCAGACAAGTAGAAAAGAAAAGAAGGAAGGCAAAAATATACTGAAAACAGAAGAAAATGGTCTACCACAATTTGCAAGTAGAATTCATTTTCTTCTCAATTCTTCTATTTCTCGGTTTTTCTTTTTTTCTCAATTAATTTCTTCTCAATTCTTTCCATTTCTTCCAAGTATTACCATTCACATTCCTAAAAATAGTAAAATACAGATTTTATACACGTGGAATATACGGATTGAGGTGTAAAGAAATGACAAAGACGTATACCAACATATACTTATCTCTACTGAATTGTTATTTTGTTCGGAAGAATGTGAAAGACAAGTATATTTTATGTTAAAGCCAAAAAAAAGAAGAAGTATATTTTGTGACTTCGAATTACTTTATTAAGAACAAACAAAGATAACTATCATATTAATTAGTTCATTGATCCCACTCTCCAGCTTTGTTGTGTAGTACATTAATTATTTGACCAACATTTGCAATAAAATAAATGGTGTAATTAAAGCCCATCTTTCTCCCCTTGTGAGTTTGTGCAAATGCAGAATGTCCCATGTGCTTAATCACGCAGAATATTTATTTATATTGTACTAAATGATATTCCCTCCGTTCTCAAAAGATTGATGTTGTAGAATTTTCACAACTATTGAGAAAACACATTAATTCTTAGTTATAAATGTCTTGTTTTTTGTACTGAACAATTTTCTATGATTCTAAACCAATAATAATTCAATAAAACCAATTAATGTGTCTTAGAATTTACAATTCATCATTATTTTTTCATTAAAAATGTATTGAGAATGTAAAAAATCAATCTTTTAGAAATATTTGTTTTTCCTACAACATCAATCTTTTGAGAACTGAGGGAGTAACATTTCTTCATATTAATCTCCCCTTGGTAAATACTGCCATATCGTGAAGTGAATATATTCCTATTCCAATTTCATTATAAATAACATTTTATGAACTTTAATTTTATTTTAGAAAAGATATCGTTTACATTTTTCAAGCATATTATTTTAAATAAATTTAAATTTGGTCTCTTACTATTATTTTAAGTTATTATTTCGTTTGCAAACAATTTTGATTTATTAGTCAACATACACTATAGCGTATTTAAATTTAGATTATAATAACATAAACCACAATATAAAATATCGTAATCCATATCTCCAAAAACAATATTTATAATGGAAAAATATCATATATATTCATTAAAAAAACAAATATCTTCGACTAGCTTCATCTCTCGGAGATGACTAAAGTCTCATTTTGGAGATGAAGCTAGTCGAATATGAAACAAAGAAGAAAATACGTTAAATTTCTCTCATTATTTCCTTTCATGTTTGGTTTTTAACAACATTCGGATTAAAATAAAGTTATACATGTCACACTTTAAATTCATATACCGATCGAAAACAATGTCACAACTTACAATAACCCTTCTTCTTTTCTGTGCTACCGTATTTCAAAGAACCGTGAAACCTTGGTTCTAACATGGGATATAGATACGAATCATACGATCCACAATTTCAATATGAAGAAATGTTACTTTGGAGTATAAACCTGTGACAGTCGATCACTCTATCAATTATAACCAAAAATAGCATTGTCATTACCTAAAACTGGGATAGTGGAGACTTGGACACGCTAACACAAGACGTGTCCCGTGGATTGTTAGGGTTATAAAGTGTAAATTTAATTTTTGTGTATTTTTTTTTATTATCGTGGAGATCCCAACGGTTTTCTAGGCCGAAAGACTAATTCTATGGGGCCCACATTTCACCGCTCATTTCTCTGTGGTGGTTAGGAGTCGAACCTAGGTGGGGTACACACAGCCGTGAGCAGGGGTGGATCTAGAAGTAAATTATAACGGGGCACAAAATAAACAAATAATTTATATTAAATGAAAAAATATAAGTTTAGTTAGTACTTAGTTACAAAGGTAAGAAACATTTTCTATATGGAAACAAGAGTATAGCATAATAGATGAAAAATGTATGAATTATTGAGAGAATACAAGAAAATGGAAAATAGAAGATAAGAAAGGAAACAACCAAAAATTAAAAGAAAAAATCAATGGTGGGAGTACAATTAAGAATATATTTTGACGTGAATAGCTGCACTTCCAATTCTAGTGTACAAACTAAATTATTTGAAAATATGATTGGGGGCATGTGCCCCCACTTCTCTCACATGCGTCCCTCTTGACCGTGAGCCCATTACCACCAGGCCATAACTGCCTGGTTAGCTGGCATGGATGTTTGTTTAATTGCTATAAACTTGAGAGCATCGTGACTTCGAACAAATATATTCCCATATTTTGTTTTTTTTTTGTAACTTTGATGAATATATTCCCATATTACATGAGAAGATACATGCACTCAGATGTACTTAGTAGATATATTTCCAGAGCGAAGAATTTCTCCATTTATTATTTTATTTAATTAAAACTTATGCTTCTTATACAATGGAAGAGAAACAAATTGTTGTGACTACAAAATATAGGGTTCTTTGCTCAAATCCCACAAAAATCAGGTAATATGACTAGAATCATATAAATTTTTTTTTATTATTGGCATTTTTTTAATACCCAACGTGCCCTTTTGTTACGTTGTGACAAAAAACGTAATTACAAAAATGCCATAGCCACGTAAGCAACCACATAGGAAATCGCTGACGTGTATTAATGAACTCAGCCGTAAAGCGCTACGGCTGAGTTATGGTTACGCTGCAGCTGATTTATGGTTACGTTGCGGCTGAGTTAAAAAACGCGGCTGACTTATGAGATGATAGTAATTACAAACATAATTTGGCTGACTTACAAACATAAATCAGCCGTTAGTTACGGCTGATTTACAGAAATATGGCTGACTTATGAGATAACGGCTGACTTACGAACATAAATCAGCCGTTAGTTACGGCTGATTTACAGAAATCTGGCTGACTTATGAGATAACGGCTGACTAACGAACACAAGTTACGGCTGAGTTATACAACGGCGGGCTGATTTGTGGAAAATTGGCTGAGTTTAAGATAAGAGACGACTGAGTTATGTTCTCCGGTTGGTTGACTTATGAGAGGTAGTTACGGCTGACTTAAGTAAATCAACCGTAATTGGCTGGGTTAACAATAACTCAACCTGGTTACAGCTGACTTATTAGCGAAAGATTAATTACTAGAATAGCATTCATTTGACGGCTGATTTATTTGACAATACGGCTGACTTAATATTTCCTAGCCTAATTACGGCTAATTTATTAGCGAAAGATTAATTACTGAAATACTATTCACGTTGCGGTGGACTTACATTATACTTGATGGCTGATTTATTAATGGCTGGGTTATGTGTTTGTTTGGCGGCTGACTTACCGATATTCCATGTCATCAGTTCCGATTTTCCATGTCATCAGCTCTTATTTTCCATGTCATCAGCTCTTACAAATCAGGGTTCTTCATCTACGTCCTTCTTCTTATTCTTCTTTATCAACCTTTTTCATTATTTTCATTCATCAGAGATCTTATGGATCCGGTAATTATTGTTTCCGGTAACTGGGTTAAGAAACACAGATATGTATTCAACGCCGACGGTAGAGGGTGTAGAGTTGTGCATATAGATGAGAAAACAACACTAGACGAACTTGCGAAGATAGTACTCGATGATTACGGATTGAAGGAGTCGAGCCATCAGATTCAACTGAGCTACATGTTCTCGAATAAAGCTTTGAAAACAATGGCGCACGATACTCCACCAGTTTACCTCTCCAATACTCGACAGTTGCAAGTTTTTTAAGCTTCAGAAAAATCAAACACTTACGTCTTTGTGTGGAGATTACGGAGAATGAAATTAGTCGGAATGACGGAGCGAGAGAGAATAATAAAAGTTTATTCACTTATAGCTCAGAAGTTGAATCTAGATCCGAAGATTACGGTGGGAGTTATGATGCTTTCAATTTGGTGGATGAAGTAGAAGAAGATGAAGTAGGCGAAGAAAATGAAGTAGTCGAAGAAAATGAAGTAGGCGAACAAGACGAAGAAGATGATGAATTTGACAGCCGATTTGATATGTTCGACGACTCGAATGGTGAGTCATCTCAAGATGATTACTTCAGTTTATACGAAGACGAAGATTCACCGACACTACCTCCTAAGAAAAGACCTCATAACTTGTCGACGAGCGGATCCAAAGGGAATCCGGAGGTTCCAAGGATAGATATGTCTTCCCTAAACCTCTCGGTAGAGCAACGATACAAGAGTAAAGCCGATTTGGAGAAACGACTGAAACTTCTTACGGTGAGGGATCGATTTGATTTTGATGTAGACGTATCCGATTCGGATACACTCGTTGTTAAGTGTTGGGTTGGTGGATGTCTCTGGAGAGTTCGTGCTACTACACTAGGGGATCCCCCGACATTTTATGTTCGTATTTACGATTCGGATCATACATGTTCCGTAACTGAGCGTTCTGATCGATCTCGAAAAGCAACAGCGGCTATTTTAGGAGAGTTGTACAAGGACTTTCTCGGCGACATTGGTCCGTCAGTTCGACCTAGGAGTGTCGGAATATCTATCCAGAAGCAATTTGGTGTAAAGGTAATTATTAGTACGTTGCGGCTGACTTAATTTTAGGATGCGGCTGATTTATAGTTATATTACAGCTGAATTATATTATAAACTTAACGGCTGAGTTATATAAACGAGACGGCTGAGTTATTTAATCTCAACGGCTGAGTTATATTATAAACTTAACGGCTGAGTTATTTAAACTTAACGGTTGAGTTACTAGTACGTTTCACCTGACTTATTGTTACGATGCGGCTGACCTATTTGTATCATTTTCCAAGTGGTCAGATGGATTATTGGAAATCACATAGAATGCTAAGATTTGCAAGGGAAATCGAGATGGGAACTCTTGAGCGTGAGTTTGAAGACTTGCCTTCTTACTTATACAAGATAAGAAAGGCAAATCCGGGTACAATTACGCGTCTTCAAATCGATGAGTTTGGAAGATTCATGTATGTGTTCCTTGCATTTGGTACGAGCGTAAATGGGTTTCCTTTCATGCGCAAAGTTGTCGTTGTCGACGGTACGTTTCTTAAGGGTAAATACAAAGGAACGCTTCTCACAGCACTAGCCCAGGATGGTAACTTTCAGATTTTCCCAATTGCCTTCGGTGTGGTTGACACTGAAAATGATGATTCGTGGCACTGGTTTTTTACGCAGCTAAAACTTGTGATTCCTGACGATAAGGGTCTTGCGATAATCTCGGATAGGTATAACTCGATAGGGAAAGCAATTGGGAATGTGTATCCGTTAGCTTCTCGGGGAATTTGCACTTATCATTTATATAAGAACATTTTGGAAAGGTACAACGGAAAAGATGTCTTTCGTCTGGTGAAGAAAGCGGCAAGATGTTGTAGGATGGCTGATTTTACTGCGATATACGAGGAGATTCAAGCAATGAATCCTGAACTCCATGGCTACCTCGAAAGAGCTGATATCCGACTGTGGGCACGTGTTCATTTCCCGGGCGAAAGGTACAATTTGATGACTACGAACATAGCGGAATCAATGAACCATGCACTGTCACATGCTAGAAGTCTTAACATTGTTCGACTATTAGAATCGATACGGGTTATGATGACCAGTTGGTTTGTTGAGCGGAGAGAGGATGCTAGATCGTAGCTAACCACGCTTTCGCGTGGTGTCGAGAAACAACTACATGTAAGTCAGCCGTAACATTTCATAAGTCAGCCGTAAACAGGTTGCATAAGTTAGGGCGTAACATTGCATAAGTCAGACGTAACATTGCATAAGTTAGCCGTAACATTACATTAGTCAGCCGTAACCGTAACATTTCATAAGTCAACCTTAACATTTTTTTATTCTGTATTTATAATAGGGTCGTGTTACTGCCGCCAGACTTACGACGGTACAAAGGATTGATGATTATCACACTGAAGTTATATATGGATCTTTCTGGGGATTCTTTGCATGTTGTGAATTTGGACGGAAAAACATGCACATGCCGGCGTTTCGAAAGGGAGAAATTACCATGTGTGCATGCAATCGCAGCTGCCGAGTACAGGGATAAATGTCGTATATCCCTGTGCAGTCCTTACTATCACAACAATTATTTAGTAAACGCATACGCTGAGTCGATCATGCCGAAAGATTCAGCGCTCCAAGTTCCAGATAATGTAGCTAACCAACCGTGCTTTCCCCCGGTTGTTCGTCAACCACCAGGAAGGCCTAAGAAAGGTAGGATGAAATCTGCTCTAGAAGTTGCACTTGAGAAGAAACGTCCTAGGAAAGAACACACATGTTCTCTTTGTAAACAGGTTGGACATAATTGAAGAACTTGTCCAATGTAGAAAGTTTGTATAAATTTTTGGTTGTATTACGGCGGAGTTATGGATTTAATTTTTTGTTGTATTACGGCTGAGTTATGAATTTTGTTTACATTACGGCTGAGTTATGGATTCATGCCCAATTTGAATTACGATTGTTTACATTTCGTCGATATTGACGCACAATTTGATTAACGGTTCTGAAGAAACTGAATCAGCTATTACAAAACTACTTAATTTAGTCAGTCCATTATAAATCAGCCATTACAGAACTACTTAATCATTATAAATCAGCCATTGCATTATAACTCGGCCAATTACATTTATAACCTATTCCTACTTAGAACGCATATAAATAAGCCATTACATTATAACCCGGCCAATTACATTTACAACCTATTCCTACTTAGGAAGCATAGACTGCAGCCTCTGCACTATCTCCTTTATGTCAGCCTTCATATCGGCGATGTCCTCGTTAAGTTCACTAATTTCGTCGGACATAGTCGTATGCTTCTCAGAGATAATCTCCAATTCTTCATCGCGAGCTTCGTCGACCCACTTAAATACGTGATTTGGCCCAGATCCCATGGCGCAACGATAAAACTTTCGTCCCGGGTTAGATTTTGTCTTAGACATTAACACAATTGTAACCGACCCACATCCACACCTTCTAGGTATTCCCCTCCCCAAATCCATATTATTTGATAGTTAAAAACCCGATTAACAAAACAAATAGAGATTTTGGATGGATTTTGGTTTGATTGTTCACTTTGTACTTTTTAAAACATTTGGGCGGGATTTTGGGAGGCTCTTCGGCAAGTGTATAGGTCACTGCACACCTACGCTAGGTGTAGCGCCTCTTCGGGGAGTGTATAGGTCACTGTCAAATCGGCGCATTAAATACATAGATTCGGGATTTTTGGCGGGATTTTTACCGCCCAAAATAGAAACACGAAACATCATGACACGGCTGAGTTATGGTATAGAAAGACGAAACGTCACGATACGGCTGAGTTATGGATTCATTATTATGGCTGAGTTACGTATTTTGGGCCCCAAAATAGAAACACGAAACGTCGTGACACGGCTGAGTTATGGTATAGATAGACAAAACGTCACGATACGGCTGACTTATGGATTCATTATTATGGCTGAGTTACGGAGAGAGGATGCTAGATCGCAGCTATTACAGCTGAGTTGTTGTATTACGGCTGAGTTATGGATTTTGTTCACAGTACGACTCAGTTATGGATTCATGCCCAATTTTGTTCACAGTACGATTGTTTACATTTCGTCGATATTGACGCACAATTTGATTAACGGTTCTGAAGAAACTGAATCAGCCATTACAGAACTACTTAATTTAGCCAGTCCATTATAAATCAGCCATTACAGAACTACATAATCATTATAAATCAGCCATTACATTATAACTCAGCCAATTACATTTATAACCTATTCCTACTTAGAACGCATATAAAACAGCCATTACATTATAACCCAGCCAATTTCTTCTTCAGTTCTTCAAGTTTGGCCCCGGATGGTGAAAATTCTCCATTGTCACCTTCATACCTAATAGGACGACTTGAATTCAATTCAAAGAGAGGGCCTAAACTATTGTCATCTATAAGATGATCCAAGAACATCTTGTAGTCCTTATCAATCTTAACCCAGTCAATTCCTTCACCAGTTCTTCAAGTTTCGCTACAGATGGTGAAAATTTTTCTTCTCCAATGGATTCCGGTGTAACTTCAACCATGTATGAGAACTTGTGGGAGTTAACACCATGATTGAGGCAATCATTCGCTTGCAAGAGAAATCACCCAAATATGTGTTAGGTTAAGCGCATAAGGGGAATGGAAACCACACTTATAACAATTTAATCTTAACAAGTTTAAAATAAAATTTTTAAAAACTTTTTGAAAACCGAATACTCCAAATCACAAACCCAAGAGCATTGCTCTGATATAAAAGAAGAAGAAAGACTTTTCTGATTTTTATTTGATAATTGGATACATACAAATTAGCCATATAATAAATATATATAGGCTCAAATGAAACTTGAAACATTTAATCCGGGGCAAAATAGAAACATGAAACGTCGTTACACGGCTGAGTTATAGTATAGATAGACGAAACGTCACGATACAGCTGAGTTATGGATTCATTATTATGGCTGAGTTACGGAGAGAGGATGCTAGATCGCAGCTAACCACGTTTTAAGACATTGAAGATTAACTGTGTTATCTAGTTGTTCACTTTGTACTCTTTAAGACATTGCATTATAAATCAGCCATATCAGTATTATCTTATCTATATAAATCAGCCATCATGCATTCATAAATCAGCCATCATATATTCTTAAATCAACCAAACCACGAATTTTTGATTCATAAATCAGCGAGTGCATTATAAATCAGCCAGTAGTGTATTATAAACCAACCATTATAGAATTACTTAACCATTATAAATCAGTCATTACATTATAACCCAGCCAATTACACTTATAACCTATTCCTACTTAGAACGCATATAAATCAGTCATTACATTATAACCCAGTCAATTCCTTCTTCAGTTCTTCAACCCAGTCAATTCCTTCTTCAGTTCTTCAAGTTTGGCCCCGGATGGTGGTGAGAACTTGTGGGTATGTGTTGGATCCAATGCAATCCATCCAATGCTTTCGCCAAATTTTCACCAAATATGTGTTCAATGGTAAATCAACCATCTCTGAGATGCAATCCATCCAATGCTTTCACCAAATTTTCTACATTGTGATCCAAAAGAACTCTGAAAATTTTCTACATTTTTATCATCATATTGAATCTCACAGCAGCTAGGTCCAAAAGATGTGACCCCGGATGGTGGTCACATCTCTGAGAGGCAATCATTCGCTTGCAAGAGAAATCACCCAAATATGTGTTAGATTAAGCACATAAGGGGAACGGAAACCACACTTATAACGATTTAATCTTAACAAGTTTAAAATAAAATTTTCAAAAACTTTTTGAAAACCAAATCACAAACCCAAAAAGAAGAACAAAGACTTTTCTGATTTTTAGTTGATAATTGGATACATACAAATGAGCCATATAACAAGTATATATAGGCTCAAATGAAACTTGAAACATTTAATCCGGGGCAAAATAGAAACATGAAACGTCGTGACACAGCTGAGTTATGGAATAGAAAGACGAAACATCACGATACGGCTGAGTTATGGTTAAGACGGCTGAATTATGGTTAATACGGTTGTGTTATGGATTTGGGGGTGATTTTGGGCGGCTCTTCGGCGAGTGTATATGTCACTGCACACCTACGGTAGGTGTAGCGGCTCTTCGGAGAGTGTATAGGTGACTGCACACCTACACTAGGTGTAGTGGCTCTTCGGCGAGTGTATAGGTCACTGTCAAATCGGCGCATTAAATACATGATTTGGTATTTACTGTTGTATGTTATGGCTGACTTATGGTATTACGATACGGCTGAGTTATGGATTTTGTTTACATTACGGCAGAGTTATGGATTTTGTTTACATTACGGCTGAGTCATGGATTTTGTTTACATTACGGCTAAGTTTAAATAAACAAACACAAAACCAATGTTTTCGGAATCAAACGGATTCATGACCAAAGATAGATGATCTCGGAATCTGACGACGGGACAAGCCGCTTTTGACTCCATACACCCGAGTTAGACGAATACACACAAACTCTCCACTCCTTGCTATACTAGCACTAGTCTCACAAGTCCTAACCACCTTAAAGCTCGAGGCTTGACCGTCTTCCTCAACAGGGGTTACCAAAGCAGTGAACTTACATGGCTGAGGAGGGTGAGGGATCTCGACCCAGTTTTATAAACCCGGATTACCAACAAAGGATTTGAGAGAATCGCGACCAATCTCGACCAAAACCAATCCATTAGAAGAAGCTCGATGGAAAGTAGGGAGATTCGTGGGATTTGGGGTGAGATAAGAACCTGGAGAGTTGGAAATGTTCCATAACTCGCAACAGTGGAAACCGAATTCGAGATGTGCGTTAGGGACCATGAGTGACCAGGTAGATAAGTCCATGTGGAGAAACACGAAGAGACGGCGGAAGTAGGGAGATTCGATTAGAGCTTTCCATGGTTTGGAGACGCATTTGAATCTGGCCAGGGTTTTCAGAGGTATATCGGTGAGTATCATAGTCAGTAGCTCCTCTGAGAGTCTTCCTCTTGGCATCGCCTCCATTATTATGGCTGAGTTATAGATTTTTTGCGGGATTTTTCCCGCCCAAAATAGAAACACGAAACGTCGTGACACGGCTGAGTTATGGTATAGAAAGATGAAACGTCGCGACACGGCTGAGTTATTATACTTGACGGCTGAGTTATGTTTTACATGTTTTACATTTTAAAACTTGTAAACAAAGACAAACATTTATATAAATGGCTGATTCATTTGTATAAACAAAAACAAAACATTTAATTAAAGTTACATTGTCCATACTGAAAATTATCAGGGCCTAACTCATCAAACATTTCGACGAGAGCAAGCCAAACTCTATAAGTCATCCAATCAGGCTTCTCGCCGCCATAAAACCATATCCTCTTCAACGTACGCATTTGAGTGCGAAATATAGTTCTAGCCAGCAGATTAAACTGTTTCCAAACTGTCAAATTATGCCTCGGATCCCATCTGTATTTTCGCTATAAAAAGAAACAAAAAGTATAAGTGTTTAAGAAACAAAAAGTTAAATCTAATAAGAATACATTATCGGTTATGCTTACAGTTAGTTTAAGAATCCACTGTCCCTTAACATCATCGGGAATTAAGCGGTAAGTCGGCCATGGCTGAACCCATCCCTCTCGAAGAATATCCAGGATCGCCTGCGAGAGATCGTGTAAAAACGTAAACCACGTAACAGTGGTTTTGTCACACCAGACACCCGCACCAGGGTTTAGAAGATGGAGGTTATCCCGATCTTGCATGTTGTGTATGGCATTGACCATGCTCTCGAACTTGGATGTATATGCAGGGACAATCGACATGATGTATGTTTTGATGAGATTAGGTTTTTTTTTTAGGTTTTTGATGAGATTAGGTTTTTTTCTGAGGTTTTGATGAGATTAGGTTTTTTTGCTTATGTTTTCTTAGGTTTTGATGAGATTAGGTTTGATGAGAAGGGCTATATATAGAGAGAGAGAGAGAGATAGGAAGACGAAACATCGCAATAGGGAGAGATAGGAAGACGAAACGTCGCAACTTAAAATTTTACACTTGACGGCTGAGTTATACGAACTTCACGGCTGAGTTATGGATTTAGGGTTTAGGGTTTAGGGATCAGGGTTTAGGGTTTAATGTGTAACATTTTATTAGTATATGATTTAGAATCTCAACTGAATCAAATTATACACATTCAATTGAAAAAATTGTATATGGTTTATTGTATATTATTTTGGGTCTTAATTATCTATACGTAATGTTTGAAGTACTTGTAAGACAACATAAATCTCAAGATCAAGTTAGATTACAATTTCGATTTCATACACATTCAGTTGTATAAATTGAAGAAACTATGCACATTCAGTTGATTTATATTCATTTTCTATTAATAAAACGAGCTTAATTATAATTTTGTAAATCTTAAATCTTATATAAATGGTTTTAGGGTATGGCTGAGTTATCTAAATGACACGGCTGAGTTATCTAAATGATACGGCTGAGTTATCTAAACATACCATATAACAAGTATATATAGGCTCAAATGAAACTTGAAACATTTAATCCGGGCCATTATCTCCATTTGTTGCACTTGTTGGATCTTCTTCCATTTTCGACATCGATAATCTCCATTTTGTGTCAAAGGCTTTCGGAGATTGTTGCAACAAAAGATGGGTTGTAGAAAGAGTAACACTTCATGACGTTCCATTCCTGCCATGGTTTCCTCACACTTACGAAACATTTTCCAAGTTTTTGGATAGGTGCTTAAGGAATGGAAACCCTGAGGCTCTATACCAGAAAGGTGTGTACAACTTTTTTGACATAGGTTTAAAAGTGGGTTGTCTAGATGATGAAGAAGGAGATAAAGGTAGGGCATGTTTAGCTAAAGCTGCAAAGAAAGGCAATGAAAAAGCTTGTTATGTATATGGAATGATTTGCATTGCAGAAGGAGCAACGAAAGATGAAGGTCTAAAAGTATTGTCTTCGTTATTCAAGCCTATGATGTCAACGACAATGGAGGAGATGCATCAACTTCGGAAAAATGTTCGTGATGAGATTGAGTGGGGTGGCAATCGGAGGATGAGAGAGCTCAAAGAAAGTTACACTTATGGAGGTTGCAATTGCAATGGTGGCACGAAGAAGTTCTTAAAAAGCAATTGTGCTTGGAATGGTTATGGTATTAACGAAGACATAAGTACTTCTCGTGCTTCATTTTGTGAGATTTGTTTTTGGGATTATGAAATAGGTTTGTTTTTAGAAAATGTATAAGAATAATGTGGATGTGATTTCTTTCTTCTTTTTATTTAGTAATGTTATTGGGTTAAACATAACTCAGCCGTCTTAACCATAACTCAGCCGTATCGTGACGTTTCATCTTTCTATACCATAACTCAGCGATGTCACGACGTTTCGTGTTTCTGTTTTGGGCGGGAAAAATCCCGCCATAACATACAACAGTAAATGTTGAACAGTATAGATAACTCAGCCGTATCATTTAGTAAATGGCTCGGATTAAATGTTTCAAGTTTCATTTGAGCCTATATATACTTGTTATATGTCTCATTTGTATGTGTCCAATTATCAAATAAAAATCGGTAATGTAATTTTGTAAGTCTTAAATCTTATATAAATGGTTTTAGGGTATGGCTGAGTTACTAAATGACACGGCTGAGTTATCTAAACATACCATAAGTCTTCAAATTACATTTCCGATTTTAAGGTATGGCTGAGTTATCTAAATAAAATGGCTGAGTACTATATCATAAAAACCATAAGTTATACACAAAAAACATACCATTTACAGTCAAATCCTAATAAAAAAAAACAAATAGAAGGTTCACAATTGGTAAATAAGTTGAACTACCCATACATATCATGTCCTCCTTCATCGAAGATCTCTGCTTCCATCTTCACCCGTAAACCCTGAATATTTACATTGCATATCCCATCAAAAGTTACACCAAGCGCTAGACACTC
Organism: Draba incana; assembly: GCA_963576765.1. Lineage (NCBI taxonomy): Eukaryota > Viridiplantae > Streptophyta > Magnoliopsida > Brassicales > Brassicaceae > Draba > Draba incana. The sequence goes on along the minus strand of OY755211.1, from coordinate 28,249,774 downwards.
GATAAACTTCAGTGAATACACCCCACAATCGCCAACTTGGGTATTTTGGGGAATGTTTTTGTCGCTTTTCCATCTGACCGCAAATTGTTTTTTGCAACCGGTTTTTTTGCCAGGAATTACAGCATTGATCATTGCAGAGATCATTTGCATCAGCGGCCTAAATGCATCTACCATTTTTTCTTCACTTTCAGGAGTTACCTGTCCAATGATGGGATTGTAGGCATCAATCTTCTCCTTCAGAAGATCCACGTGAAACGCCACCCAATGATCGCCTCCAGTTTGAAGAACTCCGTTCAAGTGATCGACATCTTCTATCCACTTTTTCTTTGTCTGAATGTCTGAGGGAATCGCACCGTTTATGAGAGACTCATAACCTGAGGCTTTGAATTTGAACATCTTTGGCTTCATCTTGAACTGTTTGAAATCCCCAATCCATGATGCTAGGAACCATTGGTCCACAAAGGCTATGCGCTTGGACCAAAATGGGTTGGGATCTTGCATGGACCTTTTGATGAGGACTCTGATATACGAAGCAATATGTTGTACACAAAATATTAAGTCAGTCATCAAATTATCATAACTCAGCCATTATTAAACATAACCCAGCCATCAAACAACCATAACTCAGCCATCAAACAACCATACCTCAGCCATAAATAATCATAACCCAGCCATTAAATAACTAATAACTCAGCCATAGATAATCATAATTCAGCCGTAACTTATACTTACAGTGTCAAACAACCATCCATAATCACGCTTCGGCGACTGCGCTCTTTGACTGATGAGTATTCTGTAGAAATTAACTTCTTCGTTACTACCATCTGTCAGTGGAATGTCCCTAACAATCAAACACAAGTCAGTTTAGGCAAATATTGCTAATAGCTGTATAAAATAAAATAAAATAGTGTACAAGTCCATACTCGAATCGCCTTAGATGTTGCATAAGTCTACCCAATTTATCCGGCTCAACAGGTGAGAGAGGATCATAGATTGCTAATGAAGGTTCAAAATCCTTCCTCATGCACGTTATCCTAAGCGTTTCATCTTCGTCCTCATCAGACTCCGGTAACAATTCATTTCCTTTTGCGATCGCTTCCTCGGTCACATCCTCAAGATCAGTTTCACCTCCAGTGTTCCCCTTCTTCTTCCCAGGAGTAGGTGGAATAGTAGGTATTCTTGTTTGGACCTCCTTCTTTAACTCAGCCGGCTTATTCTTTAACTCAGCCGCTGCGTTCTCTTCCTTCTTCTTTAAATCAGCCGCTGCCTTCTCTTCCTTCTTCTTTAAATCAGCCGCGGCCTTCTCTTCCTTCTTCTTAGCAGCGTTTTCCTTCCTTCTAGCAGCAGCCTCAGTCCTCTTCTTAGCATCATCAGCCTTCTTTTTCAAATCAGCCTCATTTTCTATTGGTTTTTGCCTCCTGGAGCGGCGTCGTGAATCTGGTTGCTTAGCAGGAGACTTAGCAGGAGAAATAGAAATGAAATCTGCCAGACCACTACCAAACAAATTCTTTTTCACCTCAGGAGTACCCTTAGGAATTTCGGCCTTCAATTTCGACCCCGCAGCTTTCTCTTCGGCCTTACCAAGCTCATCAGGGGTACCCTTAGGAATTTTGGCCTTCAATTTTGGAAAATACTGCTGCGGAGTTCAACTTTCGGCCTTAGCCGGCTCATCAACCGAAGTGTTAACATTATCAAGGGTCTTAGAATCCTTGTTAAGGAGGACCGTTGGACTATTAACTGACTTATGCCGTGGTAATGTTTGCGTTTTTAGGCTGCGAAAAGAGTTTTGGGCACTTCCCGATAAACCCAGAACTTTCAGACGCTCATCCACTGCATCTTTGGCATAATCACCAATTTTCTTCTCCATATCACCAATTTTTCGGGTTAACTCTCCAACATTGGGATCAATGGCCTCAAACCTCGAGCCAAACTTCTCAAACAAAGACTCATGGATTTCAAACTTACTCGCAATGTTTCCCAGCGTAGCTAGTATGGTATTCATAGCCGCCGCATCCTCGCTTAAACCTTTTCCCTTTGCATCCTCTTTCTTCTCTATATCACCAGCTTCACCCTCGTGTTTCTTATCTTTCTTCTGCTTCTTTTTGGGTGGCTCAGACTCAGGGTCATAAGGAACTACAACCAACTTGTTTTTTTTTCTTCTCCTCCTTCCTCTGTACATCCCAATAATCACCTGGTACATAGCTACCAGAATGTAGTTCTCTTATCAGGTTATTCAGTTGTGGGTCATCGTCTTCACCCGGCCACTGAGGAAACATGTCTTCTACAAACTCCTTCGAAACCATATGCCTCACACGCACCTACAATAGTAACTCATAACTCAGCCATCGAATAATCATAACTCAGCCGTAAAAACAAACAAATCATAACTCAGCCATCACATAAATAATAACTCAGCCGTAGAATAAATAATAATGCAGCCATCAAATAAACAATAACTCATCCATCAAATAAACAATAACTCAGCCTAAAACCTTACATGGCCATGGTCTTTAATCTCCTTCTTCAGGTCACTCTCAAAACTTGCACGTGTCCGCGTTGCATCCCATCGAAGAAGCGGAACTTCTTCCTCACCACCGACTTGTTTGCCAAAACGCTCTCGAAAGCAACTGACAGATTCATATGCCCAAGCCAATAAAGCGTAACTCATGCCGTTGATGTAGTATGTCTTTCATACTGGATTCAACGACTTAACACTATCAACAAGAGCTTCAAATGCAGCCCGACCCCATGGATAAGTCATCATGGCTTTCTCATCAAATACTCATTTTGCAGTTTCAAACGGTGTCCTAGAATTATGATGCCAGCATAAATTCCCATGGCTTGAAGAACTAACAGCCCTAATCATTTACGCTTTTCAGGACTGGAGGACCGACAACATCTTACTGCTGCCCTCAGTTCATCAGGCTTGGGTCTTAGGCGCTGTGGTCGTCAGAACACTCGTCTGCGAGCTTGCCCTCGCTGAGACTGCGGTGCTCGTCGACACTGCCTTCTCCCTCTCTGCTCGTTGGTAGGCCGAGACTCTGGGAGCACCCCATCCAAGAACCTTCCCTAGGAAGATCCTGGTGGAAAGCGCCTTCTGGATCCTCTGACGGGTGAACGACTTCACCCAGTCACCATCCCCAGAGGCGAGAGCGCTGTGGATGACCACTGTGTCACTCCGGCTGACTGTCTGGAGTGATGGCCTCACTTCAAAAACAAAGCGATACAAAAATCAGTACATAAGGCATGAATACTATACAAAAGAAAATTTTCCTAAGTATAGACTTACCTCTCTTCCCCCAACTCGTCCTGACAAGGGGGATGCAGTCTGCCTCAATGGGCCTCTCCGAGATCTTGACGAAGAAGAATCGACACTCAAAAAGATCGTCCTTGCTCGGGAACCCATCGATGAGCACGCGACCCGGACCCGGAGAAACAAGATACCTAAGCTCATCTGCGCGGCCCTTAGGCCTGAACTCTAGGAGGTTGGTCAGCTGCTCGGTGCTAATCTCTGCGTTGCACTCCCTGCTAAGAACATAGATACCAATGACGTGCCTCAACCCTCTGGGGTTGATCTGAGCAAGGGAGATACCATTCGCATCTAAGAAGCGAAGGAGGAAGCCTGGCACCGGAAACCACAACAAGCAATGCTCGATGAAGTTCTCATACACGGTGAAGTACCCCGGGGGCGGAGCATCAGCTCGCTGTGTGCGATCAGGAACGACCAACACGATCTCATCTGAAATCTCGCACTTCTCGCGGAGAAGCTGCAGTGACTCCTCGTCGTAGAGAGTGGCTCCCGGAGGGTCCAGTCTCGCCTTCTTCTTCCTAACCACTATAGGTTGGTCAACCTCATCTCCATCCCCAGCATCGGAGGGAAGTGACCTAAAGGAAGAAGAAGGATCTGACAAAGCGGCGTCGGCTGCTCCATCCGGGAGCCCCAGATCCTCATCGTTAAGGGAGAAGGAGAGTCCAACTCCCCTATCACGGGCCATCGAATCATCATCACCGCTAGGTCTCCTCGCATCCTCAATATCCGCTAAGTCATCGAAAACACCATCATCGATCTCATCGAACCCGCCGAGACTAACTCGCGGAACGGTGAGCTTACTGCAGAGACGAATCCCGGTGCTCGCATTATCAAGACTTGCGACCACAAGGTCGGTTCGGCTTGATGATGCAATTCCGAGGTCGGCCCGGCTGGATGCTTCGGCCATGGGATCGGTTTGGGGTGATGGTGCGACCACAGGTTCGGCATCACGCGACGTTGCGACCACGGGGTCGACTCGATGAGGAGACGCGACCATGTTGTTGTACCGACAAAGAGGCGCGACCACGCCCTTAGTTCCACGTGAGAGCTTGGTCGCGGGATTGGTCTCGCGTATGGATGCGACCACGCCCTCGGTTTCGCATGAGAGCTCGGGCGCGGGTTCGGTTTCGCGTACGGACGCGACCACGCTCTCGGTTCGACGAGGAAGCTCGACCGCGAGCTCGGTGTCGCGTGTTGACGCGACCGCGTGATCGACCCGATCGGTCGACACCACCACGGGCTCGGTTCTAACCGTTGCTTCGCCGCGATCAACCGAATCAAGGTTTTGTGTTTCCATAACCATAATCTACCTATACACAAGTCAACAAAGTAGATCACAAGTCAATATCTTTCCTCTCCACCAAGAACACATCTCAAGAACACATCTATCCCTAGAACAAATTTCAAAGAAGGATCTCAACAATTCCATCCCATCGACAATTAAAACTTGAAAGTCAATGGCAATCAAGGATTCAAGGATTCTCCTAAGTAGTCAACAATTCAACATAACAAAGCTTGATTCTCCATGAAAGGAATCTAGATCTACAAACTTGAATTTTCAATGAAGCTATGGGATTTAGAAGGACTCGTGCAAAGGGAAACAATGGAGGAACTTACCAAGTAAGAAGAGAAGTAACGAACTCACGGTCGGTAACAAGCGAGCACATGGTCGGTGGTGTTGGTGTCACGGCGGAAAGATAGGAGGAGAAGAAGAAAAAAAATTTTTGGAGGAAAGAAAAAGGAAAGGAAGAAGAAGAAGGTAAAAAAAAAAAGAAAAATCAAAACCTTATTCTCTCTCTTTCTCTCACCAAGCGGGGCCTGACTCCGTTCAAAATAACACAACACTCTTCCCTTCGAAAATCGCTTGGCTACTTCTCGGAAACATCATTCACATTAACAATCGCAGCACGGAGTCTTAAAATCTCCATAGGACACGCGGAGTCTTAAAATCTTCGTAGAAAGCACGAAGTCTTAAAATCTTCATAACGTTTGCAGAGTCTTAAAACCTCTTGCGAAAAAGTCACTCTCTACTACTGTAGGATAGACAAGCGCCTTGACTTCAAACGTTAACGCTGATATTCAACACATCTTTTAACTCGACACTATTATCTCTAACACTACCGAGCTGGGGGGCTAACTGTTGGGGTCGGTATTCACCCGCTCAACATTAACGTCCAAAGACAAGTCAATAGAAGAAAGGGTCCTCCGGACTCTTGACAAAGAAAGGCATAACGGCACCTAGGCTTTCTTGCGGAGCGAAGCGTGTGGTAGTGGAACGAGCTCGAACGAAGTGGAGAAGGACCGGGACTGCACGAAGGCCGACCACGTGCTCGCTCATGGTCCGACCATGGGCTCGCCACGGGCCGACCACATGCTCGCTCGTGTCCGACCATGAGCCCGCCGCGAGCCGACCACGTGCTCGCTCATGGTCCGACCATGGGCTCGCCACGAGCCGACCATGCGCTCGCTCGAGGTCCGACCATGGGCTCGCCGTGGGCCGATCATGGGTTCGCAGTCTATAGGCCGATCGTGCACTCGCTCAACTCATTGATCACACCCTCAGCCCGAAGTGATCTTTAGCCCAATGACGGTGCGATGTCCCGGTCCAAACGTGAAGCCCATATTGATGACTCCGCAGAAGCTTAGGAGACGTAGCCGCCTTAGACATAGTATAAGTACCTCTTTTTTTACAAACCCTAAGGGATCCGAATCTTTTCACGCATTGTACTAAAATTTACACAGCATAAGAACAGCTCTTTCTCAATCTCTTGTGATCCCTAGTTAACATAGAAATCTCTAAATTCCCCTCACGAACTCTTACAAATCTAATTGTGTTGGTTTCGACCCCCACACAGACCACACGCATTCTCCATCAAATAGTTTGGCAATTATTCCAACAGGAAACTTCTTCAGTTCTTCCCACACCTCAAGTCCTAATTGTTCTTTAACAACAACGAACTCTCCCATATAGGAATAGTGATTAAGCGCTTTATTTTCTAGATTAGCAGCGCGTCTTGATCTTCTAGGGTAATCAGGTGCTTGATGTTGTTCCATCTGATCCATCTGATTGCAACAGAAAACTAACTCAACCAAAACATAATATATAACTCAGCCGCAATATAACCATAACTCAACCGAAAAAACCATAATTCAGCCACAATATAATTGATAACTCAGCCGTAATTTATAACTTAGCCGCAATAAAAAAAACTAACTCAGCAACAACATACCGGAGAATAAGATTACAGACGACTACGAAGAAGCCGATTTTGGCGACGACGATTTCGGCAAAGACGAGACGATTTCGAGACGAAGACGATTTTCGGGGAAGACGATTTCGAAAGAAACAAGAGAGAAACAATGTGGATAAACTTAAACGGAGAAGATAGTTGAGAAAGTTTGTGGTTTTTTTTTTCTTTGAGAAGACACACTTAAACGAGCACACTTAAACGTTTATGCTATTGGAACTGCCCTCTTATATGATCACGATTATTTCTTACTGAAGTGGATTTGTTTTTCATTTTTTAATTAACAATAATTTCAATTAAGAAAAACTAAGAATGGCTGAGTTATCTAAATGACACGGCTGAGTTATCTAAATGAGATGACATGGAAAATAAGAGTTGATGACATGGAAAATCGGAACTGATGACATGGAATATCGGTAAGTCAGCCGCCAAACAAACATATAACTCAGCCATTAAAAATTGCAATTTAAGAAAAACTAATCAAGGATGTTTATCGTAATTTACTAGGGGTGTGAAAAGATTTGAAAGATATATGGGAAACGAGTAATTTTCTCCAAAATATAAGCCTAGATTATTTACGCTTGTGTCAAGCAGGTTTAAGAATCTTCAAAACTCCGTCTGAATATTTTTTTGGTAAGGAAAACTCATCTCTGGTTTGTAACTATAACTCTCTCATTCCATATGTCCTTACAGCTGGATAATAACTCTGCAGAGAGTTACTATGAGATACAAAGATTGGTAGCAGGTCTTCGATTACCATCTTAGATGATTGAATGTCGTTTTTGCTCCCATCCAATATATAAGAAGGCTAGTGGTTGATAGTGCTCAAATTAACTTAGAGCTAAACTCTCTCAAATTAAGAGATCAGTGCAGTACTTTAGGTATCGAAATCCACAGGGAATCAATGAAACACAATAGATTAATAAGTTCAAACTAAACTAGGCAAGATAATATGAATGCAAGTAAATCAAAATAAGCAAAGCAAACAGTTGTAAATCAATAGAGAAAACGCTAGGCACAGGGAAATCTCCAGTGAATCAGAGTTGCAGATAAATCAATTGGTAGAATATTAAAGCACAGTTCTTGAATATGAACACGAAAGTAAAACAAACCAGCTGTCGCTGCGAGTATTATCTATGAATAAATCCTAGAAAACCAAATTCCTTTGCGAATCCTATGAATCTAAACAAGCATTAATTTTCAGGTTCAATTGTTCACAAAATCCTAAACCAAATCTCTTTGCGAAAAGGAATTTTCTCATCAAAGACTAGATTAGGTAATCAATCAAACTGTCGTTTCTATTAATTATCCTAGATCAGATTTCAGTTCGCGAGGCTAAAATCAGCAATAAAGACAAGTCAAGATGAAGAAGATTCTAATGATATTATCCTAACAAGAAATCAGATCTAGCAATTCATCAAGCACTTTCGAATAACCCTAAACCTAACAAAGGAACTACTCAAACATATCGATTGATGAAAACATGATTTTATTAAAAGATATCTCTAAGAGTTAAGTAAAATAAAGCGTAAGCCTAAACAATGTCTTGGAAAACGTATATATAAGGGTACAAAACCGACTGGGAATCTAAAGGTAAACATCTGGAACTTTCGGGCTTCGAACGGACTTCTTCAGATTAAGTTTTGGGCTTGGTAGACATGGATGTCGATCGACACTCATGGTGGTGTCGATCGACACCATCTTCAAATTTTGATTCTTCTCTTCGATCTTCGCCACTTCATTCCGCAATGCTCCAAAACTTCCAGTAAACATCTTTTAAGCTCCAATCGTCCTTGTACCTGTAAAGACTCTAAAACAATACCAAAAACACCAAAAGACTCTAAAACATGAACTTATATCATTGCTTAAACTGGGTAAAAACCATGATATATCAACTCCCCCAGACTTAGCTTTTTGCTTGTCCCAAAGCAAAACAGTGTTATCACTCCTTTAGGAACCACATACCTTTGCAAAGCTAATCCGGTGATACTTCGATGTTTCCCTAAAAGTATAGCAGTCCTCCAGATTGAATCCAAACCCCTTAGAGAATCTCAGACTTTCAGTCGTAAACCCCTTTAGTTTAATTAGGTGTGGTCTCATCGAGGGAATATCGATCGCTGGACATTCTAGATTCTTTCGCTTCCTTTAACACTTTCCTACGTTTCACCCTCTCTCTTCCCTTTGAAACTGTATCCAATTAAGGATATCATAGAGATGCTTTGCCCATTTTTGAACTTTTTTCTTCAAGATTTTTCTGATTTTGGACTTGCACTTTTCTGTAGATTTTTTTATTTCCTTGGCATCTCTACGACTTCACTAGATCAGCGCTCACTACTAGTGTTCTTGTTGAGACAGGGTCATGAGGCTTTTTTTTTCTTTTTGATCTAGGACAGTTGTATTCGTCATTCAGGAAGAAGTTTCAAGAGCGGTTCGTCCTCGCTTTCAAGTGTTTGGAAGCTGAATCAAGTCTTGTGATTTCCAACGCCCTTGACAAGAAATTAAAGATTCATTAAGAGCGGGGTCTTTGACATCCTTTCTGGCGTTCTCCAGAAATCTTAACTCGCTCCGTTAAACCGATCCACTTCCAGTTACCCACCTTGTAAAACCAATCAACTTGCATTGGAAATGGTCCTTGAGTGCTGTTCAAAGCAAGTTGAAAAGGGGAGTTTCGACCAGAATAAATTTTTTTTTTTTTTTTTTTTTTTGAAAAACACCATAAAAACTCAAAAGAAAACACAATAATTAGCAACTACCTCCCCCAGACTTAAACGACACGGTCCCCAGTGTTATTAAGCCTAAGATTGGTGAATAAAATAGGTAGAAAACAGAAGGAATCGAAATTTTGAAAAGAAAAACGTAACCTGGAGGGGGGTGTCGATCGACACTGTCAATGGTGTCGATCGACACCATCGAATTTTTGCAAGTAGCGAGCGATTTGATCATGGCGTCGCTCGACAGAAGCTCCTGAAGATCATCCTTACGTTTTTATCTCCTAAAAATCAAAACCAAAAACACACCAAACATAAAATTTTAAAAGAAAAGAAAATAAAACATAAATAATAAAACTCACAAATGGGTTGCCTCCCATTAAGCGCTTGTTTTTAGTCCGTTAGCTTGACTATTTTGGGGAACTTAGATATCTGGAGGATCTGCACTCTTCCATGGAATGATTCCAGGAAAGAGTTGCTGCGTTTTCTGCACCTTCGAACGACTGCGTCTCCTCTATCTTTCAGCTCTGGAGGAACGATGATACGCATTTTGGCGAAAGGCTTTGATGTCCTTGTACGCTCCTTTGGAATTCCTGCAAAATCATCAAAAGAAGAACCAAGCTTTCGAGTAACTCGTTGCTTGCATGAGCGCGTAACTGCTTTTTGAAGGTTTAAATCATGATTTAAATTAGGAAAGTGAGGAATAAATTCAGGAATCGTGCACCTTTCTTCTTTGGAAGGATCGTGGGCGGGGATAAGTGGTGTGATCTGTTTAGCAACAGATGAAGGACTAGACTCCGGCTCCTTGATTGAGTCTTCATCTTCTAGAATTTCCACTGAAAAAGTTTGACCGTTGATGGTGGATTTCCTTCTTGTTGTCTCCATGTCAAAGTCCATGACAATATCACCAAGATCAAGCTTTATCTTCCCTTTCCTCACGTTGATTTGAGCACCAACAGTAGGTAAGAATGATATTCCCAGGATTAGAGGGTCTTCAGGCTCATCGTCGTATTCCAAGACTACAAAGTCTGTAGGAATGATGCAATCTTGAATCTTGATAGGCATATCTTCAAGAATCCCTTTTGGGAATCTCTTGGATCTATCAGCTAGGAGAAGAGACATCCTAGTTGCCTTGAAATAGGTCATCCCAATATCAATAGCAACAGACAATGGCATCAAGTTAATACCAGATCCTAAATCACAAAAAGAATGAGGAAACTGCCCTGTTGAAATTGAGCAATTAAGCACAAAGTTTTCCGGATCAGGTAGCTTGACAGGAACCCTGCTCTGAATCATTGCGCTAACTTCTTCTGAGACCACGACGTCCTTCTTTTTCTTCTTAGGAACTGGAGTAGTATTCAAGAGAATCGCTCTGATATCTCTAGTAAGCAGTGCCCCCTCCTCTGGACTAATTCCATTTGCTACAAGCCGCTTCACATATCTTCTAAGCACAGGAGAAAGTTTTACCGCATCAACTAGAGGCATCTCTATCATCACCTTGTCTATCATCTTCTTGCAAATCTCCTCCTCAATCTGCTGTTTGGACCTTCTAGCTCTGGGAAAAGGGATTGGAGGCTTGTAGATGTTCTCCTCTGAACCAATCGCGATTGCCGCAAAATCAGGCTCGGTCTGGACGGGGTGTCGATCGACACTCTCCTTAGTGTCGATCGACACTAACTCTGTTTAAACAATCTTGGATGATGTTTCGAGCGGTGTCAAGCGATGTTCGGGCTCAGTGTCGATCAACACTTGCTCTGCAGTCCCAAATATTTCGTCCAATTCTTCGAAATAGTCCTTTGTTTTAGTCTGAATAGCATTGCAAGTGCTCCTTGGGTTTGCATCATTCTTCGCAGGAAACCTTTTTGTCGCCTGATCGAATCAGCAGTTTGGGCTACCTGAACATCCAATTTCTTGACATGCGCGCTCAATGTTCCAATCTTACCATCCAAGTCCTGGTACATTGCATCCATCTTGCCATTAAAACTCACAGTCATCTTCTGTTGGCCCTCTAGGACCTGCTCCAGCATTATCTTCACCTCATTGTCTTGCTCTGGAGGCTTCTGATAGGATGATGAACCATAGTTCCTATTGTAGCTCTAAGGAGATTTCTGAAAAGATGACCCATATCCTTGTTGATTGCCGTACTTCTGAAATCCTGAACCATTGATGTAGTTTACATCCTCTGCAGTTTCAACCTCCTGAGCGAACTGGACCGACTTCTTTCCCATAAGGATACTTTTCATAGAATTCAGCTTCGCGTTCATCTTAGCCAAGTGCTTCCCACTATCTTTGTTATCACTCATCTGCTTCCTCTCAAAATCAGCGTTCTTCGTACTCTTGCTAGAAGCCAAGTTCTCGATGAGAGTAACCGCGTCCTCTGGGAAGTTGGTATTGAAGTTACCACTACTCGCGGCATTCAGAGCCATCTGATACCTCCAGTCCACTCCTATGTAGAAGATGCCTAACAACTGAACATCGGTGAAGCCATGGTGAGGACAATCTCTCACTTCAATCGCGTCCACGCAGCCCTGAAAGCTTCTGCAGGACCCTGCTTGAATGAAGTAATCTTCGTCCGTAGCTCTTCTGACCTCGCATCATCGAAGAAGTTGTTCACGAACGCGTTCTTGGTGTCCTCCCAAGTAGTCAGCGATCCTGGTTCAAGCTGCTTTAACCAATTAGAAGCATCCCCACTAAGAGAGTACGGGAATAGCTTGCAGAAGAGATAATCGTTGGACACTCCATTGGCCTTGATGCTGGAAGCTAAATCCTCGAAGTTCTCGATGTGGTCCATCGGATGCTCATAAGGAAGACCATGGTAAGGGTTCCGAGACTAGGCTGAAGTAAGCAGGCTTCAGCTCAAAATCATTCCTCTGGAAAGCAGGAGGACGAATCGCAGCTCGATTCGCATAAAATTTGTCCGGTCGATTGAAATCAGCAAGTGTTCTGGGTCTGTCCTAGACTGGGTGTCGAGCGACACCAGCTTCTCCTCCTTATCGAGCAACTAACTCTTCGTGTCGCGTGACACGTAAATCTCCTGGGTGTCGAGCGACACCATGCGGGTGTCGAGCGACACCGCTTCTTCCTCAAGCTGCTCGACGTTTTCAGCGACGTTCTCCGCGACGATAACATTCCCTTCATCGTCGATCCTCTGCCCCACGGCGTTGTATCTGAGACCTGCCGGATCACGCAAAACTCTATCTTCTCCAGGAATCAGTATAATACGTTCTTGAGTAGCCATTCTAGCTGTTCTTCTGTTTTCACGCTCTAACCGTGCTAGTTCCTGAAGATCGTATCCCACTAGTTCCTTGTCTTTGTTGCTTCTGGTATTGCGATTTCGCATGTACCTGAAACACAAAACAGAAAGACAAACGAAACTAGCAGAAAATTAAAAACAAAAAATAACACCTAGACAAAATCCTAATAGTAGTAATCTAATGGTAATGAGTCCCCGGCAACGGCGCCAAAATTTGATAGTGCTCAAATTAACCTAGAGCTAAACTCTCTCAAATTAAGAGATCAGTGCAGTACTTTAGGTATCGAAATCCGCAGGGAATCAATGAAACACAATAGATTAATAAGTTCAGACTAAGCTAGGCAGGATGATATGAATGCAAGAAAATCAAAATAAGCAAAGCAAACGGTTGTAAATCAATAGAGAAAACGCTAGGCACAGGGAAATCTCCAGTGAATCAGAATTGCAGATAAATCAATTGATAGAATATTAAAGCACAGTTCTTGAACATGAACACGGAAGTAAAACAAACCAGCTGTCGCTACGAGTATTATCTATGAATAAATCCTAGAAAACCAAATTCCTTTGCGAATCCTATGAATCTACACAAGCATTAATTTCAGGTTCAATTGTTCACAAAATCCTAAACCAAATCTCTTTGCGAAAAGGAATTTTGCTCATCAAAGACTAGATTAGGTAATCAATCAAACTGTCGTTTCTATTAATTATCCTAGATCAGATTTCAGTTTGCGAGGCTAAAATCAGCAATAAAGACAAGTCAAGATGAAGAACATTCTAATGATATTATCCTAACAAGAAATCAGATCTTGCAATTCATCAAGCACTTTTGAATAACCCTAAACCTAACAAAGGAACTACTCAGACATATCGATTGATGAAAACATGATTTTATTAAAAGATATCTCTAAGAGTTAAGTAAAATAAAGCGTAAGCCTAAACAATGGCTTGGAAAACGTATATATAAGGGTACAAAACCGACTGGGAACCTAAAAGTAAACATCTGGAACTTTCGGGCTTCGAACGGACTTCTTCAGATTAAGTTTTGGGCTTGGTCGACATGGGTGTCGATCGACACTCATGGTGGTGTCGATCGACACCATCTTCAGATTTCGATTCATCTCTTCGATCTTTGCCACTTCATTCCGGAATGCTCCAAAACTTCCAGTAAATATCTTTTAAGCTCCAATCGTCATTGTACCTGTAAAGACTCTAAAACAATTCCAAAAACACTAAAAGACTCTAAAAAATGGACTTATATCATGGCTTAAACTGGGTAAAAACCATGATATATCAGTGGTCGAACGAAAGTATCGTTCAAGCGTATATGGTATCTTTCAATAACAGATAGGCTGCAACGATTATATCAATAAGAGCAGACAGCAGGGACAATGAGGTGGCATGCAAAATATGATTGTAAAGAAGGGGTGTTTGCCCGTCCAACAGATGCAAAGGCGTGGAAACACTTTCACACGGTACATCCGGACTTTGCTGTAGGACATAGAAATGTGTTTTTGGGTCTTTGCACCGATGGGTTTAGTGTTTTTGGTATCTCTGGTCGGCAATATTTGTTGTGGCCAATCATAGTGACGCTATATAATCTTCAGCTGGAAATGTGTATGCATCAAGAATTTTTATTTCCCAGCATTTTGGTTCCAGGGCCTAAGCATCCAAAAAGATCACTTGATGTATTCCTACAGCCTCTTATACATGAACTAAAGCAGTTGTGGCATGTTGGTGTACACACATTTGATTCGTCAAGCCGTCAGAACTTCAACATGAAAGTTGTCCTTATGTGGACGATAAGCGACTTTCCGGCGTAGGGCATGCTATCTGGATGGACAACGCACGTAAAGTTATCATGTCCTTATTCTTTAGATAAGACCGAATCATTTCAATTGTCAGCTGAAGGGAAAGCTTGCTGGTTTGACTGCCATCGTCGTTTTCTTACAAGGAGTCATCCTTATAGAAAGAATAGGACGTTGTTCCGTAAAAGAGTTGTTAAAACCTCCCCCTTGGTTTACCTCTCAGGTGAGGAGTTGGAAGAACAAATGGATGGATAGTTGGGGTAATTGACAAAGCAATCCAGCAAATATGCCTGTTGGGTACGGGGTATACCATATTTGGCATAAGAAAAGTATATTTTAGGAGTTACCGTACTGGAAGGATCACATCTTGAGGCACAACTTAGATGTCATGCATGTGGAGAAAAATTTCTTCGAGAATATTATACACACATTGTTGAATGATGCAGGTAAAATAAAAGACAATCAAAAATCTCATCTCGATCTCGCGATATGCATAAGCCCATGGTTACATCTAACAAGGGATGGTAGGGCATCGATTCCCAGTTTCCGACTATCACCTGCTGCAAAGAATGCTTTGATTAACTGGGTTAAGGAGTGGGTGAAGTTCCCAGATGGATACGTGTCCACTTTTTTAGAGGGTTGAGCAAGAGGGCAAACTTTCTGGGATAAAGAGCCATGATTGTCAAGTGTTCATGAAACAACTACTCCCTTTCGCCTTTCAAGAGCTTTTACTGCACAATGTCCATGACGCAATAATAGCTGTTACGTTTATCTATGATTATTGATATATACATTCATTTATTTTGTTACTGTATTAGTTAACTTACTCCGGACCGAATTGCCATTTTAGATATTGGAGCTTTTTTTAGAGACTTATGTGCTAGAATCTTAATGTTGGACGAAATCTCGAAGTTGAATTCAGATATTCCACTCACTATTTGTAACTTAGAGAAGATATTTCCACCTTCCTTTTTTGATGTGATGGAACATCTGGTTGTACACTTACCTCATGAGTTAGATTTAGATGGACCAGTCCAATTTCGATGGATGTACCCCTTCGAAAGGTTCTTCAAACATTTGAAGATGAAGACGAAAAATCTCGCAAGAGTAGAGGAATCAATCATTGTTGGAAGTTTGACAGAGTAGACATGAAACTTCTCTACTTACTACTTTAGCCAAACCGTGAAAACTAAGAAAACCCGTCATAGACGATACAAAGATGGTAGGGTTGGCCGAACATATCACTTACAGGGTGTACCTGATGTTTTCTCTGATGTTAGTCGGATGGGTGGAAAAGTGAAAGAAACAACGTGGTGTGATTTCAAGCATATGCAAGCTGCCCATACGTATATATTTCAAATAGAATGTTAGAAGGACAAATACGAGAAACTTTTTCTGATCTAAATGATGAACAAGTCCAATCTTTCCTAGAATATGATTTTGCTGGCTGGATGCGGGAGAAGGAAAGAAACATGCATGATTTATATTACTATTATATGTATATATATATATATATAACTAATTATTTCAATTTGAGAATAGGTGGCGAAGAAATCTCGACACAGTTGGCCTTTATGGGTTCATGAGTTTATTTTGGGGCCTATTGCAAGCATAAAAACGAGTAAGATGTATTGTACTCGTGGCTTTATTTTTCAAACATTTGAATATGGCCAAAATAAAGCCACTACAAATTATGGTATTAATGTCCCGGGTGATACAAACTTTTATGGTAGTTTGAAAGATTCATTGAAATCAAGTATGCTGGTGTGTTGTACTTGAAAAGTGTATTATTTATTGTGATTGGTTTGATCCATTCATTGGTGTCGGGGTTAGAACCAGCAAATTCGGAGTTGTTAACGTAAAAAGAAACAAGAGCTTCATTTGTTTTAGCATCTCAAGCAGAGCAAGTAGTCTTCATTCCTTACCCTCGTACTCGTGGATGATGGGATCAAGATTGGATATCTGTGATAAAAGTTAACCCAAGGGGTCGAACTGCCGGGGGGGGGGGGGGGGGGGGGGGTTAGCATCTGATGCTGATGATGAACCCCCAGTGCAACCTCCCAAAACCGAAGAAGTTTTGATTGCTACGGAGGTAAACACCGATTTGACAAGAATTGACCTGCTCCATAGTGGTTTTGATGTGATATTCGAGGATTCGGAAGGAAACGGAGATGAATTTGATGAAGACGACGCGGAAGATGAGGATGCCTATTTGTACTAAATTGCGTTGTATAATTTTTTTATAATTATAAAGATGCCTATTTGCGACGCTTCCCTCGCAAAAGCGTCGCAAACGTTGAAACTCTATACCCTAGACAATACAAGAAAATTTGTATACCCTAAAATATTTTTTACAAGAAATGTATTCCATAAAAATTGTATGTTAAGGGTTTCAAGTTTGAATTGTTGCGACGACTTTGCGAGGGAACCGTCGCAAGTGTGGATGGTTTGCGACGATATTGCGTGTTTCCCTCGCAAAACCGTCGCAAAACCTAAACCCTAAACCCTGAACATACATTTTTTGGGTTTACCTGTTCTAAACATCCTCTTTTGGTTAGATTAAACGAATGGAGTCAGTAGTATAATCAGTAAAAACTTTCTTCTTGAAATTATTGTAAAAGTACATCAATCTATCAACTATGAGAAACTTAAGTATATACATCATACACTTAGACAATGAATATGATCAATCTATCATTTTCACCGATTTTATGATTTTGTTCATTTATTGTCCGTCTTTGTTCGCTATATGCACAAGAGACCCAAAAATAAGTCTATTTAGCATTTTGTATTCCTAAAATTGGTCTAAAAAATATGAAACCCTAAACAAACCCTAAACCCTATTTGCGGCGATTTTGCGACCATCCACGATTTGCGATGACTTTGCGCAATTGGCGTAGTCAAACTTATTTATTACCATATTTATTTACCTAATTTGCGACGATTTAGCGACGAAAGTGGCTGTCAACCCAAAGTTTTGCGAAGGTTTTGCGACCGAAGTGGTGGGCAACCCAAAGTTTTGTGACGGTTTTGCTACGGAAATTTGCGATGATTTTGCGATGGACCTTTTATTATATATAGGCGCGAGCCTAGAGTCGTGAACAGTCGCACAGTTTTCTCTCCCCTCTCGCAAAACCGTCTTCTCTCTCTCTAAAAAATCCGATTTAAGGTAAAAAATCATATCTTTACTTTTAATTTTTTTAAAAAATTTGGTATGATTAAATTTTTTGAAATGTTGGAATAATAGGATTTATTAGAATGGTTAGGATTATATTATTAGAATAATTAGTATTATGGGAATTATTACAATTGTTAGGATTAGAATATTAAAATGTTAATTTTTACAATTTATTGTTTTGTTATAAAATTTTAACATAAAGTTTTAGAAATTTTTTATAATTTTAATTAATTGTTGATGGCGGGTGGTTCACCAATCGACTACACTCAGTTTCAACAGGCGGACCCTTCACGTAGACCTCCACGACCGGCATTTCGTGCGCGTAGATCAGGAGACGGGTCTTCTTCTTCCGCAATTTCCGAGACTCAGTCTCAACCACCTCCCGAGGCTCCTCTAGAGGACGATCGTAGACTTCCGTCGATGAACGACATGACTTTTGCTCAGCTTCTCGTCAATCCTGAATGCCGAGTACTTCCCGAGCTACATCCTCACCCGTCCGACAACCAACTGTGGCAATACATTTTATTTTCAAAATGTAATATATTTATTAATTATTCACATTTTTTACCTAACATGTTTTCAATTACTGGTTTTTTTATCCAGGTTCTCGCAAGGCTCTGTCGCAAAGTCTATTAGGGAGATTATCTAGCGGGATTTCAACATGTCACATACGAGTTGGAAGTATAATCCCGAAGATACGAGGGCCCGGTGGTACAAAACATTGACGGTAATTATGTTATTTTTTATTTTTCATTTTTCTTAATTTTGAAATTTATATTAACTTTTTTTTTCTTGTTTTTTTAGCAAAAGTATTACTGGGACCCCGCGACCAACGGTCTTATTTGGAAACATTTTGATGTAAAAGAGAAGAATCGTCTCAACGACCAGATTGGACAGTGGAAAGACAAGAGGTAGGAAAACCCTGATCCGAAAGTGTGTATGCCACGCTGGTTGGACCCGGCGATTAGGGATGGTCTTGTCGCTTTTTGGGAGTTGGATAGTAGCAAGATTTCTTTTGAGGAGAACGCGCAACTGATTTCTTTTGAGAAGAATGCGCGACTGATTGTAAGTTATTAATGCATTTTTTATGGATTACAAAATTAATATTTTATTTATGTTTTTATTTTTAGGCATTAGAAAAAGGAGCTCCCGCTACGATGCCATAGGTTTGGAAGAAGACCCACCGCAAGTCGGATGGATCGTGGATTGATCAACATGTCAGAAAACTCCACGACTGTGTGCTTAGCCGTGTCGAGGAAATCTCATCCCAGCATACTCCTGATGGTCAGCCTACTCAATTGACACCATTTCAGGTCAACCGTCTTGCCGCTGAGGTAAAAAATTATTTTAATTTTTAATTTAATTTTATATTATTAGTTTTATTTTATATTATTAATTTCCATTACATTATAGTTTTAACCCTTTATTTTTATTAAAATTATTATATTCCTAAAATTGTTTTAAAATTTAACCTCATTATTTTATTTTCTAGATGGCTCCTAAAAAATAAGTCAAGAAAGATGCAAAGATGATCCAGATGTTGCAAGCTAGCGATTTGGCCTACGATAGCATGTTCGAGGAGTTGGCGAAGACAAACCCCATCCTAGACGAGTTGTTGAAGAACAAGGGAGAAGCGGCAGCAGCGACAGCAAGACCGATAGAAGAAGACAAAGACGAAGACGATCCGATCGGCGACTAGGAACCGATCGATCACAAATTAATTTCGATTAGATTATATTTCGGTTTTAGTTTTATGTTTTTGAACTTTTATCCTTTTGTTTTATGTAATTATTTTAAATTATCGGATTTTAAAATAATTTAAAATAAATAATTATTTTTATTTCGTATTTTTTTTAAATATCAGATCGAAATTCCCACGCAAAACAGTCGCAAAAAATATTCTCGCAACACCGTCGCAAAATATCGCCGCACATTCGTCACAAAGAATCTGCTCGCAAAAACGTCGCAAAAGTTGTCCTTGCAAAACCGTCGCAAAATGTTGCCGCAAAACCGTCACAACAAGTCGCCGCAAAACCGTCACAACAAGTTGCCGCAATATCATCGTAAATAGGTTTGCCGCTAAACCGCCGCAAAATACAGTCGCCGCCACATCGATGCAAACGCATCGCAAATTTAGACGCAATTTTCTTGCTAATATGCGGCACATTTGCGACGCATTAGCAATTTGCGACGGTTTTGCAACGATTTTGAGTTTGCGATGAGCAAGTCGCGACAAACTCAAAATCGTCGCAAATATCAAGTTGCAACGGTTTTGCGACGAATATCGCCCTCGCAAAATGGTGTGTTTTCTTTATAAAAACTTCGAAAAGAAAACTCGTTGTTTAGCTCAAGGAACAAGGCGAGTCCATATTCCTGTCATGGCAGGGCAATCCCGAATCACATGTAATATAGACTCCACTGCACCCTTACAAACTTGACAAATCTCAGTATCACATAAATGTCTCTGGTACCTCTCTTGATTCGTCACAATCGCTTGATTACCAACTAACCAAAGAAATACTCTAACTCTTTCCGGCGCCATCACTCTCCACACTCTCTTGAAGAAACTGCTCATATCTTGCATAGGGTCCTTATTACGAGTCAACAAACTATAAGCGGATGACACCGTGAACCATCGTCCGTGTGCCATCGCTCCCCACGACAGTCGCTAACTCCAACCTTTTGGCCTCTATCACAAACAGTGCAATCCTTGACATATCCCAAACCAAACCATTGATCCAAAGATCATAAGCTCGTATTTTCTCATATCCGGGTGGCAGCTCCGGAATGACCGTATCTAAAATCAGCCTACCCATCAACCATCTATCTGTCCAAAGCTTCACTTCCAGACCATCCCTTAAGACCCAACTTTGGCCCTTGTATATAACCTCCTATATGGCCAATGTAACACTACTCCATGTGAAGGAACAAGTCTTCGTCTTTACCGTCCATGTACGATCATGAATGTGCCCTATCTTGTACTTACTTCTCACCACACGAGCCCAAAGACTAGACCATCTTGGAACACTCGCCACACCACCTTAGCAATTAAAGCTTTATTCATCTCACATGATTTTCGAATCCCAAGACCCCCTTCCTCTTTTTTTTAAACATATTTTGTCCCAACTAATTAAGGAGATGTTGCTTTCTTTTTTCTGTAGTAGAACCCCACAAAAAGTTCTTCGACACACGATCTAAACTCTCCAAAGTATACTCTGGTAGCTTTATATAGAACTCATAGAATGAACTGGAATCGAGGAAAGGACTACCTTTGTAAGTGTAATCCTTCCGGCCATACTTAAAGTACGGCTTTTCCAGCCGGCTAACCTTGATGAAACCTTCTCTAAAATCGTCCAAAACGTCTCTTTATTTATTCTCTTCTGAAGAATTGACATTCCCAAGTAAGTTCCCAACTCCCTGGTCACTTGAATTCCGCTCTCATTACTGATCAACGTGCTCAACTCTCTCGTCACATTCTTTGAAAAGAATATCTTTGACTTCTCTAGACTCACATTTTGCCCCGACGCTTGACAAAATTTCTCCAAAACACTCCGTATAACACGAATTTGACCTACGAATGCCTCAGCAAAAAGTATCAAATCATCTACAAAACAAATATGAGAAAGCTTTGGGCCTCCACTTGATAAACTAATCAGCTTCCACTTTTTATCCTCGATAGCTCGTTCAATCTAATGGCAAAGCCTCTCCATACACAGCACAAATAAATATGACGACAAAGGATCATGCCGCAGCCCTCGTAGTGGTTTAAAGGATTCGGTTTTTCCTCCGTTCCATAAAAAACTCATCGATGGTCCCTTAACACTTTGCATTATCCAATTAACCCAAACATCCGAAAAACCAGCCGCTCTTATCGAATCCTCCAAGAAATCCTACCGCACTCAATCATAGGTTTTCTCTAAATCCAATTTTAGAAGCATCCATCCCCTTCTCCCTTTGTTTCGACGCATTGAGTGCACAACCTCTTAGACCACCACTATATTATCCGTACTCAATCTTCCTGAAATAAAATTTGATTGTGGAGGTCCAATTAATTTCGTCATAACTCCTTTCATCCTTCCAACCAAAGTCTTAGTTATGATCTTGAACAATATGTTACACAAACTTATTAGACGAAACTTAGTGATTCTCTCTGGCTTCCCCACCTTCGGTAAAAGCACAACAAGTGCATGAAGAGTATGAAGCTTTTAAAAAAGGAATGACTAAGATATGACTAAAGAGAAATCAAAGTTTAGACGGAAAGATTATCATCGATTCATCATCAGCCCCAATATGGGTTGCTAACAAAAAAGAAAGTGTTTTCCTTTTCAACCATCACCACAAGTGATATTTTATAATTAAATATTTTTCTAACCCTAATATAAAATCAATAATAGTATATCCACAACAATTCTTCTTTATAATAATTAAGCCAAACCTCAACATTTTCATTTTCAACCCCACCAAAAAAAAAAAAAAGTGGAAGCTATCCATCATGATGAACTCCTCTCTTCTATCTCCGTCTTCTTCCCATATCCAAACTTCGGCGACGACTTTTGACCACGAAGACTTCCTCGATCATATCTTCTCCTCCTCACCATGGCCTTCCATCGTCGATGAGGCTCATCCGCTTCCCTCCGATGACTTCCACGGCCATGACGTCGACTCTAGACATCATCAACATATCATGATGATGCCTTTATCATCTCACCATCAAAACGACGTCGTCGACGGCTCCAACGTCCATGCTTTATATGATGACTTTTCCGCGGCCGGATCTCTCCATTCCCCGCCAAATCATTCTCTTCCTTTCCGCATCCCTCAGGCAATAAACCATACAAATCTATCTTTTTTAATATAGGTTAAATTCCTAGAAGGTTCTGAACCAAAATCCATGTATATTTTCCCGAGCGGTTAAAACGTAAAGATGTTTAAAATCGGAATATGTGATGAAATTTAGGGATCGGGAGGTGGAGTGATGAACCAACAAGGACAAAAGCAAACGAAAACGCAACCGCATGCAAGCGCGTCTACAGCTACCGGCAGTACGACGGTAGCACCGCCGCAGAGTAGGACTAAAGTTCGAGCTAGGAGAGGTCAAGCTACTGATCCTCACAGCATCGCCGAACGGGTTCGAATTTTTATATTTTAATCCAAATATTTTCTTGTTTGTTGCATTAATTTTGTATCAGTTACCGAGAAAGGTGTGGAAACTGATACTTAAAAAAAAAAAAAAATTGGGAAGAAAAGTTTAAAACTTTTTTGAGTATTTTCTTGAAAAGTTGTGAAAACATGTTTTATGGGGCAGTTACGAAGAGAGAGAATTGCGGAGAGAATGAAAGCTCTTCAAGAACTCGTCCCTAACGGCAATAAGGTATTATTAATTCATTTTCATTTTTTTTTTTTTTAATTTAATTCATTTTCAGTTTATGTTCCTAAATAAACATTTATACAAATATTAAATGGATGATTTCATACATAAAAAATTCATTACACCATTTATATCATCCTCACTCTGAATTGTATGAATCATATTATTTACCAACCTCCATTGTCTATTTATATTTTAGACGTAAACTTTAACTATAGTGAAAACAAATTACGAAAATAAATATCAAAATGGTTTTTTTTTTCCTTTTCTTCTGTAAATCACTTGAGTAGTCAATTTATCAGAAATCGGAGAAGAATATATTATTATTTGTAGGAGTTAGCCATGACCAAAATTAAACTATAACCGTATTTCGGACCGTAACCGTACCGTTTTCAACCGTAACCAAATCGTAATCATATAAAACGGTTAAATAACCGTAACCGTTAACCGTACAAATATATTAGTTATGGTTAGAAGAAATTAATAACCGTAACCGTAATTTAACCGTAACCATATGATAACCGCCGGTTAACTGTGCTATTAAACCGTAAAATTTTAACCGTAACCGTTTTAAAATCGAAATTAAACTTACATATAATTAATTATGTAGGATAAGTATGGCATATAAAAATTATGTACTATCATTATTTATGGAGTTTAGTCATGAAATATTTCCAGTATTAACTAAAAATTAAAGCATGTGTAAAATATTTGATTATTTTCTAATAAATATAATTACTATATATATATTCAAGCACAACAAATTTATAATAAAAATAAATAAGAGTAAAAGAAGTAGCACAAACGTAAAAGATCGTGTGGAAAGTGGATGCAACAAAAATATTTGGAGGGAAACAATAATTTTAAGTCTTTAGTTTAAACTTCTTTTTTCTAAACTAATAGGATCTCAGATCCTCGTAGTGAGGCCGAAATTTATTTAAAATTTGTTGATCAGTTATATAATAAAGTTAAAGATCATCTTTTAGCTGTAGCTTCTTATAATTTCACCCCCAAAAGATCAAACAAAAAACGTTTGTTTGATTTTAATACCATCACGCTTTCAAACCTACTTTCAAAATATATAAAGGAATTTAAAACATTCATTTATTTTTTATTATTATATTTTTAAAAATATATATAACCGTACAATTAACCGTATTTTAATTATCAAATACTTATAACCGTATATAACCGCAACCGTATCAACCGCAACCGTATTTAATCGTAACCGTTTTAACCGTATATGAATGGTTAAGGTTAAGATTGGAAAAAAAAAGAACCGTAACCGGTGGTTAAATAACTATAACCGCGATAACCGTAGCCGTGGTCATGCCTAGCAGGAGTTAATATTTAACGACCAAAACCCAGGGTTTATAATTTTTTTTTGTTTTACTCATATAATTGGTGGTTGTTTAGCCTCTCTAGATGTATATATGATATACTATCAATCAAATGATTAAAACACTGATTAGCTAATTAAATTAGATTACAATAATAAAGTTAACTAATGCAGTAATAAATGGACTAGGATCTCAGCTCTGATGGGTTTCTTTTGTATATTTATTTAAATAATAATTGACAGACAGACAAAGCATCGATGCTCGATGAGATTATAGATTATGTCAAGTTTTTACAACTCCAAGTCAAGGTGAATCTCTCTTCTCTCTATCTTTTACATATTTCTTTATAATTTTCATTTGGCTCCATAGTTACTACAAGAGGTAATTCTTCTCTTTTCTTTTTTGTAAGAACAAGAGAGATAATTCTTTACAAACTACAATATGGTTTATTTTATGTTCTTAACTAGTCATGGAAGATTCTTTCTTTTGTCTTATAGTTGACATGTTAGACAAAATGAAAAGCTGACATAACTATACAATATTTACATACCAATTAATCAAATATGGGCCTCTGCAACTAAAATTCCTTGTGCTCCCTCTTCAATATATAAATTAATCAAATATAATTTATTTGATTAATTGGTATGTAAATGCGCATTAGACACTATATTTAAATTAAATTTGACCAGTGTACTTAATAATCCTTTTCTGAATTTAATTATACGTTGTAGGTACTGAGCATGAGCAGATTGGGTGGTGCTGCTTCCGTTTCTTCTCAAATCTCTGAGGTAATTAATTTTCACCACTTTTACTGTTTTTAAAAACCTCCAATAATTAATATCCAAGTATTAGTTATTAGATCGGACCCAAAAGCGATTCAAAATTCATACATATGATTCTTTTCAGATATATCGTGCATAGTATTTTTATAAATTTACATTTATTATACTCATGTAAGATGGATAAAAGTTTTCAAAAACAGAAAACAGTACTATGACAATTGACAAATTCTAAAAGTACATATAGAGGGAAAAGAGAGGGAGAGAGTGCACGCGTGCCGACTAATACCACTTAGGGTTTCGCTTTCTGTTCTTTGGGGATAACAATAAAATGCTTCTTGTCTTTACATTTTTTTTTATATTTACTTTTCAGGCAGGTGGGCCCCAAGAAAACACATCTTCGGCCGTCGCCGGCGGAAACCAGACGGTGGCGGGAAGCTCCGACGAGAGCGTGACTATGACGGAGCATCAAGTGGCGAAGCTGATGGAAGAAGATATGGGCTCGGCCATGCAATACCTTCAAGGGAAAGGTCTATGCCTCATGCCTATCTCTTTAGCTACTGCCATATCAACCGCCACGTGTCACTCTCGTAACCCTATGATCTCTGGAGCTGCCGGCGCCGGAGGTCATTCCTCTCCCAATCTCTCCAGAATGACCGTACAGTCGACGACAATGGGTAACGGGAAA
This sequence comes from Draba incana, assembly GCA_963576765.1. Classification (NCBI taxonomy): domain Eukaryota; kingdom Viridiplantae; phylum Streptophyta; class Magnoliopsida; order Brassicales; family Brassicaceae; genus Draba; species Draba incana. The sequence continues at coordinate 28,224,097 of OY755211.1, read as the reverse complement.
CTGCATGCTAACGGTAACGGCGTCACCGAGGGGTCAGTTAAAGACGGTGTAACCGTTTCCAAGCCGTGATAACGGACGTTTTTATGTTTCTTTTACTTTTGGGGGTTAGGCAGAGAGAGAGATACCAAAAACAAAACAGAAGAAGTGTGGGTGAATGGGAGATAGAGCGAACCAACAAGCTTTTGGTCAAAGTCTACTGAGAATAAGCTTAAGTTGTGTGATGTGTTCTCTTAACGATGCCGTCTTTTTCGTTGAGTTTTGGTTTCTTTACCTACTACTACAAAACCACTCAAAAGGAATAATTATTTTTCTTTTCTAAATATGTTTGCTATGTATTTATTTTATTATAATAAGTTGGTTTCTGTTAGTTGGGAGTTTATTACGATGAAGAAGAAGAAATGGTATAAGTTGATTTTCTGTTAATCAGTACTAACTTTTAACGTATCAAACATCGTTCCAATAAATGAGATAACGAATCCGTTTAATACAAATACCATTTAGTTAGGAATTACATATATATACAGAAGATTAATGACTGTTGTTTTTTTTCGTTACATAATTTTAGAGCGCTATTGTCCTGTCACATAAAGTTAAAAGAAGCTTATCTATAAACCTACTTAATGCAAGGAAATGCCAGGCAGAATTTTTTCATGTAATTTAACTAAACAAATTATAACAATTATGTAAGACTAAGAATAGAAATAAGTCAAAACAAATAAAGAAGATGAAACATCTAATGATTTTTTGGCTGAATTTTTTTTTGACGATAAGGGCCTTGATTTTTACAACTCTTATTTTGTAATTAATAATTAAAAAAGGCATTAGTTTAATCTTAGCAAAAACTGATCCACAACGAATAATCCATATTGAAAAGTGAAAATGTTAACACAAACAAATAAATAGATAAAATGAATAGTAGTAGTAGAGAAGTATTTAATTTTGTTTTGTTGATTAAAAAAAGGGCTGCCAATGATCCAATACCGATAGCAGCTCCCGTTGAAGCAATTGTAGCAACTCCGGCACCTATTGATTTTTCACCTTCGCGGAATAGGTATCGATCTCGCCGGGAGAAAGCACCGAAAATACAGTAACGATGGTCGGAATACATCATGTTTAAAACATAAAATTATAGTATTACTATTTCGTTTGGTCATATAAGATGGCCGAAATTTCAAGTTTCAACGTTATTTGTTTATAATGGGCTTTTCTGTTGGGTTTTTTCAAAATTTGGTTTGTTTTTTTTTCTAATTAGAAAAAGAAAGATGTTCTTGTTCTATATTACTTCTATTTAACGGAGACAACCATAAACAGTTTTCAAATTAAGAGAAAGCAAAAATGACCGTTCAAAGATCGTTCTTCGCATATGTACGTTAGAATTCAAAATTGCAATTCTCTGGATTTTTCCTTGACGAAGAAATTCCTAGGGTTTTAGCGATATCTTCTCTTTTTCAATTTACAATCTCGCAGCCGAAGTTTGTGAAAAAAGCTTTCTAGGAATCGTAAATTAGAGGAATTTGAATTGTAATTGAACGATTCTCTTATTCCTTGAAGATCGATTACTACGGAGTCTGATCTAGGCGATTTGTTCAGAACGTTTAATGAAAAAATTGTTGTATGTGTTCTTCTTCTTTAAACGATTTGATCTCATTGCTCTGTTTGGTTCTGTTTTCGCCTGTAAATGATTAGTTCCTAAGGAATCCTCTATTCCAGATTCCCAAATTTTGATCCTTTTTTTTATACATGCTTCGTTTGATGAGACAGGACTTGTTAGTGATGGATAAAATCCGATCCCGAAGCTTACCGAAAGCTCGGAGAACGGTGAATCACAAGCTAGAAGGTGAAAAAGATAAGAATATCACCTCGGAGCAAATGATTCGAAGGTGAACGATGATGATGAGTTGTGTAAGAGAAAGAGATTGAAAGAAGATTTATTATTCGATTGATTGCTATTGTGCGGCAAAACCTTAGATGTATATAAAGTTGCAGATTCGGTTTATCTAATACCGGTTAATTAGGGAAAATATAATAAGTAAACCAAAGATAATAACTAAACCAAAGATAATAGCAAAACAGAGGAGAAGACAAACGTGATTCCTATCACAATACTCCATTCTTTAAAGTATCCTTGTCCTCAAGGATCAAATGCTAGAAATTTGTGGTTGTTGAAGCAACAATTTATTGGGACGGCCACCTTTATAATCAACGGACAACCAGCTTTTGTAACACCTCGCATGATATGTTTAACACCTTTGAGAATGAACTCCATACACAGTTTCGAAACATCCCACAAAATAGGACGGAGGGTAGCAAGCCACTGCATTCCCAACACTAAATCACAACAGTCGAGGGATAAAGTTCTGACCTCTGTTGTGAAAGTGTAATTCAGCATAGACCAAGTGAAATTACTACACTTGAAACCAGGGTGTAAGTTTTTGCTACCATTTGTTGTCGCTACGGACATTGGTTTGATAGTTTCTAGCAAATAACCCAAGTCTGTAGCTACATTTAAATCCAAGAAGTTGTGTGTACTACAGGAATCAATCAAAATATGAAGCTTTTTCTTCCCATATTGACCAATAATTTGCATACAATTGAATGTAGCAGAGCCGCTCAAAGCGTTCAAGGATATGGTTGGTGTTTTATCACTCAGATCGTCTGTTACTTCTGGTGTGATGTTTGTAACTCCCTCGTCATTGGAAACAATATCTTCGTCACCTTCCATGTAAAGAAGTTGTCCTCGCTTATGTTTTAATTGATGTTCAGGAAAAAAAGGTTCATCACAAAACATACATAGACCTTGTGCCTTCCGGTCTTGCATCTCTTGATAAGAGAAATTTTTGGCTGATCTCTCTAAATTAGTTTGGGGTGTAACGGTTGGTTTGGGTGATGGGAAGAGGGGAGTAGTGTTCGGGTTGATAGTGGGGCGTGGTTTGTAGAATGGGTTAAAAGGAACTTGGTGTTGATTGGATGGTGCGTATAGGAGGTAAGTTTCATGTAAATTTGTATGACGAGCTGCTTCAAAGATCGTCTTAGCTGAAAATTGTCGCACATGTAAGGCTAGATGCGATTTCATATTTGCCAAAAAGAAACTCAGTGCATACGATGGTGATAATGACAGCCTTGTAAGTGCACATTCAAATTTATCCAAATACACATCCATTGTATCATCACCTTGCTTCAAATTAACCAACAATGCCAAAGGATCTTGGTAAAGCTCACCGAAGCGATTCGAGATGGCGATTATGTATTCTGGCCAGAAAGGAAAACCACCACACCTATCGTGGATGTAATTGTGGTGCCACTGTAAAGCCTTATCTTGAATATGGATAGAAGCGAGACGAACTTTTAGCTCTGGCGCTTTGTTGTCGAGCATGAAAAACTATTCACACCGATAAATCCAATCAGTGAGCCTAGTACCGTCAAAAGATGGGAAACCAATTTTGGACAGCCTTGTAACCATTCCATTAGGCAACAAAGACATTGTCTCTTTCCCGGGTTGCGGCGAACCGAAGAGATTGTGAACAGAGTTAAGGAATTCGGGTGGGTTGGGTGTGGTTTGGTTTTGGTTTTGGTTTTGTGGTGATTATGTTGCGATAGCTGAAGCGGAAGGGCTTGATTCCGGAGATTGATTGAGCTGAGTTATATGTAACATGAACTTCGCGATTGTCTCCTCGAGACTCGCCTGCGATTTCACCAAACCTTCAATTTGTGAACTGAGTTCGTCCGTGACCTTCTTCTGATCATCAATTTACCTATCCCAATCAAATTCAAAACCCCAATCATCCAACGCTTTGATTTTTTTCCAGATTTGGTAACAGTCACATCGCTTATTGACGACAGAGAAAAATTGCAGGGTTTTACACAAAGAATCTCGTTCCTCAAATTACCATGTACAATCTCTTATACTTCTTTCTCATCAAATATTACCGATTCAATTCAGTTTTCTTCTGATTTTAAGGGTTTTATGGATTTTTTGTTTGTTTCTAGTTATTCGAAGGAGGATGTGTACGCAATGTGGAACTATTGTCGTCTCGAAGTATCTGAAAACAATACTTATGAGCAGGACCGGTCCTGAGATATTTGAGGCCCCCATACAAAAATGACAAAAATAATTAATACATATAATAGTTTATGGTAAAACATTAATTTGTTCTACTGATATAAGCACCAAATGGTAAAATAAACATTTAAACATAGACAGTATAATCTTGAAAACATTTTGACATAAAAATCTCAAAATTTGGGGCCCACAATTCACGTAAAAACCTACAAAAAAAGTAAAAAAAAAAAATGGGCTCCACAAATTTGGGGACCTCACAACAATGTTTCATGTGGATGGCCTCAAGGTCAGCTCTGCTTATGTGTAAAGGTATGTTTTGGACTCATTGGGATTACATATTAAGTTTGATCATGAATTGAATAAGTGTACAAATCATTGGAGAACTGGCTTTGTTTCTATGCATATGATCTGTATTCAACTGTTTTAGTGTTTGGTTTTTCATTTGTACTGAGTTGAAAAAGAATCTGATTCAATTTCTCTATTTGCCTTTTCTCAAAGATGGAAAGATAAGCAATTTACACATGTGTTAATATCATTTATACACATATATGCATACTTTCTTTCTTAATTTGTTTCCTTCTTTGCTTACATGCTTAAATTGATTATTTGGTTCCATTCCTTTGTTTGCATACATGCTTCTTTTATACTTGGTTGCTTATTTTCCTTTTTAAACGCTTCCTTAACTCGCTTAATTTCTTCCTTACATGTCCTTAACTTTGTTTATGTGGTTAATTTGCTTACTTGCGCACTTTACTCGCTTGCTTGATTACTTACTTTCGTGTGGATTCCTGATACTTGGTTCTTGTTTTTGCTTCCATAACTTTCTTGATCATCCTCATTTAGAAGGATTTATTACAAGTTTATTTATTGCTACATATACGTTGGCTTTTTATGTTGTACCCTTCGCCCACTACTAAAGAAGTTCTTTTGTCCCTTAACTTTTTGCTTCCATATACCTCATTGTGTTTCATTTCTTGCTTCGTTGCTTAGATGTTTAATTTGTCTACTTCCATAATTACTTACTTAATTTCTTGTGTCCGTTCTTTGCTTTGTTTTTTTTGTGGAGATTTGCTCATCAACCTTGGAAAGTTGGTGTTTAACTAAAACAACCTTCCCCTTAGAAAATTGCTTTTTCGAGAATTTTTACCTATTTTACCTTTATTTGCCTTGATAAAAAAACGTATTTACGAAACTGCTATTAGCGAATCCGGGATTTCAGGCGGGAAAAGTTCCCGCCAAAGAAAAAAAATCTACCATTCTGTGATGGTAGATTTATTTGAAGTCCGTAGTTTATTTTTTTATCGGTAGATTTATAAATTAACGGTAGAGTTATTGTGTCCCCTTGGTGGTAGAGATGTTTCCGAATGGTAGACTTATTACAGTGGTTGGTAGATTTATTATTTTCAGTGGTAGATTTATTTTGGAGCAGTAGACTTATTTTGTGATTGGTAGATTTATTTCTGAAGATTGGTAGATTTGTTTTCTTTAACGGTAGAGTTAAATTTGCATGGTAGATTTGTTTTTGTGATTGGTAGACTTATTATAGTGGTGATAGATTTATAATAGTGGACTATAGTTGTAGACTTATTATAGTGGTGGTAGATTTATACTGAGTGGTAGATTTAATATTTTCGACGGTAGACTTATTCAACCTTTTTCCCGTTTGCTATAACAACTTTGATTGGCACTTACGAAAAACATCGGTAGAGTTTTTTTTCTGATTACCTTATGGTAGATATATTTTTTGGAAGGTAGACTTGTTATCCGAAGGAGCTTGTTCTATTGTTATGATAGACTTATTATCTGTCGATGGTTCTCATATTGTTGTGGTAGACTTATTATATGACCTAGGTTATTAAAACAACAATGTGGTGGTACACTTGTTATCTGACTTAGGTTATCCAAACAACATTGTAGTGGTAGACTTGTTATTTGCCCTAGGTTATTCAAACAACAATGTGGTGGTAGACTTGTTATGTGACTTAGGTTATTCAAACAACATTGTGGTGGTAGACTTGTTATCTGACTTAGGTTATTCAAACAACACTATGGTGGTAGACTTGTTATCTGACTTTGGTTCTTTAAACAACAATACGGTGGTAGACTTGTTATCTGACTTTGGCTTTTGAAACAATGTTGTGGTAGATTTGTTATCTGACTTAGCTTCTTTAAATATTATTGTTGTAGACTTGTTATCTGACTTAGGTTCTTTAAACAATGTGACAGTAAACTTATTATCAGACTTAGGTTCTTTAAATAATGTTGTGGTAAAATTATTATTTGACTTAGGTTCTTTAAACAATGGTTACTCCATAACTATTATGCAAGCAGTCTATGAAACTCTCATGGATAAAAAATGCATTGGAGACTGAGATGAAGCGGTACCAACCTAGGAAAGAACACAAGTGTTCTAATTGTCGTCAATATGATTATAATCGTACCACTAATGAAGCTTAAATATGTATCTATTATTATGTGTATCTTTTCAGTTTTGACTTGTTTTCTTGTTTTAATGTTATAGTAATTGATGTTAAAGACATTTAGAAACAGATTATATAGAGAACGGGAACAAATTTCTAGAGTACATAGAATATGTCAATACCAATTCATTAAATTGAACAAAGAATAAATCTACCATCAAATAAAACCAAATATTCCACCACCTCTGAAGCCTCCACGTCCACCAGAATATATCTACCAGCAAAGAACGATAAATTTACCATCAAACTAAAATAAATCTACCATCAAAGAAAAATAAATCTATCATCATACCATTGAACATAAAAAATCGACCATCAAACGTAAATTTGTAAGTCATCCATAACCTCCGCCTCTTCCGCCACCACCATCGAAGGCTCACCATCAGTGGCAATTCGTTGAACCAGAGTATCGTCTGGTCTAATGTGGTCCATCTCGACATCGTAAATTGTCAAAATAAATCTACCATGGAACAAAAATAACTCTACCATGACACCCAAATAAATCTACTGTGGGAGTTGGATTCCTACAATTAGATTTGTCAGATTCGCGGCAGAGCTGCAAAACCTTCTAGGTTAAAAAACAAGAACAATTGAGGAGAAAGAGTTTATTATTAGCTGTGTAGCTGTAAAAGTGAGTACAAGGGTTTTTGCTCAGAATTCGTGATCCCCCTTAATGGTGATGATACAACAGCATATATACTAGACTAAGTCGGCTAGGGTTTTTGCGTGAGCTGCACTCCTTAAGTCGGGTGGCCCATTAGCTATTCGGCCCACCTGTGATTTGGCTTGGCCCAATTAAATGGGCTGCACCGATTTGGGCTTGTTAAGTTAAAGTCCACCTATCTTCGAATCGGTTCATCCGGTTTGATTTAGTACTATAGATGGTTTACGGGTCTCCTAACCGGCTGGTGCATTCTAGAGTTTCGGTAGAGTTCTTCTATGTCCAGACTTAGTCATTTTCTTCTGACGATCTTCAAGGGGTGGAAATTAACCCCTACAGTTAGCCCCCAACTCGGAATTATCAATACTGGTGAAGATGAGATATTGTTGAAAGTTTAAGATCACACAAAAGAAATTGTTTCAACTGTCTTACCGAATTTAGGAGTTGAGTTTTTTGATCTGATAAGTTTGGTTAAAGTATTTTCCGAGCCATTAGGTGTAATGAAAATTGTAGCACTGAGGCACGGCTCAGACATAATCATTTCCAAGTGTTATGTATATAATATTTTTTTAGCCACACTGCGAGAAGCACCGAGCCATTAACGGTATTACCGTTAACACATTTTTTTTGTTTTCCTGATCCGCGGCTCTTTATGATTTTAATGGCTCAGGCCTTGTGAATTAAAAGAAAAGATTTGGGCTTTTTGTGGACTTTTAATAGAAGAGGAAAAAAAATTAGGGTTTTTGCGGTGCTCGAGGCGAATTTATGGCTCTCCCTCTATATAAGTGAGAAGGGTTGAGGAATTCCCTTCACAATTTCATTCCAAAAATTTCCCAAAGGTACTCTCTCTCTCCTTTCTCTCCTTCCCCTCGTTTTTTTTTGTTTTCATTTTTTTTTTATTTGGAGCTGCCGACTGCCGGCTTTGATCTTGCCCTTCGCCGTCGTTTGCCGCTGCCGCTTCTCATGGCGCATCTTCCATCGCCAACGCCCGAGTCTCTGAACCATCTCCTAGATACGACCCGCAAGACTTGGATACGAACCGTGCTGTTGCCGTGACCCAGAGCTGTGCCGCGAGTTCAAACCGAGCCATAGCAACCTGAGCTGTTTGGTGAGGGTATTGCCGTCGAAAGGAGAATCCGTGCACCGTCGTCGTGACCGCGGATTGTGGTGCCGATCCGCTAGATACTGAGCCGCAATTCCATCGGTTGAGCTGTGGATCCATCCCGAGCCATAGATCCTTGGTTCACCAAACCACGAGCTGCGATTCCGTGATTCGAACCGTTGATTCAAACCAAACCAAGAATCCCGATCAGTTGTGGTGATCCGTGAACTGTGGATACATAATCGTCAAAGCCCAAATCGTTATTCATTGAATACAGAGCTGCCAATCCGAGTCGATGATGTTTTGAGTTTCGATGAAGCCGTTTCTGAAGCCGTTAGAGTTATCTTGGTCTGAACCGTTGAGTTGGTTGAACCGTGGATCCGGTGAAGCTGTTTCTGAAAGTGTGCAACATTTTTATAAACGAACCACTTTCCTGGGAGACTTTGGAAACGAGCCACGCTTTCTTGTAGACGAACCGTTTTTCGAACTCAAAGTATTTTTCAAAAACGAGCCACGCTTCATAAGCGAACCGTTTAGTGAAAAGTGACTTGTTTCCCATGTCCATGGACGAATCAAACCGCGGGTCTTCTCCCGAGCCAAAGTCTTTGGGTGTGCTATAAAGCACGGAACATCCAAATTAATTAGAGATTGTTGTTCCTTTCCTTCGCGACTCTTCCGCCGAAGGAACTGAATCATCGGGTGAACTGCTTTTCAACAAAAAGCCAAAGGAAAAAGAGTGATTCGTCCTAATCCTCCTGGCTCAAGTCTTTTTATAGACGAAACTCTCCTCATTCTTAGGCGACGGTTCAAGATTCCAGAAACGGTTGAGCTGATGGCACCGAATCCTTACGATCGAGCAGAGAAGCCTCCTGAGGGATATTTCACTCTTTATGAGGTTGTTTTATATCTTTGCTACCTGTGGTTTCTTATCCCCGAGGCTATTCTTCTATTTTATGGGAGTTCCGACTTGCGCTTGCTCAAATCAACCCCCGAAAATCCGTCATTTGGTTGGTATTCTCGTCCGGAGTTACGAACGCGAGATAGAGATTGGACCTGACCACTTAATGGGCTTTCTTGAAGTTCGGGGTTGCGGTCCGAAAGAAGATAGAAAATACTGCCTTTCCTGCAAAAAGCTACGAAGGTCATTGGTAGTTTTCCAAGTAAAGAGAAGAATACGAAAGATTATTTTTTCTTTGTGAGGATCTCCGTGCCTTCGGTGGGGCCGAACTGTCTTCGGTCAGTGAAAACTAAATGGAGGCATATTGGTAGCGGATTCGTAGTTTGCTTAGGATCGCGGAGTAGCCGTTTACTTTGACTCTTGGATTATTTTATGATTCTAATCAATTTTGTTTTCCTTTTGTTTTGCAGTTCACCCTCTGCGAATCACGAAGCTTTCAGATCTTTCGAGCATTCACAAGAAACTTGCGGCTCGTGGGTGTAATTGGATTAGAGATTTCAGCTTGTAGCAAGTGGAAAGAGCGAATGCTGGTCTAGAATGTCTTCCAGCCCAATCGCCATCACCGCCATCCTCAGATCATTCAAGCGACATGACGAGGCCAACTTATCGCGATAGGTAGATAACCAAGGAGAGAGAGCGCAAGGCTATTGAGGAGAAGCGGCACCGAGCCGCTGAGGAGACAGAGCGCCGATCCAATGAAAAAAAGCGCAAGACTTCCGTGGATAAGAGATTGCCTCTGCCTCTGCCTCCCCGATCCATAGCTCGGGCTTTGCGCCTGCATAAGGCTCATTTCATCCATCCTCATTCACAGGTGAGGTGCTTGCACCGAGGAATTCAAATTCTGCCGTTTCAGTTTCTGATGATCGGCCGATATCTTCTCGACTGTAGCTCACCGTTTGGAGAAGAAAGACGGTGATGGTAGAAAAGGAAAAGATGGGGCGATCTGCCAATGCCTTACAGATCTCAAGAGAAAGAGTACCGCTAAAGACGGAGTTACCAATAATCGCGACGATAATGATGCGAAGAAACTGAAACAAAAATAAGGTGAGCGCCAAGTCATGCCCGAGCCGGATCTTGGTGCCACTCTACTGATTACGCCCTTCACTCTAGGAGCACTATACGACAATGCCGTGGCATCAACCAGCTTTTTTGTGCAAGTTCTACACAAGGATGACCGCATGTACATCCTGAGCAGCCTAACCAAGAGCAAAGCCTATTCGGAGATGACTGTCAAAGGAGCTAAGGTGCTGAATTATCCCGACTCTTTGCATTTGTCGGTTGTCTTGTTTTTGTGTTGAGTTAAAATTGACGGGTGATCCGTTTTTCTGTGTTCTCTCAGTTCTTTGCTGCGATAAACCGGATGGTTTTGGAGTATGACAGGAGTGCCCAATAGGACCAAGCCCGTATTGGCAAAGCCAAAACATTGGCTAAGGAGACCGAGGATCTTGTTAAAGTCGAAAAGAAAGAGATGTCGAAGGTGATTGAGGACTTGAGCGCTCAGCTAGAAACCGCGAAGTCTAAGCGTACAGATGCGGAGCGCCGAATCGAAGTGTTGGAGTTGGTGAAAACCAAGAACCAGGCGAAGATAGGGGAGCTGACCCGCTGTATGGTAGTTTGCGTACCGCAAATAAGTTGTTGGAGTCGCAGGTCTTCCGACTGTGATTAAGGCCAAACAAGAAGTGGAGCAGATGTTCCAAAACAAGATCGCTTGTGCCATGAAGAAAATCGAGCTCCTGAATGGTTTGGCAAAGGAAGACATGTTAGACCTCGCTTGCATAGAGGCTAACGTTCAGCTCATCAAAGTCTTTACAGGCGAGAAACCTACTTCGTTTGCTGAAGAGAGCAACAAGATGGAGTCGCGGTTACTCAGGTTTGGAGGTGCATTTGAGCGGTTTGATGAGGTGATCTCTGGGATTCAGGCCGAGCGGACGATTCCTCCTCTGAAGAAAAACTTGTTGATCGAGATTCACGAAAACAAACCAGACGAGATTTCTGCGGCGAGAGCCGGTATTCAGAACTATCGAGTTCAAATTTTTATGTGGTCAAATCTTCACAGCTTGGCCCTACCGGCGATGCCAGGATCTCTAATAGCACCAATTCTGCCACTTCGTCTCTCCCGATTAACGCGAGTGTGCATGTCACTGGCGATTTGGCTATACCTTTAGTTGCGCAGGATACATGTAACTTGTCTATGTCCTTTCTCTAGGAATCTTGCTATGTCATGAGAAAAGTAGTTGTGTTTTTTACTGATCCAATTTGGGATAGGTGGTGTTGGTGCTACCGAGGTACTGCATGTCTCGGTTGAGACCATTCTTCCAAGTAAGGAGAACGGTGTTCCTGGGACATCTGGATTTGCACAGTACCCGGATTCGGCCGCGAAGAAGATTGAAGCCATTGAGGAGCTCATGGAGAAAAGCGACGCCGAAACCTTGGGAGACGGAGAGACCGTCCAAATTTCATTTCTTCATGTTTTCTTTTTCTGCTTAAGACTTTGTTGCTTTAATGGCTTTTGTTTATTTGGATGGTTTGTATCCTTTATGATTATCCAGTATTAGTCGTGTGTATGAGAATAATGCGAGATGGTTATTATGAAAACGGCTTTTGGTTTTATAACTTGTGTTATTGATCTACAAAAGTTTGCATCATAAATTTGTTCGGATCTGCCGACAAATGGTTTCTCAAAATACTCATCATTTTTATAAGGGTGTCACCGATTTATGACGGTGTTACCGTTTTTGAGTGTTAGTTTACTAAGCTAGACATTTTGGTTTACGAATGTGCTCCCGCGAGTAATTCCGCTCCAAAAACGATACTTAGATTTATTTGTAACAGCGTTCCGTTAGCAGGGTTTTTGAGTTAGATATTTTGGTTTACAGATATGTTGCCATGAACATAACTGCTCCTAGAATGAACACTTAGATTTATTTTGTACCAACATTCTGTTAGTTGGGTTTTCGAGTTGGATATTTTGGTTTACATGCATATTCCCGTGAACACATCTACTCCAAGAATGAACACTTTGATTGATTTCGTACCAGCGTTCTGTTAGCTGGGTTTTTGAGTTGGACATTTTGGTTTACAAACATGTTCTCGTGAACACAACCACTCCAAGAATGAACACTTATATTTATATAGCACGCTTTTGATCTGCTAGGATGTGGTAGTTTATATCTAGTAAAGATGTGTTGGAGTTCGCCGCTATGGCCAGTAGCGGCGAAAATAAACAAAGATGTTTGTGCGGAGTTTGATTTGTGGTAGATCGTAGTTGTCTAAGTAATAGAAATTGTTAAGTAAAAACAAATCATCAGAAATAGATCTTTCATAAATAATGGGTTTCCGGCTGACTGGAGTAACCATTTACAAAGATAGGAGTATATAAGTATACGCACCCATTCCCCCCTCTTTTGAGGAGGGGGGCAACTGAACCCTCCGAAAACGAGCTGCCTACGTACCCTTTGAAGGGATCAAGTCGCCCCGTAGTTCATGGCAAGTAACTTAGTAATAGTATTTTTTGAGTTTCTTTGCATTCCATGAGCGTGGAATCATTTCGCTTTTCATGTTAGCGAGTTCGTAAAAGCCTGGGCGGACCACCTTTGTGACTTGGTAGGGTCCTTCCCAATGTGCATCGAGCTTCTCGGTGTTCGGCTCTACCGTATTCTGGGAAACTTTGCGAAGATGAGATCAGCTTCTAGAAGCGTCGTATCTTAAGCGAAAGTTGTAGTATTTGGCTGCGGCTTGCTGGTACTCTGTCATTTTGATTAATGCTTTATCGCATTGTTCATTGACAAGATCCAGTTCATCGAGCATTTGAAGATGGTTAAGTCCTTCTTATTCAGGGAGCAGTCAGTGGCGTACCCCTTGAAAGTGGACTTCGGGAGGAATAAAGTATTCCGTTTCGTAGACAAGAGCGAAGGTGTTTCTCTAATGGCTTGGCGGGGTGTAGTGCGGTATGACCAAAGTACATCTTCAAGTTCATCGGTCCAGCGGCCTTTCTTTGCTTTTAGCCGTGTCTTTAATCTATGGATGAGTGTTTTATTGGATGCTTCGGCTTGATCGTTGCCCTGAGGGCAACGCGGCGTAGATTTGCTAAGTCTGACTTTCTATTTATCGTAGAACAAATCAAACCTTTTGGAGATAGACTGTGAGCCGTTGTCAGTGACGATCTCATATGGGACTCTGTAATGGTAGATGATGGTCTTCCATATGAATTTTTCTACCTGACTATCCTTGATGTTGCTGAAGGCTTCTACTTCTACCCATTTAGAAAAATGATCTGTAAGGACTAATAGATTGCGCTTTTGCCACGAAGGGTGAAGTGGTCTAAGAATGTCCATTGCCCATCTTATGAATGGGTAAGGCGATGTCACTGACGAGAGTAGTTCAGTAGGGTGATGAACCATTGGGCCGTAACGCTGGTACTTCTCGCACTTAGCGGCAATCCGCTCGCAGTTTTTGGTCATTGTAGGCCTGAAATAACCACGTCGCTTGATTTTGATTTCAAGCGCTCTTCCACCAGAGTGGTTTCGCACGAGCCACTGTTCACCTCCTTCATAATATCATGGGGTACTTGTCCTTTCACGCAAATGAGGAGGGGTCCGGATAAACTCCATTTGAACACGTCGCCGTGGAAAAGAATAAAACAGGCTGCCTGAGCTTTAAGCTTGCGAGTTGCCCATTTATTGGTGGGTGTTTAACCGTCAGCGAGATAACCGCAAATATCGCCCAACCATTTAGTATTGTAGCCGTATTTGGTTGTACCCTCGGCTTTGTTATCGGCTGCGCCATGCTATGGTGGTGGCTCGTCACTAGATATATTAGCAACTTCAGGGAGTGGACCGCGGCCGAAAGTTAAGTCATCAAAGACAGAGTCGGTGTCTTCCTCCATCGTGGTGGGCTCTCCCATGGAAACATGTGCTCTGGTTGGTGCAGGTGTTTCAACGGGTTCACTGTCAATTCTTGCTGGCTTAATGTCCATGGGTGCAGGTGGTCGGTTTGCTGTCTTGTGGAGTTAGACAGATTTGCGTTGGTGTTCAGTGGGGGCGAGTTGTTTCGCTCGAGTTTCTTTGATCTTGGAGTGCTTTTTTCCGCACGGCTTGTGCTCATGTGAGGATTTTCACTGTTTGCAGAAGGTTTATACTTGGTTCCTCGATAAACTCGACTGGGATGATCCGCTGAAGGTCATCATATAACTTTGTTGAAGATCCGAGAGATGCGAGCGCATCCGCCTATGAGTTTTCTTTCCGCGAGATTCGAGTAAGTGTAAATTCTGCAAATTCGGTGGCGGGTTCTTTAACGAGCTTCAAGTATGCCTCCATTCGATCATCTTTGGTTGCATATTCGCCATTAAACTGGTTGACTACGAGTTGAGAATCGCATAAAGCATGGATTATGTACATTTTTAAACTGCGGGCGAGGGGCAAACCGGTGAGTAGCGCTTCATATTCCGCTTCATTATTCGATGCCCGGAATCCTAGGTAGAATGACTGTTCTAGCGACTCACCGTCAGGTGATGAAAGTCGAACACCGACTCCGGATCTATGTTTGGAAGATGATCCATCAATGTGGAGTTGCCAAGGAAGGGGGGTGGATCCTCAAGTTCTGGTTCAACATCTGCCTCGGGGAGTACGAGAAGGAAGTCTGCCAAAACTTGGGCCTTTATGCTGGCTCTACTGCGATACTCGATATCGAATTCGCTTAGCTCTATTGCCCATTTCGCTAATCTTCCAGATTAGGTTGGACTATGAAGTACGGCGCGCAGTAGGAAAGTGCTAAGCATGATGATGGAGTGTAACTGAATATACGGCCTCAGCATTCTGGCGGACGTGACAACGGTGAGTGCTAATTTCTTGGTAAGAGGATATCTTTTTTTGGCTCCGGTCAATGATTTGCTGGTGTAGAAGATGGGCTTCTGGCCATTTCCATCTGCTCGAACCAGGACTCCACTTATAGCTGTCAGGGAGACAACTACATAGAGCAAGAGCGGCTATCCTGTCACCGGTTTTGCCAGAACTGGTGGGCTTGCCAAGAATTGATTCAGTTGTTGGAAGGCCTCTTCCCACTTTGCCGTCCATTCGAACGTTTTCTTCCCTATTAAAGTGTCGTAGAAGGGCAAGCATTTGTCAGTAGATCTCGAAATGAAATAGTTTAGAGCGGCTACTCTTCTAGTTAGACGTTGCACTTCTCTCTTTGTTTTTGGCAATGCCGTTAGAACTAATGCATCGATCTGTTTTGGGTTCGCTTCTATGCCACGATGGGTTACCAGGTAACCGAGAAACTCGCCAGAAGTGAAGCCAAATCTACACTTGGTCGGATTTAACTTCATGTTGTGTAGATTAAGTCTGTCGAAACATTCCTGCAGGTGAGCGACATGGTCCGTCTCTTCCAACGATTTGACCAACATATCACCTATGTAGACCTCCATCATTTTTCCGAGCTAATCCGCGAACATTTTATTCACTAAGCACTGATACGTTGCTCCGGCGTTTTTTAAGCCAAATGGCATGACTTTGTAGCAATAAATCCTGCGATCCGTGATAAATGAGGTTTTCTCACGGTTGCCAGGATTCATGAGTATTTGATGTTAGCTAGAGAAAGTATCCATAAATGAGAGTAACTTATTTCATGCGGTTGGTTTGACTAGCCGATCTATATGTTGTAGCGGAAAGCTGTCTTTGGGACAAGCTTTATTAAAGTCTATGAAATCTACACACACCCCTATTTGCCGTTCTTCTTCTTGACAATGACTGGATTAGCGAGCTAATCCGGGTACTTAACCTCTGAGATTGATCCAAACCGCAAAAGTCTTTTCACCTCGTCGTTAACTGCTTGAGCTCTATCTGGACCAAGTCTTCTGCATTGCTTGACTGGTTTGAAAGTCAGATCAACATTCAACTCGTGACTAGCCACGACAATATTGATTCCTGGCATGTCTTTTGCTGACCATGCGAACGTACTTAGGTTTTTCTTCAGAAAAGAAATTAGCTCCAGTTTGATTGATTTGTTGAGGGTTGCACCAATCTCCACGCATTGCTCTGGATTGCTATCGTCTGTGCAAACGGGTATCACCAGCTCGCATATCGGGTCTGCCGCTCCTTCTTCGCGGCCCTCCGCAATCTGTAATTGCTATAACAGATTTGAGATCTCTTTGACGGACTCCCTATCTGTTTTCTGCTTTTTACGCCTCTCCTTGGGGATGGGGACGGTCGCCTGGCTCCTTAGCTTGAACGCGGCTAGGAAACATGTTCGAGATGCTGTTTGACTTCCCTTGATCACTTTTACCCCTTCTTTGGTAGGGAACTTGAGGCAGAGGTGATAAGTGGATGTCTTCGCTCGCATGGAGTTCAACCATGGAGTACCTATTATCACGTTGTAGATAGCCGGGTTATCGAATACCGAGAAGCTGACCACTTTGGAAACTTCCTCAGCACATACGGGCAAATCAATTGTTCCTAGGGTCATCGTGATTTCGACGCTAAAACCGATGAGTGGCTTCGGATGGGGTTTAACCCAGATAAGACAATTTCCATTCACGTCAGAGTCTCTTTGAAAATGATATATACGGTACTTCCGATGTCAACTAAAACACGTGCGGTATCGCAGTCCTCGATAACTATCCGAATCACCAGTGGATCATCATGTGGTTTGTCGATGTTGTTAGTTACTATTTCTTCGAACTAGATAACGTCATTGGAGAACCTCGAAGGCCTGAGAATGATGGAACCTATTTTGGCACGCCGTTGGAAAGCCTTGATTGACGAGACCGTGTCGGCACAGTAGTGAGAACCGCTCATGATCATGAAAGAGCCCTTCTTTTCTGACCTCCTTGTGCTACGTTATCATTTTGTCTTTCTCGTTTGTTGGGTTCCCAGTTATCGTTGCCCTCAACTTGGTTTTCCGTTTCTTCGATCTCGAAGTTCTTAACACTTGAGCCACCTTCAAGCTCGCTGTCTGCTAATTTTGTGGCTAGGAGCAAGCAAAGTACGCGACAATTAGCCGTTGAGTGCTGGGGAAATTGGTGCAGCTCGCAATATGCTGTTTCGTCATAGGTTGTATTCCTTGTCCAAGCGTTGCCGAAAGTTTAGCCTCTTCCTCGGCCTCATCCTTGACCACCTCCGCGACTGTAGTCGAATCCGCGTGAGTCCACTTGGTAATTGTGCGCGACTTTGAAACCGCCTTAGTGTTGAACATAGTTTCCCTCCTGCTTTTTCGCTGTCCGTGCTGCCGCTGGTTGGGGGTTGACACTTCTGGACTTCCCTTATTTCTGTGCCAGTGTCTTTACCTCCTCCTCGCTTTTGGAGAAGCTGGTAGCCGATGCAAGGCGTCCAAAGGGCCTTTTTCAAGACTTTCGGCGCTGACTTATCATCAATCCCCTTGACCTGAGTTAGAATGAGCTTGAAACGTTCGATGAAGCTCCGCAGGGTTTTGGTTGCACCTTGAGCTATAGTCCAGAGTTCAGCCTCTGAAGACCTCAGCTCAATCACAATGGCATACTGCTTTAGGAAAGCCTCAGATAGATGCTAGAAATTGTCTATGGAATTCCTTTCCAAACCGGAGAACCAGTGGAGAGCCGTTCCTTTGAGGTGCTCTACGAACAGGAAGTAGTAGCCAATGTCCTTCTCCTATGGCCAAAAGTTAGCACGGGCCATGGCAATAGAGAAAGTTGTGATGTGCTCAGTAGGACCGATTTTTCCATCGTACGTCGGTATTCTAATTTTCCTAGGATCGAAGAACTGCGCCCTTGTAATTCCTTCTGTGAATGGCGCTCTACATGCTTTTTCAAGTACTCGGTTGATCTCTGGAGCTTTGCTGATCGCCTGGTGGACCTAAGAACGTATTTCCCGTAAGTCTAGGGCGGTCTGGCGCATGGTAGCCTTGAGCTCCTTCATCTCTTGTTGTTGAAGTTCAGCTGCTACCTTTATCGCGTTTGCCACTTCGACCTGCTCAACCCACGAAATATTTTCTTCTTCGGTATCGTCAAAGATCTCCACGATCTGTGCTGCTATGTTCGCGCTGGAATATTCTTTCGTCGACTCGTTGAGTTGGCTCGCCATGTGTGCTGCCGATGTTTCGCGCGCCAATAGGTGTTGAGGCGAAACTTGTTTGGGTCCCGCGAGCTGCAGGCTGTCGAAAGATCCCTGATCCGCGAGTTCGGGTAGCCGCTGTCAGGGCTCGCAGTTATTGAGCACCTCTTGATCCTTGGACTTCCTGAGCAACTCCGCCAACATCTCCTTGAGGTCGTTGGATGCTTCTGGGTTTGCTGCAGTGTTGTTTGAGGGCCCGTCGCATCATATGTGTTAGGAGGCGCCTATTCTTTGTTGATTTGGTCATTACGAGTCATCTGCTCAGTTTGTTCGGTTACCCTTGATCCGTTGGGCGCCGTCTGCTCGTTGTTATGGCTTGTTGTTCTGGATCCGTTGGGAGGCGTCTCCTTTGGATTGGCGCTGCTGTCTGTTGCGTTTCGCTTGGTTGTTTCACTGCTACCGGTCATCTTCTCAAACTTGCTTATGGTCTCTTCGTATATGAAGCTTTGATGTGCCCCTCCTTCTAGCGCCAAATTGTGGGAACTGGATTTCTACAATTATATTAGTCGGGTTCGCGGTAGAGCTACAAAATTTCTAGGTTAGAAAACAAGAAAATTTAAGAAGAAAGAGTTTATTATTGGCTGTGTAGCTGTGAAAGTGAGTACAAGGGTCTTTGCTCAGAATTCGTGATCCCCCTTAATGGGGATGATACAACAGTAAATATACTAGACTAAGTCGGCTAGGGTTTTTGCGTGAGCAGCACTCCTTAAGTCGGCTGGCCCATTAGCTGTTCGACCCACCTGTGATTTGGCTCGGCCCAATTAAATGGGTCGCACCGATTTGGGCCTGTTAAGTTAAAGTCCACCTATCTTCGAATCGGTTCATCCGGTTTGCTTTAGTACGACAGATGGTTTACGGGTCTCCTAACCGGCTGGTGCATTCTAGACTTTCGGTAGAGTTCTCCTTTGTCCAGACTTAGTCATTTTCTTCTGATGATCTTCATGGGTTGGAAATAGACCCCTACATCTACCATTAGAGAACATTAAATCTATCTTTACATAACAAACTTTCTACCAAATCAAACTACAAAAGCACCACCGCCGCATCCAACAGATCCACGACCTCGGCTTCTTTCGTCACCACCTCCGAAACCTTCACGTTCACCAGAATAAATCTACCATCAAAGAAAAACAAATCTACCATCAAGAGTAAGAACCTATAAATCGAATTGAAACAAAACCACTGAAACGCAACCGGAATTGTAATAATATGTCGTTGAATGCACCAGAACTTTCAAAAAGTGCACAAGAACAAAAACAAACCTTGAATTTGCCGGAATGTCGAAACTCCACAAGAACATGGTTGAGAGAAGAGAAACGAATAGAAGAAAAGATGAAACAAGGAGAAGAGAAGTTGAGAGAAGCCCGAAACTTACCTTCGGAGTCGCCGGAGAATGAGGAAATCGCCGAAGAAGATGAAGAGACGCATTTGTCTTCGAGTCGCCGACGTTTTTTTTTTTTGTCGTCGAAATTATGAAAAAGGGAAGAAAAAGTGTTTATTATGAAAAACCTAATTTTTTTTTCCGGTGGCAATCTTGTAATTAAAAGAACAGGATAAGGTTTATAAGACTTTTCATGTGTTCGCATCTCTACAAGGTTGTTTGAGTTATTAAGTGACTTTTGAAGGTTGTTTGAGTTATTATCTCTTGTTTTTTTTGCTTACTTTTTTTCTTTAATTGTTCTTGCTTGTTTTGCTTCCTTAACTTTTTATATTCTTTTGCTTCTCTGCTTCCCTTTTTCCATTCCTTGTACTTGCTTACTTGCTTCCTTACACATTTTCTTAACTCGCCTACTTACATTTTTAATTCACTACAAGAAAACATAGATCTTGTGACGCCCAAAAACGTCCCAAAAACGTCATAAAAGAGATCTTTGCGACTCTTTTGTGACAGAATCTGGGCGTCGCTAAAAAACCGTTGCAAATCCAATCCGTCGCACATTCTTCACAAATTAGCGACGCATTGGAGACAAAATAAACGCGTCACATATATGCGACGGATTAGAGACGAAACATAAGCGTCATACATTTGCAACGAAATTGTGACTCTTATATCCGTTATGATTTAGTGACGCAATTGTGACGGTATTCTATGTCACAAATATGCGACGGATTTGAGACGATATGCAGTCACTAATGATCTTAAGTCGTCACAAATTCGTCGGGAAAGAGTCACTTATAAAGGACTAAATTTCAATTTGGTTTTGGGTTTTTGACATTTTGAGTCACAAATCCGTCACAAAAGCATCTCAAATTTGTGTCAGAATAATAAATATGATATTTTATGAATTCACAGATTTTGGTTTTTTGAAACGGATTTGAGAATTGAAATTGTACAAAATTAAACAGAAATGGAGATAATTGAAACATTAATCCAAAATAAACATAAAGACATTCAAACATGAATCCAAAAAAAGGAAAGTTCAGAAAACAAAATAATGTTAACTTAACATTGTTTTCAAATAAGACCCAAGTTCTTAAAGGGTGTAGAAATGAAAGCTAGGCTGCGGTGGCTGGTGCGGTGCTCAGGCCAGTGGTGTATTGACTAGATGGGTGAATGGACTTCTTCAATTCTTCACTTCACCACCAGACATGCAAAGAAACCAAAACCACCTGCAAAGAAACGAAACCAAATCAGCAAAGTAAAAAAAATGATGTACATTCATTGTTAAAGAAGCATAATACTTTAGTAAAATTAATGAAGATGAATAGGGCAGTGCAAATCTACCTTATTTGCTTGAAATTATAGATTTGCCTTGGAGCTATCCTCAACAGCTAATGTTATGTAATGTCTTACCCTTTAAATCTCTGTCTCATACGTGAATCATATGTCGGAGTCGGGTACCACTTCCTCATTGGCCAAAACAGTACCAATTACATAGATATTATATTTGTACGACACAAATAATTAGCTAGACAAGACAGAGAGAGAAAGAGATAGACTGAGCTCACTTTTTGATACAAGACCATGGTTAGGGCTTATTTAGTTAATGGGTTTTGGTGTTTTACTTTATTTATAAATTAGGCTTTCTTAATTTTATATGGTAGAATGTTTTCCTTTTTACATTAGGGTTATGGTTAAATTGTATCAAGACTCTATATAAGAGTCTCTATTGATTAATAAAAAATCAACTTTCAAGAATTAGCCTTAACCTCCAAAAAGAGTTTAGGGTTAAGAGGAAGCTTAGCCTAAATCTTTCAATCTAATTCGTGTGTGAACAAAGGTTTATATCACTTTTGTTATCTTTTCCAAATCATATTTTCCTTTATCAGTGAAATCATCCCCAAAAACCACTGTCAAATTCAAGACAATAATTTATTCAATCCACTCAATATTGTTATATAAGTTCGAAACGTACCTTACCACCAGGAAGTCTTATCAGCTCACCGTCACTGCACCGAGTACTCCCCAATTTAACTTCTTGTGACTCGATAGCAACACATTAGCCCCTTCAACAAATTACCTAACCACTGCGTGACTGCAAGAAGAATTAACCGGTTTAAGAATCATTAACAATAGTCAAACAAAGAAGGGAGGATCCAAAAGAGAGTGTTACCTCTCAAAGAGCTTAAGTCTTCCATCAACAATAGCTTGAACCTTCCCCAATGGGTTAATCTCTGAGAAACAAAACATCAAAAACACTAAATTTAGATCAAATCGCAACATTTCTTACAGTAAGACTAAATCAAAACAATATTTCTATTTTTAAATCAAAACAATATTTCTATTTTTCGATAACGGTTCGAAGAGAAGAATAAAGTATCTCCTTAGATTCATGTTCTTGTGGAAAAATCAGTCACAAGGATGCATACTAAAGCTTTTTCCCCTAAAATCAGTCACAAGGATGGATAATGAAGCATTTTTTCGAGCTTTTCACTAAGTATGTATAACCTAATTCTACTCACACACACAATTATATCTTCTACTATTCAAATTACGCAACTCATCATTCTGCAAGCAAATCAAATCTATCAAAATCATCCAAGTCAAAAATTCATACAAGACACTAAAAAATTTTTGTGATTATTTGAAAAACCTTTTGAATTCAGGGGATAATTGTTGACGCTTCGACAGTATAATCAAAATCTTATCGAATTGGATTCCACTAACCCTAAAAACAAACAAAACTCATGAATCAGAGATGCTAAATTCATAAATTTTCTATACCATGGCACTTTCATAACTAAGGCCTGTAAGAATAGAGTCGAAAACTTCCTTAGAATGAGAAGACGGAGAAGGCTCTAGTAGCATATTTCATATCGACAAGAGTGAGCCGTGAGAAATTCAAGCCAAAATACATCAAGAAACAATCAAGTCAACAAGTTAAGAAGAAATCTCAAGAATAAGGTAAATGCCTTGCCTTTGAACCCTCCAATTGCACAGAAATGTGATAACTTGCATCATGCACAAGAACACCTTCTCTAGACTTCTTCACTGTACCATGACACAACAAAATCATTCGAAAGGAGCAAACTTTTATACTTAATGATCTCACGAGGAGCAAGCGAAGACAAACTACCATCTCGTTTCTTATGTTTACCACTAGTAGAAGTAGACATTCGAACAAAACTCTAGAATCCAAAAAAAATCCAAACTTTACAAAATCCAAAAATGGTTCAGGCAATTTGACGAACAGTTGGCGCGCAAGAAAAGGAGGTAATAAGAAGAGTGTAGAGCTTAGCACATTTTGGTGAATTTAGAGAACCAATCAATAATAAATTAAGTAGAAGACGAGATAAATAGAAAGGAAACAACTTTGGTCGGAAAAATTTTAAGATTTATAAATCTCAAGTTTGTAATCGGAAGAAGAAGATCAAATTCAAGGGTTTATAAATCTCAACTTTTTGAAAGCGACGAAGGGAAGAAATTTTGACCCTCGACGGTGAGTTCGTCTTTGTTGACGGCTTGCCCGAGAATGATGCTTGCTGCCGCCATTTCTCTTTGTTGTTAGATAGAGACGAAGAATTAAGAAGGGAGATCGAAACAAAGATTTAAGAAGGGAGATCGAGATGGAGATTGAAGAGGAGATTTAGATCTTGAGAGAGAGAGAGATTCAGGGATCTGGACCAAAGGAGTACAGGGAAAAATAATACTTTACAATAATTTTTTCTAATCTTACCAAAATTTTAAGCTGTAAGTGAAAACATTTCGCTATAATTTTCCCGCTCATCTTTATTGGTGGGAACCCAATTATTTTGAAATTCAAAACACAATCGCGTCACAATTTCATCACAATATCGTCGCAAATTTGTTACGCATTTGTGACGCTATGAGTATACACAGCTTCAAACCCTAAACCTTAAACATTTTCATGCAAACTTGGTAAGTCAAATAGGTTTAAAATAAGTTTTATATCAAGATATGACCAATGTGAATGATTATACTCAAGTAATTTGAAATATAAATGTCTATTTATAAAAAAATGAAACTTTTATCAAATATGAGAATGAAATGACATGGTGTTTAACATAAGATTAATGTGATTGCTTTGAACATTTCAAAATTTTTGGAAATTAGAAAAGTTAACAATTAAATGTAAGATTAGTAGTCCACACATCAATAATATAAGTATGTATATAATCCTAGTCCTTCAATTCTAATTTTAAACACCAAAACCCTACTGGGAGTAGCTAATCAGTAGCAAAACTGTCATAAAACTGTAACTCATTTGTGACGCTTTTATGACGTTATGCGAAACCCTAAAACAACCCATTGGAATTGTGACTGTTATGTGACCATTTTGTGACTGTTCTGCGGTCATTTAGTGACACTTTAGTGACACTACGCGAAACAAGAAAAGAGTCACGGTTGTGTCGCAAAAGAGTCACAATTTTGATACGCATTTGTGACGCTAAGTGTATACAAAGCTTGAAACCCTAAACCCTAAACATGTAAATGGAAATTTGGTAAGTCTATGGGTTTAAAATAAGGTTTCTATGAACTTATGAGCCATGTGAATGATTATAATTAGGTAATTTGAACTTCAAATGTCCGTTTATCAAAAATTAAAATTTTTACAAAGATTACAAAGTAATAATACTTATAGTTTATATAACACTTATATGATTGATATGAACATTATAATTTTATTTGGAAAAAGAAGATTTAACAATTAGATGTAAGATTCTTAGTCCACACATGAATAATATATGTTTGTATATAATCCTAGTTCTTGAATACACATTTGAAACACCAAAATTTAACTGGGCGTAGCTAATCAGTAGCAAACGTGTCACAAATGAGTAACGAATTTGTTACTGTCGCTAATGCATAGCAAAATGTGTGACGTTCAGTAAAATAGTCCCAACTTCGTCGCTAAAATTTGTTATTTTGGCTTTTAAGTTTGTGCAGTTACCTGTTTATGATTGAATAGCTAAATTTTTTGTAGTATTTAGCTATTAGCTTAACAGGTATGACACCGACAAGCCATTTCCTATAATTTTCGACTAACTGAAATCTCTGGCCATGATGGCGAACCCTCTTTGACATTATTAGTTTCAAGGTAATATGATTTTTTCAGTTTTTCACTCTTCATGTTGTATATGTGAGGCTATGCTTTGTATCCGATGCACACTTATCCATCTCCTTTGACGGTCAAGCCTTTTGTGAGGTATGTCTTTATCAATATAGTAGTTTCAACTTATCGTTTGTTAGATTTCATATTTTACCATGGTTTCTGATTGCATATGGTTGATTTCAGAATAAAGGCTTCTAGATCTAACTCACAAAGCAGAGGAGAACATTAGACGATCTTTAGAAAATTTTGTACGATGCGGGATGAATGTGTTTTGCGTCTCTCTTGCTGGCTGTGCCCAAGCTAGTTTCATCTCAGGTTTGTTTTCTCAGACGTATATTTAAAATCTTATATAGGATCAGAAACTATGAAAAACCAACATACAAAGGACTTATTTACTTGTAACCAATATTATCTCAACAGTTATGACGCGGAGCAGCCATTTCGTGTAGTTTAGGCTAACTACATATCTGCTCTCGACATCGAACCCCTCTTTGACATTATCTAATGATGTCTTCAGTTTTCAGATTCCAGTCACAACTTGCTTGCTTAGTTTGTTGTATTTCTTTTTAATACTTAGTCGTGATTGATGTCAGAATGACGCTTCTAGATCTAATTCACAGAGCAGAGGAGACTAGACTTTTTCATCTTAGTTCGTATACGGTGCTCACAAAGCAGAGGAGCATCTTTCTTGCGATATAAGGTATCTTTTTTTCCTATTTTTTTCTTTTAATCTTCTATAAAAAGATTAAAAACCAAAAGCCGTGGAGCCATATGCATACGAAAGACTTATTAAAAGTTACGGTTTTAATCTGTCTTTCTAATTTTTTTTAAGGTTTCGCTCTTTTAGTTTCTTTTAAGTCGAACCTTTCTCCCAAGGTATGTGTCCTAATCTTTATCTTTAATAATTTGAAAGTTCTCTTCACTATAACACTTGCTCTTAGAATTTGACATTAAATTCTATTTTTTCATCTTACGTAGTTGCAGTCTAATGGGATATGTGATCAAGCCCGGTCATAAGATTTATAAGGTCTGACACGAAATTAAAAAAGAGGCCCTATAATTAAAAAAAATGAAAAACATCATGTTTGAAGATAAAAAAACCTACAATTTTTAAAAAAAAAAATACAAAATCCATGTTAATTTGATTAATAAAAATGACTTTTTCATAAGTTAATATATAATTTTCACTTATTTAGTTATATATTAATATGGACCATCTTACAACAAAACGATAAAACATATATGATGTGCATAAAAAAAAAATATATCCTTAAAAATTTGAAATAATTTTGAGGCCCAACACCTAGGTGTTGATGGTGTTGCTACAGGACTGCCCTGTATGTGATCTAATCTCATAAGCCAGAGAATTCTTAGTTGGATCTTCCAGATCACTCAACGAAGCCAGAGACAACACATGCAAAAATTACATAATCTGATAGAAACGATATAATGTAACTTAGAAATCAATGAAAAACCAAGCTTATCCTCATAGATTCAAAGGTACAAGACGTGAGAAATTGTGGAGTCTCACCTCTCCTTAACAAGTTTGACCAATCCAATGATAAAATGAAACACAACATAACAACAAAATACTTATGGCTAAAATAACTCCTTCTCCATGCAAAGCAAAAGCAGATCACAACGGCACCAATTCGTACTGTCCCCTTGTCCTTATTCCCATTGCCTCCTATCACTCTCAAGCCAGCTCATTCAAGCCACGTCTGCTTCCTTACCCTCTTTTGTATCCTTCTTATCAAACCCTCTCTCTGAGCCTGAGGTCTTCTTCTTTCTCTTCCTATGGTATTGATGGATTATGGGCTCCCTTTCATCCACCATTCTATCAACAACCCCTTCTTTAAATCTAACCTTGTCCTCAAGGTCAAGCTTAGGAAACTGAGCCTGGATGATTGATTTCCATTCCCAAGTGCTATCGTGTTCTGGTAGCTCCTTCCACTTAATCAACACTTCTTCTTGACCCAAGACTTTGTTGATCCTATGGCCAAGTACTGTCTCTGGTTCAGCCTCCATCACCTTTTCTGCTTTTAGCTAAGGTGGTAAAGATGCTTGTTCCAGTGAGCTCCCTACTGCTGGTTTGAGCTGCGAGACATGGAATATGATGAATCTTAGCTTCAGCTGGAAGTTTCAGTTTATAAGCTACGGCTCCAACTCTTTCTTACACCTCAAAAGGACCATAGAATCTTGCTGCTAGCTTCTCATTAGTCCTCCTAGCCAGTATATGTTGCCTATAGGACCTTATCTTAAGAAAGACCAAATCCCCCCACCTTATACTCCACATCTCTTCTATGAATATCTACATACTTCTTCATGGCTTGTTGTGTCTTCAAGAGTTATTGTTGGATCAACAGAAGCATTGCATCCCTCTCTTGGAGTCTTGTTTCTAGGTCAGCATTAGAGGTAGACCCTGTCTCATGTTTCAAGATAGCAGGAGGATCACGCCCACACAAAGCCTTGAATGGAGACATCTTTATGGCTGTGTGATACGCAGAGTTGTAGCTGAGCTCAGCCCAAGGTAAATAGCTCACCCATCCTGTGGGTTTGTTACTTGAGTTACATCTCAAGAAGGTTTCCAGTCCATGGTTTGTTACCTCTGTCTGACCATCCGTTTGGGGATGGTAGGCTTTCCTCAAGCAAAGTTTAGTACCAGCTAACCTAAACAACTCTCTCCAAAACTTTCCAGTGAACAAGCTGTCTCTATCAGATACCAACGTCTTTGGGAAACCATGTAGGCGCACTATCTCCTGCACAAACACTCCTGCCACGATTACAACATCAAACGGGTGTTTAAGGCTAACAAAATGGGCATATTTGGTTAACCTATCCACCACAACCATCACTACACTGAACCCTCCAGGCTTCGGTAACCCCTCCACAAAATCCATGGAAATGTCCTCCCAAACAGCAGTCGGTATTGGCAAACGTTGCATCAATCCTGCTGGTGTCAAGGTTGAGTATCTGTGCCTTTGGCACACTAAGCAAGAAGCTACATACCTTCTTATGTCAGCCATCATACCTTGCCAAAAGAAAGCTCTTGATACTCTTTTTGTGTCTTTAAGACTCCTCCATGATCTCCCATATTACTGTCATGAAACTTCGTAAGTATAACCCCAACCAGATGCGATGTAGCAGGGATGACCAACTTTCTTTTCCTTAGTAATCGTCCCTGAACCACATAATAATCCACATAAGACTCAGGATCAGCCATGAATTCTTTTTTTAGTTGACTGAGATCCTTGTCTTTCTCCACTTCAGAATCAACCTCTTCTAACTGTATGGCTAAGGGAACAGACAATGCCATTAGCTGAGGACCCACTTCCTTTCTAGACAAGGCATCATCATCCAGGTTTTCTAAACCAGGCTTGTACTGAATATCGAAATCGAACCCAAGGATCTTAGTGAGCCATCTCTGAAACTCCATGTTGACTTCCCTCTGTTCTAACAGAAACCTGAGGCTCTTCTGATCCGTTTTAACCACAAACTTGCGCCCCAAGAGGTAATGCCTCCATTTTCGTATAACAAACACCACTGCCGTTAATTCTCTTTCATAAATTGACTTCAATTGTTGCCTCTCTGTTAGCGTCTGACTGAAGTTCTGCATGAGGAAGACCCCTAGACCCGTACGGGACGCATCAGACTCTACCACAAAGACCATAGAGAAATTAGCTAGAGCAAAGACAGGAACTGTAGACATTGCTATCTTCAACCTATGGAACGCTTGAGCTGCTTCTAAACTCCATCTGAACTGATCTTTCTTGAGAAGAGTGGTTAAAGGTTTAGCAATCTGACCATAACCTTGAACAAATCTTCTGTAATATCCTGTAAGACCCATAAATTCTCTTAAAGCCTTAACATTCCTAGGCTCTGGCCAATCCACCATCGCTTTAGTCTTCCCTTTATCAGCCTGAACCCCTGAGCTGTGATTACGTGACCCAAGTACTCTATTTGTCCAGTGCCAAAGTAGCACTTTTTATGATTCACATAGAGTTGGTGGTCTTGCAAGATACCAAGCACAGTCCTAAGGTGTTCCGATGCTCATAGTTGGTCTTGCTGAATACCAAAATGTCATCGAAGAACACAATGACAAACTTACAAAGATACTTGCGAAAGATATCGTTCATAAGAGATTGGAAAGTCACCGGTCCATTCTTCAACCCAAACAGCATTAAAAGGAATTCATAATGCCCGTCATGAGTCCTAAATGCAGTCTTAGGCACATCAGATGACTTGACCAGGATTTGATGATATCCCGATCGCAAATCGAGCTTAGAAAACACCGCATCTCCATGGAGTTCATCAAGTAATTGATCTATCATTGGTATAGGTTAAGAATCGCTTACTCTCACCTTGTTCACTGCCCTATAATCAATACAGAATCTGTAACTCTCGTCTTTCTTCTTGACTAACAAAACCGGGCTTGAGAAGGGATTGTTACTTCCCTGATGATACATGCGGCCAAGATAGAGGTGATATAACTCATATTTTACCTATTTTACTATCTATTTTAAAGCATTATCTAAATACTTTTATAAGGTTTTACACCAAAGAGGTAGTTTTTCCTCGTATTTCTAGTTTTAGAGTGTCAATAGGGAAAATCACCAAAAAGGAGCAAAAAGAGCTTAAAGTGGTGTATTCTAAGCTACAGCAAGTTTATCAAGCCAAAGAATTAGTCAAAGTCAAGAATTTCTCAAGATATCACAATTCACCAAGTTGGACAGAATCGCAGAGTCCAAAGCTTTGCTACAGATGGAAGATCAAATCAACTTGGATTCTTATGAAACTTGGCTAACTTTTAAGGTCTTTGAGTCAGCTTTCTAATGAATTTGTAATTATCTTATTTGGAGCTGTGAGCTGGAAGATACACTCGATTTACTGAAGACATGTCAAACTGCCTCGAAGATGAAGACGGTGCAGGATGAAGTCAAGCTTTGATGGACCTTAAGGAAGAAGTTGGTGACCATTCTCAGCTCAATATGGAGTGTTTTCAAGCCCATATATGAGCCCAAATCACGCCGCCGTTTATGAGTAACCTAGGTTTGAGGAGTTATGACGAAAAGACGGTTTTGCCCATGAAGAACCCTAGAAGACCCTAGCACTATAAATACTTGTTTTTAGCCTCTTGTTTTAGGGTGTGCCGAAATATTAAACACTTTTATTGATAGAGAGCAGCCTCCACGCCATCCCCTTGAGGGATTCATCATAGATCTTGTTCTAGGAGCTTAAGGAGGAGGATCTCGCTTTGTACTTCGTTATAGAGAAGAATCTTCTAAACCCTACTCTTTTAATAAAGTTCTTTATCATGAATTTCATATCTCTTTGCTGTATTTTGTGCACCATGCTTGAGTGATTTACTTGTTAGGGATAATTGGTTGATGATTGTTTAGGGAAACTATAGAATTTTCATCTTTACTTGTACTCAATGCATAATTGCTAAACAGGCCGTTTAGCAGTTTGATCTTAGGTTGATATAGATTCCAAAAGCTTTTATATTGATCGGAACTAGTATTTCATGAGCCAAGCGTCTTAACAACCTAACCAGTTAGTTAAGGAGTTCGGTGGACAATATCATAACCCATACTTTTATTGTGTGTTTTCTCCTTGTAATAACCGTGTGAAAGTCGAGTCTATTAGGGAGAATGAACATAGTGGCCGGAGCCACGAAAGTGGAATGGCTATACAACAGTGTTATGAGTCCTAGATGGCGCGTATATTCCAAGTCCCTAGATTAAATTAATCATTATCGTTGCATGATTCTCTGCGAATTCCTAAGTCCTAACGTTTTCTCTTATTGATTTACTTTTATTTGTTTTATTTGCATTCCAACCCAAAAAACCAAATCATATTTTGTCTTAGCTTAGTTTGCATCTCATAAATTCGTAGCGTATCATCTTTCCAGTCCTCAGTGGTTCGACCCCTAAATACTACTGCGTTTGCCTGTGCACTTGCAGGATATCTAGGGTTATAAAATTAAAACTTGCATAAAATAAAACCCTATGCTCTTGCCGCTCGAGTTCAACTCCAAGATTTCCACCTAGAAAATTTGAAGAAAATCGATGAAGAGTTAAAGGAAAAACCACTCGAGAAAGTCGACAAAATCGAGAAGTTCGTTGTTCCTTGCTTTATCAATGGAGAGGAGTTCAAAGATTCTTTATGTAACGGAGAAGCCAACGTTAACATCATGTCTAAAGGAATAGCTAAGAAGATAGGGATTAAGGAGTTAAAGCGTTGCAATTGCCCCATGTCGCATCAAGATGCTTCTTCTACAATCTCACATGGTTTTGTTGCGGATCTACTAGTTGGAATTGGTCACTATGATCTTCCAACAAGCTTCCACGTTTTGGAGATGAAAGATGATCCTCTTAAACCTTTGATTCTTGGTTCACCATTCCTAAAATTAGTTGGAGCACTTGTGGATTCTACAAACAACCAACTCTCTTTCTCAAAACTTCCGGAGAACAAGGGAGTATTCTATCCGGCTCTACAAGGTGATTCCAAGAAGGAGGTCAAAGACATACAAACACAAGCTCTCCAAGAAGACGAAACGAGCATCACAAGCCTAGATTCGGAGGAGATGCACGATCAAAGAGAAGAGTTTAGAACAAGTTCCCACGTTTTAGACACTAAAGATGACCCTCCCAAACCCTTGTCCCTTGGTTCACTAAACCTTGAAGCCGCTGGAGATGTTGTGGATTCCACAAATCATCAAATCTATCCCTTCGAACTCGACAAAGGAGTGTTCTATCCGGCCTTCCAAGGTAAGGTTTCTTTGTGTATGAATTTGTACACTAATAAAAAATTTTATATTGATCCAGGAGATAAAAGAGATGCCACAAAGGAGTTTCAAGACGCCAAAAGACCAGCCCCTCCAACCGCATTAAAAGATGTTGTCAACCCGACAAACCCTAAAGGCGAGATGACTCCAAGTGTTGCAAATTCGACTTTAGATCTTATGGAACGTAAAGAAGGTGTTGTTCAACTCAAAAGACCCTCAAATATCCTCTCCAAGACCAGCACAATGATCCCCACGGATTTAAAGAAGAGAAGTGAAGAATTCATCAAAGAAAAAATCAACAATTTGGTAAAACAATTTCTCGATGAAATAGTTCTTCATGAGAGCCATCAAGATGCTAAAAGATGGAGCCTCAAACCATCCGGTCCTGAGTGTAGAGAAGCTAAAGGAACCATCATTCCTTTAGTGGAGCCATCCCACTATTAAAAAGAAAGGAGTCGAGCTAAAAGACTTAAAACAAGCGCTTTATGGGAGGCAACCCATATTTAATTTTATTTGAGTCTTTAATTTAAGTTTTTCATCATAGTTTTTAATTTTAAAATCTTCATATTACATTCATTTATCCACTTATGCATTTTCAGGTTTTTACAAAAATCATAAAAATACAAACAATGTGTTTTTGAAGAAGAAAGAAGAGAAGGAGGTAGAACAAGACCAGTTCCGGTTCACGACACAAACGAATTATCATATCAACCCAGAAAAATCTGGAAATTGGTGGGAAAATAAAAGACAGTCATACGAGGCTACAGGAAAAAAGAAGAACGTAAATTGCTATTACGGTTTAAAAGTTATGACTGACTTCCCAAGACCAACAAAGAAAGAGACGAAGTTACAATGGGTCAACTTCAAACCTCTTTTCACGATGAACCACAAGGAACCAGATGACAATCTTCATACCATTGGAAAGCTCTGAGTCTCAGGAGTACGGGAAAGTTTTTAGATTTCAAATCCGAGGTCTGTAGAAGGAGAAAAGGCGATCGAAAGATGGGATATCGTTCCTGGCGCGAGATTGTGTCAAGTGTCCCGCACCGATCCCCCGCACCGATCCACGTCCGTGACCGGTGCAACGCCACGACCTGCATCCCAGACCCCGGACACTCATGTTCCAGACTCCGGACACGGGATAGCAACCGGTGCCAAGCCCATGACGCTGCGTCCTCGTCCAGCAGGTCGTCCCGCGTGCCCGTCCCACGTCCCATGTCCCAGCCTGGAGCATCGTCCCGCAGTCCTGCAGTCCAGCGTCCCAGTCCCAATCCCAGACCAGCGACACCTGACCATGATCGGCATCTCAATAAGGTTTGCACCATTGAACCAACCACCTAACCACGGTCCGGTTTAAGGTAAATTTCCTTAATTTTCTCTTTTATTTATTTTAAAAACCAATTTTCAAACTTCATTACAAATTTTTAACACTAAATTTATTTTTCAAATTGCAATTTGATCTTTTAATCTATATGCTTAATTCAAATCTTTATTGAATAGATTATTTGATTTTTCAAACTTTGCATTAGAAATTTGAATTTTGGTGAATTAAATTTGGTTTTTAAATACTTAGCACATCTTGAGAATTATCCATTCATTGTTTTCACTTTGATTAGCAATTTTCAGCATTTTAGATTCTTTATTGGATTTATTTTGTTCTTTATATGCTATTCTCCTATTCCTTGGACTTTGAACTCAATACATATGTATTGAGAACTTAGCTACAAGATGCATTTAACAAGTGATTTCAAATGTCTTTGCAAGGATAATTTGTACTTAAGCAGGATTCGCCTAAAGAAATTTTGTTGTGGACGCACAATTCAATCGTTTTAAGCATAATCCATCCATTTAAAGAAGATGTGCGAGAAAGGAAGAGAAGATGGAAACACAAGAATTGGTTATACTTAATAAGGGTATTCTTCGACTAATAATCCAGTTTGTCCGGGCGAATTTGGAAAGTTTTCGATCGTACCTCACAAACAGACCACGTGGAGCACTTTTATGGGACATCAACCAAACCACTTGAGAGAAGGACATCATACTTCACCACCTAACTTAAAAAGGTATGTTTTATGATAGATTTTCAATATGGCTCGAGAAATTCCATACTGTTTTGCAGATGGCTTGATACACACTTTATGGTGCGACGAATCGTCCCTACGTGGACCAAAATCAAAACCGGCCGAGCAAACAAGTTGAAACTTCTTCAGTAGCTTCAAAACACCATATTACTTAGTGGATTTTCAATATAGTTCGGTGAAAGTATCACGGATTGAAAGATAGCCCTATGAGCATCTTTGGTAACCAAAATCACTACACCATGGGCCAATTTTCAAACCGTGAACTAGAGCAAAGACAGGAACTGTACACATTGCTTGTAAACTCCATCTGAACTGATCTTTCTTGAGAAGAGTGGTTAAAGGTTTAGGAATCTGACCATAACCTTGAACAAATCTTCTGTAATATCCTGTAAGACCCATAAATTCTCTTAAGCCTTAACATTCCTAGGCTCTGGCAAATCCACCATAGCTTTAGTCTTTCCTTTATCAGCCTGAACCCTTGAGTTGTGATTATGTGACCCAAGTACTCTATTTCACTAGCGCCAAAGTGGCACTTTTTATGATTCACATAGAGTTGGTGGTCTTGCAAGATACCAAGCACAGTCCTAAGGTGTTCCGATGCTCATAGTTGGTCTTGCTGAATATCAAAATGTCATCGAAGAACATAATGATAAACTTCAAAAGATACTTGCGAAAGATATCATTCATAAGAGATTGGAAAGTCGCCGGTGCATTCTTCAACCCAAACAGCATTAAAAGGAATTCATAATGCCCGTCATGAGTCCTAAATGCAGTCTTAGGCACATCTGATGACTTGACCAGGATTTGATGATATCCCGATCGCAAATCGAGCTTAGAGAACACCGCATCTCCATGGAGTTCATCAAGTAATTGATCTATCATTGGTATAGGGTAAGAATCGCTTACTCTCACCTTGTTCACTGCCCTATAATCAATACAGAATCTGTAACTGTCATCTTTCTTCTTGACTAACAAGACCGGGCTTGAGAAGGGACTATTACTTCCCTGATGATATATGCGGCCAAGATAGAGGTGATATACCTCATATTTTACCTATTTTACTATCTATTTTAAAGCATTATCTAAGTACTTTTATAAGATTTTACACCAAAGAGGTAGTTTTTCCTCGTATTTCTAGTTTTAGAGTGTCAACAGGGAAAATCATCAAAAAGGAGCAAAAAGAGCTTAAAGTGGTGTATTATAAGCTACAGCAAGTTTATCAAGCCAAATACTTAGTCCAAGTCAATAATTTCTCAAGATATCACAATTCACCAAGTTGGACAGAATCGCAGAGTCCAAATCTTTGCTACAGATGGAAGATCAAATCAACTTGGATTCTTATGACACTTGGCTAATTGTCAAGGTCTTTCAGTCAGCTTTCTAATGAAGTTAGAATTATCTTATTTAGAGCTGTGAGCTGGAAGATACACTCGATTTGCTGAAGACATGTCAAACTGCCTCGAAGATGAAGAAGGTGCATAATGAAGTCAAGCTTTGATGGACCTTAAGGCCGAAGTTGGTGACCATTCTCAGCTCAAGATGGAGTGTTTTAAAGCCCATATATGAGCCCAAATCACGCCGTCGTTTATGAGTAACCTAGGTTTGAGGAGTTATGACGAAAAGACGGTTTTGCCCATTAAGAACCCTAGAAGACCCTAGCACTATAAATACTTGTTTTTAGCCTCTTGTTTTAGGGTGTACCAAAATATTAAACATTTTTATTGATAGATAGCAGGTTCCACGCCATCCCCTTGAGGGATTCATCATAGATCTTGTTCTAGGAGCTTAAGGAGGAGGATCTCGCTTTGTACTTCGTTATAGAGAAGAATCTTCTAAACCCTACTCTTTTAATAAAGTTCTTTATCATGAATTCCATATCTCTTTGCTGTTTTTCGTGCACTATGCTTGAGTGATTTACTTGTTAGGTTTTCGGTCTTCAATGAGTTTCATAATTCGATAATTGGTTGATGATTGTTTAGGGAAACTATAGAATCTTCATCTTTACTTGTACTCAATGCATAATTGCTAAACAAGCCGTTTAGAAGTTTGATCTTAGGTTGATATAGATTTCAAAAGCTTTTATATTGATCGAAACTAGTATTTCATGAGCCAAGCGTCTTAACAACCTAACCAGTTAGTTAAGGAGTTCGGTGGACAATATCATAACCCATATATTATTGCGTGTTTTCTCCTTGTAATAACCGTGTGAAAGTCGAGTCTATTAGGGGAATGAACATAGTGGCCGGAGCCATGAAAGTGGAATGGCTATACAACAGTGTTATGAATCCTAGATGGCGCGTTTATCCCAAGTCCCTAGATTAAATCAATCATTATCGTTGCATGATTCTCTGCGAATTCCTAAGTCCTAACGTTTTCTCTTATTGATTTAATTTTATTTATTTTATTTGCATTCCAACCCAAAAAACCAAATCATATTTTGTCTTAGCTTAGTTTGCATCTCATAAATTCATAACGTATCATCTTTCCAGTCCTCAGTGGTTCGACTCCTAAATACTACTGCGTTTGCCTGTGCACTTGCAGGATATCTAGGGTTATAAACGCTTGAGGGTACCTGAAAGGGCGCACACTGACTGGTCTTGCTCCGGGTTCCAATTCAATGGAGACATAAGTGAAGCATAGCCCTGGTTCTCCCCTTAACACCACCTCGTTATTGCCCAGGTTAAACCTCATCACCTGCAACTTCTAGTTACACCTTGTCTCGCCCAGTGTCTCAAGCCATTGGACTCCCAAAATTACGTCAGCACTGCCTAGCTCAAGAGAAAGAAAACTAGTCTTGATCGTGATTCCTTGAACCTGTAACTCCACGTCATTGAAAATACCCTTCCCGTCAACTGTTGTGTATGTGTCGGTTATCACACTGTATCCCTTAGTCGAGTTAGTGGACAATCCCAGCTCCTCCACTATATTATTGGAAAGGAAATTGTGAGAGGCACCGCAATCGATCATTATCACCACCGTTTTGGTCGAGATCTCCCCTCGCATCTTCATCGTCTTCGGAGAGGAGATTCCGACAAGGGTGTTTAGTGACAGCTCATAGATATCAGTCGTCTCCTCAGCCTGGATCAACTCATCATCTTCTTCACATTTGACATCAGGACCGTCCTCTTCAATCACCATCACGTGGAGCTCCTTCTGTGGACATTGATGTCGACTGTGCCACTTTTTGTCACACCAGAAGCACAAATTCTTTGATCGGTGGTACTCCATCTCAGTCGGTGTCAATCGTCTGAATGGGTGTTTGAGGAGTTTGTGAGAATTAGGGTTTGTTTTAGACCCCGACTGCTTCTCCGCGGAATAAGAGTTATTGGGCCTATTGTTATTAAAACTCGGCCGATTTGCCATTCTTGTCACCGATTGGGTTGATGGGCCTGAAGACTTTCCATATTCATGAAGCTTCGCCGGTTTGTACCAACGCCGCTTGATAATCGTGTTTCCTCAGCCGCCTCCTCCCATTTCTCGACTAGTTTTGCCTTATTCATCATTTGTTGGAGATTTTTAGGCTCGTATGACTTGACCCCAGCTCGGATTAATGATAAGAACCCAAGTTGGAAGGCCAATTCCAGTGTTCTCTCCGGTAGCCCCGGCACGTTCCCAATGAAGCTTTCGCAGTAATCCGCTACCGTACCATTTTGTTGGAGCGAGAACAACGTTTCCTCTGCACTTTCTGAACCAACCAAGCTTTTTAAAAAAAACAATTCTACTGCAGAAATAACATAAACCAGATAACCAATAAAATAATCCATTAAAAATTCCATAACCCAAATAAATCAAATTCCAGCAATGAAAACAATAAAGAAAACCAGGAATGATAAAAGTAGCAACCTAAGCAATGGTTCACTAGAATCTAACAAAGAAGACAATTCCTAACCATCCTCTTCCTACGCCTTGATTCCGCAGTCACACTTTTCCTTTACCTGCATCACATGAGAATAAGAGATGCGTAAGTAATTAAGAATTACTTAGTGAGACGGTCTTCCTGTCAACAAGCTAAGTACGAATATACCAGCAATCAACAACCATTAAATTAAAATGTTCAATGCAAGAAATAACAAGGTGTCGATCGACAAGCCGTACGGTATCGATCGACGCTTCACAAATACAAGTGTCGATCGACACGTCGCACGGTGTCGATCGACACTATAATATAAAGGGTATCGATCGACACGTCGCACGGTGTCGATCGACACTATGTTCACAGATCACTTCTCAAAACGATAACTCAACGGAAACACGACCAAAACGATTAACTCCCGATTTCATCACAAAGATAAACATATACAGTCACGAATCATAATCAAAAACAACACAATCAACCCAAATTAATGGCATAAAACACTTAAATCCAATCGCTAATGGATTTCTTGCATATTCGATCCTACGGTCGCACACTCACCTCGCGAAACGAATCGAAGGAAGGAGAACGGATTGAAACAGCGACGAACAGCAATGAACAGCAAGGAGAATCACGGAAAACAATCCACTAACGATACCAACTTCGAACAACGAGGATTCCTACGCCTCTAGAATCAAACAAGAACGTTTCCGAGGGATTTCTTTGCAACAATCCTTAAAAAACTCTCAACAATCTCTCTCAATTCTATAATCCTTACTTTTTATGTTCTCCAAAACGGCCACAAGGCTGCTAAACAAGGCTGATAAACACTTATATACTACGCCCTAGGGTTATGCACCCCAACACCGGGTTAAACCGAGCGATTTTAATCGAAACCAAAACAACCCGCAGAACATGGTGTCTGTGGGGGTC
This sequence comes from Draba incana, assembly GCA_963576765.1. Taxonomy (NCBI): domain Eukaryota; kingdom Viridiplantae; phylum Streptophyta; class Magnoliopsida; order Brassicales; family Brassicaceae; genus Draba; species Draba incana. The sequence continues at coordinate 28,185,587 of OY755211.1, read as the reverse complement.
GAAACCAACACAATTAGAATTTGTAAGAGTTCGTGAGGGAATTCGGAGATTTCTATGGTAAGCTAGGATTGCAAAGGATTTGAGAAAGAGATGTTGTTTATTGCTCTGAAAAGTTGAGTACAAGTTTTTGTATATAGAAATCGGATCCCTTTTGGGGTTGTACAAGAGAGGTATATATAGCTATTCCTAAGGCGGCTGCTTCTTCCCATCCTCTACGGAGTCGGTCATATCATCATGGGCTTCGCGTCCGGACCAGGCTATCGTCACGTTACTGGGCTTGAAGGCTTTTGGATAGACACTGCAATTGAGGAGTGAAGTGAGCGATCGGCCCATGGTGAGCCGACAGTCGGGTCGCGACCGAGTGCTCGGTCGGTCCAGAGTGCTCGGTCGGTCCGGAGTGCTCGGTCGGTCCGGAGTGCTCGGTCGGTCCGGAGTGCTCGGTCGGTCCGGAGTGCTCGGTCGGTCCCGAGTGCTCGGTCCTTCCCCGCTTCGCTTAAGTTCCCATTTCCATGTGCTCCGCTCCGCAGGAAGATTTGGGTTCCGCTAGGCCTCCTTTGTTCAGGATCTGGAGAGCCATCCCTTTGGTTGACTTGCCTTTAGATGTTAATGCTGAGGGGGTGAAAACCGACCCCAACAGTTAGCCCCCCAGCTTGGTAGTGTTAGAGCTAACAGTGCCGAGTTTGAAGATGTGTTAGATATTAGCATTACCATCTGAAGTCAAGGTGTCTGTAGTACGCTTAAGTACTCATCTTGTTCAATACTCCCCCTCAAGTTCATACAGCAATGTGGAGCATGAACTTGGAAGATACTAGATGGTGGCCTCGTTAAAACCTTAGTAGGGAAAACCCTTTGGGACAAAACCTCTACTTAAGGGAAAAGAGTGCCACGCATAGTGATGAGGGGATTTGAACAAGGAACCTGGTTCATTGTGGATCCCTTGCCATTGCTTGGCCTTGGCGGATCCAATGAGGGTTAGATCCCCAGCCCGGTTGTGTTAGAGCTAATAATGGTGCCGAGTTAAAAGAAGCATCGAATATCGGCGTTAACGTTTGAAGTCAAAGCAATTGTCATCTACAGTAGTAGAGAGTGACTTTTTCGCAAGAGGTTTTAGGACTCTGTAAATGTTGTGAAGATTTTAAGACTTCATGCTTCTTCAGTAGAAGCTGCTATGTTTTCTGCAGAAATTTTTTTTTTTTTTTTTACTCGAAGATTTTAAGACTTCGTGTTGCGATTGTCAATGTCAATGACGTTTTCGTGAAATAGCAAAGTGATTTTGCAGAGGGAAGAGCGTTGTGTTTTTTTGAACAGAGACGGGACCCGTGTAATGAGAGAAAGAGAAGATCCCTTAAAGGGATAAGGTTTGACTTAGTCAACCTTTTCTCCTTCCTCTTTCTTCTTCCCTTCTCAAAATTTTTTTTTTTTTTTTCCCTTGCGCCGTCGCCGACCACGAGCCTCTCCCACCGGATCTTCGCCAACCGATCGCAAGCTCGGGTCTCCTCTTCTTACCCTTTCTTTCTTGGTAAGTTTCCTTACTCCATTCTCAAGCCATCTCTTAAGTCCCCATGGCTTCTTTGGAAATCCAAACTCATAGATCTAAGTTTGTTCATGGAGAATCAAGCTTTGTTGTGTTGAATTGATGATTGCTTTGGAGAATCATTGAGCCTTTGGTTGTTGATGGAACTTAGATTTGGATTTTGCATAGATTTTTGAGAATCCCTCTTTGAAGCTTGTTTGGGATTGAGTTTTAAGCTTGAGATGTGTTCTTGGTAAAAAGATGGAAATTCTTGACTTTTGATTTGTCTTGTTGATTTGTGCATAGGTATACTTGTTGTTATGGAACAAGACACACATGACTTGGCTAATAATGGTAGATCGGCGCTTGGGACCGACCCACCTCCGTGCGAGACCGACCGCGTGGTCGCGGACGGGCGTGAAGCCGACCGCACGGTCGCACGTGAGCGCGAGACCAATCGCGAGGAACGCGAAGATGACCGCGTGATCGCGGGCGATCGCGGTCGCGAGGATGAGACCGACCGCTCGGTCGCACATGGGCGTGAGGTCACTCGCGAGGCATGCGAGGATGACCGCATGGTCGCGGTCGATCGCGGTCGTAAGGACGAGACCGACCGCTCGGCCGTGGACGGACGTGAAGCTGAGCGCGCGGTCGCACATGGGTGCGAGGCCGACCGCACGATTGCGGGTGGACATGGGACTGATCACGCGCTCGCGACTTCTCTGAACCGAATTGGGGATTCGGTCACGGCTTCGTCCTCATCGATGATTGTGATGGTTCCTTCGGCGAATCACGTTGGTACCGGTACCGGGATCCGTCTCCGTAACAAACTCACCGTTCCCCGGGTTAGTCTTGGTGGGATTGACGAGGGTGATGATGGTGCTGGTGACTTAGTAGATGTTGAGGATGCGAGGAGATCCAGTGGTGATGAGGATTTGATGGCTCGTCATGGGGGAGTTGGACTTTCCTTCCCCCTTAACGATGAGGATCCAAGGCTTCCAGAGGGAGCAGCCGATGTCGCTGTGTCACTCGACTCTTCTTCTACTTCGAGGTCACCTCCATCCGATGCTGAGGATGGCGATGAGGTGACCCGCCCTGTTGCGGCTAAGAAGAGGAGGAGGCGACCGGATCCCCCTGGATCTACCTTTTGCGATGAGGACTCGCTGCAGCGCCTTCGAGAAAGATGTGAGATCTCTGTTGAGATTGAGTTGGTCGTTCCTGATCGCACACAGCGTGCTAATGCCCCGCCTCCAGGATACTTTACCATGTATGAGAACTTCATGGATCATTGCCTGTTGTGGTTCCCGGTGCCAGGCTTCCTCCTTCGCTTCCTGGATGGGAACGGTATCTCCCTTGCTCAGATCAACCCCAGGGGGTTGAGGCACATTATTGGTATCTACGTGCTTAGCCGGGAGTGCAATGCAGAGATTAGTACTGAGCACCTGACCAGCCTTCTGGAGTTCAGGCCTAAGGGCCCTGCAGACGAGTTGCGGTATCTCGTTGCCCCAGCTCCGGGTCGCGTGCTTATTGATGGGTTCCCCAGCAAGGATGATCTCTTTGAGTGCTCATTCTTCTTTGTCAAGATCTCAGAGAGGACCATTGAGGCTGACTGCATCCCCCTTGTCAGGACGAATTGGGGGAAGAGAGGTAAGTTTACACTTAGAAAAAGTTTATTTTGTATAGTGGCCATGTCTTGCATGCTAATGTATTGCTTTGTCTTTGCAGTGAGACCAGCATTAGTGAGCCGAGGTGAGATGACAGCTATCCACAGCGCTCTAGCCTCTGGAGATGGTGATTGGGTGAAGTCCTTCACCCGTCAGAGGATCCAGAGAGCACTCTCCAGTCGGATCTTCGCAGGGAAGGTCCTTGGACGAGGTGCTCCTAGAGTCTCCGCTTTTCAGCGAGCTGAGTTGGCGAGAGTGGCGTTGACGAGCACCACGGTCTCAGCGAGGGCAGGCTCGCAGGCGGGTGCTCTGTCATCCGCAGCGCCCAAGACTCCCACTGCGTCAGCTCAGCGTTCTCGTGCTTCTGATCTCACTCCTGATGAGATTGCTAGGCGGCGTGAGCAACAGCGGAAGAGGGCCCTTAGATCGGAGGGTAAGGCGGGAGGCACTCCTGATGGAGCACCTCCGAAGCGACAGAAGGTGGGCCCCTCTTCGGCGTTTGTTAGCGACCCGACCAGTGACGGTGCTGCAGCAGCTCGCTCTTTGACTCCTGGTTCTGGTGAGAGGGCTCTTGAGCTGGCGAGAGCCACAGTGGCTGAGGTTTGCTCTCTTTATCTTCCTCTCTTTGTCCTTGTTATTGTTTCTCCACTTATTCCAGCGTTATGTTTGATTTCCTTTGTATGCGCAGCTCTCCACCCAGCTGGATGGCATGGCTTTCTGCTTTGAGGAGGACTCTCGTTCTCGTGACCGTGAGGTTAGCGAAGCCAGGAGGGCCAATGCTGAGCTCGCTGAGAAGGTCCTAGCCCTCGAGGATGATGTCGCTTCCGCGAAGCAGAGGTCGGATGAGTTGAGCGGGAAGTTGTCCAAGGTGTCCTCGCGGCATGCGAAGAACAAGGAGGAGATCACCTCGCTTAAGAGCAAGCTGTTGGAAACCGAGAGTCTTAGGGACGCCCAGATCGAGGAGGCTGTTTCTAGGGCCTAAGAGGAGGCAGACCGTAGCTTTGCTAGCCGGACCCGACAGGTTGCCAGGTCGCTCGCTAGGCTTGAGGGGACAGCGAAGGATAACATGCTGGATCTTGCTGAGATCGATGCGAGCTTGGAGCTTATTGAGCGTCTCCGTGGGTCTGATGGAGCGTCTTTGGACGCTGCAGCAGAGCTTTTGGTCGAGAGGAAGATCCCGATCTACGACGCTCGTGATGTGTTTGATGAACTTGTTTCTAGCGTGAGGCAAGCTTTGGAGATCTCAGAGGATGCTGATGTTGCCAACGGAGAGGTGTGACCGATGAGCGACCGTTGCTCTTCTATTATGACCTAGTTTATTTATAACCTTTTGTTTCTAAAAACTCTTGTTGGACTTGATAATTTTCGGTTGTAGCATTGGATGGTTTGTATCCTTGCTATTATTTTGGAGCCTTGCATTGTGGTGAATGCAAGATGACTTGTAGCTTTTGCTGATGTTTAACCTTGATGGTTACAGATTCAGGTTTTGCTTTAGATACTGTTGATGTTGTACCTATACTTAGGAATTCTTTAGACTGTTTAAGCGTTTCTGTCATGTATTTGCCAGCACCAGCGTTGGGCTTGGTGAACCAAGGGCCGTAAGACCCCGTGATTGATCAGAGGTCTGACGACTTCTCATTGTGCTTGCTCATGTATGAGGCTCTTGTTGAGATTGTGAAAACGCTAATGCGCTCATGCTCTTTATCACCAACGTTGCTGTTGGGTTTCGCAAAATGGTGCAGCTCTTCTAGACACGTCTGTCTGAGAGCAAGTTCACCTTGAATTCGACCAGTGCTTGTCCTGGGTTTCAGAGTGACACGCTCAGGGTATAGGCCGAACGGAGGTCACTAGCAGCTGCATTACCAACGATGTTTGCTGGGTTTCTGAGTGGTCAGGTGGGTACATCCGCCCCAGTACTGAACACTGGTACTTATATAGCGCGCTTGAATCCGTTGTGGATGTCAGTGTGTTCGCATCTCCGCATTCATTACTGTGGCCAGCAGCAATGAAAGCGGAACGACTCTGATTTAAGCCATGAGGCTCGTGACTGATAAAGCTGTTCTTATGCCACTGAGGCTGTTGTGGAAGAGTGGAGTACGGGTACCCCACTCCCCCCCTTCGAGACGAAGGAGGCTGTTGACTTCGTCTGAAAGCAGAGTAAAACACTCACTCCCCCCCCCCTAAGGCGGAGGAGATCATAGAGTTCCTCTGGCAATGAGACTGATGAAGCGTAAAATCCCCCTCTTTGGATGGAGGGGGGGCAACTGAACCTATCCGAAGACAGGCTGCCTACGTACCCTTTGCAGGGATCAAGTCGCCTCGTAGTTCAAGTAAAGGAGAGAAGACTAATGATAGTACTTCTTCAAATGCCTTGCGTTCCAGGAATGGAGGATTGGAGTCCCGGTCATGGTGGCGAGCTCATAGACACCAGGACGAACAACTGTTGTAACTCTGTATGGGCCTTCCCAGTTGGCTCCGAGCTTGCCAGCGTTGGGTTCCGCTGTGTTCTGGAATACCTCCCGCAGGACTAAGTCACCTGGGTAGAAACTCCTTTCTTTGACCTTGGAATTGTAGTACTTGGAAGCGGCGTTCTGATAGTTGGCGATCCGAATAAGCGCTTGGTCACGTCGTTCATCGAGGAAATCCAACGCGTCAAGGAGCATTGTGCTGTTGATAGGCTCGTGGAGAGGTAGCAACTGACGGCGTACACCAGGCGAACAGACTTCGGACGGGATGACACACTCGGTGCCATAGACAAGGGCGAAAGGGGTTTCGCCTGTTGCTCTGCGGAGAGTGGTGCGGTGGGACCACAATACCCCTTCAAGCTCGTCGGCCCAGCGATCCTTCTTCGCCTCTAAACGCTTCTTAAGGCCATCAAGGATTGTTTTGTTGATAGCTTCTGCTTGCCCGTTGCCTTGAGGGTAGCGAGGCGTAGACTTACTAAGCCGGATGTTCCATTTTGAGCAGAACGACTCGAACCGGTTGGATATGAACTGCGAACCATTGTCAGTTACTATCTCGTATGGTACTCCGTGACGGCATATGATGTTCCTCCATACAAAGCTCTTCACTTGAACATCTTTGATGTTAGCATAAGCTTCAGCTTCCACCCACTTCGAGAAGTAATCTGTTAGGACGAGTAAGAACCGCTTCTGCCGTGACGGGTGCAATGGTCCAATGATGTCCATGGCCCATCTCATGAACGGATAAGGTGAGGTGACGGAGGAGAGCATTGCAGTCGGTTGATGGATTTTCGGAGCGTGTCGCTGGCACTTTTCACATTTGGCTGAGAACTTAGTGCAGTCACCTACTATAGTAGGCCAGAAGTGACCATGTCTCCTGATCTTTATAGCAAGTGCTTTCCCTCCTGAATGATTGCCACAAGAACCACTATGAACCTCTTCCATTATCTGTCTTGCTTTCTCTCCTTCTACACATGTAAGCATTGGACCAGAGAATCCCCATCTGAAGAGGTTTCCGTCAAGGAGAACATAACGCGCGGCTTGCTTTCGTAGTTTGCGAGCAGCCCACTTGCTGCTGGGCAATTTGCCATCGGCGATATATTCTCGTATCTCACTTATCCATAGCTTGTCACAGCCATACTCAGATTCTTCAGTGTCAGCGTCCATTGGGATTGCTTCAGTATGATGTGGGCTGTTGGTGTCACGCATGTCAGCGTCTCGGATTTCTGGTTCTTCTGCCATTTCTATATCTTCGTCAGTAGCCCCCACAAGGGCGTCTGCTTGCTTCGCTGCTTGGGAACGTGTCAGGATGGCGAGTGCTGCATCCTTCTTGATGCTAGGGAATTCGATGAACTCAACTGGGATAACTCGCTTTAGAGCTGGATCCTCTGGCGCAGTGGTAGCGGAGGCCAAGTTTGCCAATGCGTCAGCATCCATATTCTCACCTCTAGGAATCCTTGTGAGGATAAACTCTTGAAATGAAGCAACCAAGTCCCTTACTATCTTCAGATAAGCTTCCATTCGGTCGTCTTTTGCGACATACTCGCCGCTGAACTGACTGGTTACGAGTTGTGAATCCGAAAACACGTGAATGTGTTTGATTTGTAGCCCTTGGGCGAGCCTCAGACCGGCGACAAGGGCTTCATACTCTGCCTCGTTGTTAGAAGCTTTAAAACAAAGTCGGAATGATTGCTCAAGGACCTCTCCAGTCGGTGACAGGAGTCGTATCCCAACTCCGGACCCGTTCTTTGAGGACGAACCGTCTACGTATAGCTGCCAAATCCCTGGCGGCACCTCCTTGGAATTGCTGTCCTCTGGAAGTTCTATGAGGAAGTCCGCCAGTACTTGATATTTATTGCACGTCCGCCCTCTATATTCGATGTCGTACTCGCTGAGCTTTACAGCCCACTTGGCCAGCCTACCGGACTGACTTGGGCTGTGTAAGACCGATCGTAGCGGGAAGGTGCTAAGTATAACGATTGAGTGCGATTGGAAGTAAGGCCTTAGTTTCCTTGAGGCCATGAGGACGGCTAATGCTAGCTTCTCCAATTGAGGGTATCTCGTTTCAGCATCTGTGAGTGTCTTGCTCACATAGAAGATAGGCTTCTGCTCGCCTCTTTCCTCACGCACAAGGACGGCACTGACTGCTGTTTCTGAGACAGCGATGTAGAGAAAGAGAGGTTCACCAGTTACTGGCTTAGCAAGGATGGGAGGCGTCGCCAGATACTCCTTCAGTTGCTTGAAGGCGTCTTCACACTTCTCTGACCATTCAAACTGCTTATTGCCTCGTAGAGTGTTGTAGAAAGGCAGACACTTATCAGTGGATCGGGAAATGAACCGATTGAGTGCAGCCACTCTCCCAGTCAGCCTCTGTACTTCGCGTTTATTCTTTGGTGAAGCCATCTGGATCAAGGCATCGATTTGTTTCGGATTGGCTTCAATACCCCGGCGAGTGACCAGGTATCCAAGGAACTCACCAGAGGTTACAGCAAACCGACACTTCGTTGGGTTGAGCTTCATGTTGTGGAGGTTCAGCTGATTGAAGCATTCTTCTAGGTGGGAAATGTGATCTTCTTCCTCGAGTGATTTAACGAGCATGTCGTCAATATAAACCTCCATGGTCTTTCCCAACTGGTCTTGGAACATCTTGTTCACCAGTCTCTGATACGTTGCACCAGCATTCTTCAGGCCGAAGGGCATGACCTTATAGCAGTAGATACCTCTGTCCGTGATGAAGGCCGTCTTCTCACGATCCTCAGGGTGCATTAGGATTTGATTATAGCCTGAAAAGGCGTCCATGAAGCTAAGCAGTCTGTTACCCGCCGTTGCTTCCACTAAGCGATCTATGTGAGGTAAAGGGAAACTGTCCTTCGGGCACGCTTTGTTAAGGTCTGTGAAATCAACACAGACGCGCCACTTCCCATTTTTCTTCTTTACCACAACTGGGTTGGCGAGCCAGTCGGGGTACTTGACCTCGGTTATTGATCCTACTCGCAGAAGCCTTTCGACTTCATCATTCACAGCCTTTGCTCGCTCAGGACCCAACTTCCTTCTTTTCTGCTTGACCGGTTTAAATGTTGGATCTACGTTGAGCTCGTGGCTCGTGACGCTGATGTCTATCCCGGGCATGTCTTTAGCGGCCCAGGCAAAGGTGTTGATGTTCTTCCGGAGAAAAACCACCAACTTTGTTTTGAGCTCTTCATCAAGAGCAGCTCCGATCTCAACGCATCTCTCCGGGTGCTGTTCATCAATGCACACAGAGATCACAGGCTCGCAGGTGGGTCGCTCTTCTTCTTCACGACCCTCTGCAATCTGTAATTGCTATAAGAGGGTGGTTAGGTCCTTCACTTGATCGGACCCGGCCTTCGCTTTCTTCCGTGGCCCTTGTGAGTCCGAGTCGTCTTTCTTTTGGTCGTGAGCTTCTGGATTCAATCCCTTGCTCTCTTCACGGTTGCGCAACTTGTGCTCTGCTAAGAAGCACGTGCGTGAATCCCTTTGACTACCAAAGATCGTGTGAACGCCTTGGCTGGTTGGGAATTTCAAGCAAAGGTGGTATGTCGACGGCACTGCTCGCATCTGACTGAGCCATGGTGTCCCCATAATCAGATTGTAGATGGCAGGATGATCGGACACTGCGAAGTTGACCATCTTCTTAACACCTCCAGCTTGGACTGGCAGGCGGATCATTCCCCGTGTCCAGGTTGTTTCACCTGAGAAGCCCGTTACAGGCTTTGGCTGTCCTGTGATGAGGGACTGGTCGATCTTCATCTTCTCGAGTGTTTCCCGGAAGATAACATCCACTGAGCTTCCGGTGTCAATGAGGACTCGAGCGACATTGAAGTCGTAGACGGTCAGGTTGATTACCAACAAGTCGTTGTGCGGATGATCGATGCCTTCAGCATCCACTTCGTCAAAAGTGACGGGATCACTAGCACGCCTTGTTGTTGGAGATGTCGAGATGTTGGCGCAAACCTCAGCGCGCCGTTGATAGACCTTGATCGCAGCTTCGTTATCGGCACAGTATTGTGATCCTCCCAGGATCACGGAGATAGTACCATGGGTGCTTCCGTTTTCGGGGTTATCTCCACGACGCTGTCGCCTAGGGTTCTCAGTCTGGAGCTCAGTAGCATCTTGAAACTTCTCCTCTGGCTTGAAGTCCGACAGACTGATGTTACCCTTGAGGGTGCCTTCGGCCAGCCTAGCAGCTAGCTGTCGACCCAACTCTCGGCACCTCGCGGTGGAGTGCCTAGTTGCTTTGTGAAAATCACAATACAACTTCTCATCATACTCCTTCGGGTCTCTTACCCAAGTGAGATTTCCTCTGCCACGTCCCCGACCACGGCCTCGACCTCTGCCGTAGCCAGGTGAATCGATCTGGTAATTGTGAGCTCTGCCTGCTCCCCCTTCAAACCGAACGAAGGCGGGATTACTTCTTTTAGAAGCAGCTGGGGTCAGAACCTGGGAAGGTTCGCCTATCTGCTTCGCTTTACCACCCCTCTTGGCGCAAAGCTCTTCTTTGCTTCGGGCAAAATCAGTTGCACGGTGAAGGGCGTCCTGAATCGTCGTTGGAGGGTTTATGGTGAGCTCTTGCCAAAACGGGGATGGACATCTCACTGCACCCCTTAACGCTTCCAGTGCGGATGTGCTACTGATTCCATCCACCTTAGACAAGGTGTTCTTGAACCTTGTCATAAAAGACCGCAAGCTTTCACCTTCTGCTTGCTTGTTGGTCCACAGGTCCGCATCGTAGATCTTCCGTTCAGCGAAGATGTTATAGTGTTGGACGAACATCTCGGAGAGCTGCTGGAAGGTGTGGATAGAATTCTTCTCCAGCTTGTAAAACCATTGGAGGGCAGGTCCCTTCAAGCTTTCCACGAATAGCTTGCAGTATCCGATGTCCTTCTCGGAATCTCTGAAATTCGCCTTTCCTAGGGCCACCTCAAACTCCATCAGATGATCAGCGGGATCGGAGGTCCCTTCGTAGGTCGGAAGCCTAATCCTTCCCGGGTCAGAAATCCTAGCCCCTGAGATGTTATCTGCGAAGGGGGTGTTCCGTGCCTTCTCCAACACGTAAGCGACCCCGGGAGCCTTCCCGGTGCTCCGATACATCTGCAGTTTAGTCGTCCTCAGATCTAAGACGACATGATCCAGCTGGGCCTTCAGGGCGGCGACCTCTTCGTCACGGGAGCCTCGAGGAGTCCTGCGCTCCTGCTCCCTTCTGTAGTAACCTGCTGCAGTCCGGGCCACTTCTTCCCCAGCCTCAGCGTCGCCAGTAGCTGTATCAGTTCGAACTCGCCTCCGAGGGGGGTGATCTTCGTCTGACTCCTCGATCACACGCTCAGGAGTCGGATCGAAATCCCGACGAGGTGGTGGTGGAGGCAGATCCTCCGGATCCGAGCGATCGGTCCGAGGTGGCAGCTCCTCGTGTTGACCCCTCCGAGTAGCTCGCGGTGTATTGAATCTGAGGCGCGTCAGACGGACACGGGACCTTCTGCGCTTCCTCTTCTTGAGCGATTGCAGCTCGCTGGCCGTATCGTCAGTCTTCTTCACCAGAGTCTCAAGCATCTGCTTGATATGTGTAAGGTCAATTGCGGCGTTAGGAGCGGGAGGCACCGTGTTCTCCGTGGAGTTGCTTCTGTCTTCATCGTGCTGGTGAGACGAAGATCCTTCGTTGCTCATGGTGTTGCTCGACATCGTGATCGTGTGTTGAAAACCCTAACTCTTGAGTGTCAGAAATCTGCAGTCTTTCCCCTTAGTCGGCGCCAAATTGTGGGGGTCGAAACCAACACAATTAGAATTTGTAAGAATTCCCTCACGAACTCTTACAAATTCTTATTGTGTTGGTTTCGACCCCCACAGTGTCGATCGACACCCCTTACCAATATTAACATTTTGGTTTCGGGATGTTACAATTCTCTCCCACTAAACTGGATTCGACCTTGAATACCCACATGATGCCCACTACAGACCAACAACCTGACCCAACATGGTCAAAACAATCTGAGATCAACTCCCAATCTCCAAGGCCCCCATCCAGTCTCATGCTTATCTAGGTTTTCAGACATTAATTACTCTTAACTCATTTCATATCTAGACACCCATAGGACTCATCCTATGGTCTATCAGGAAAAACATACCGCTTGCACTCTTGAGACGCATCCTTCGAGCCAACGTTATCTGGGGAACTCACATCCCCGTGAGAGAACTCATATCCCTCGCTACTTATTATGGGAACTCACATCCTGAATAAGTATACCGGAGAACTCACATCTCTTCTGGGAACTCACATCCCAAAAGTATATAGGAGAACTCACATCTCCAAAAAATATAAATGAGTTATTCGAGACCGCAACCCCTAGAGTAATCAATTTTTAAACGCCTCTAAGCACCTATTGACTAGAATTACCTCATATGGTCTAAAGAACGATATTACCTAACCCGAAATATCAACAATAATAAGAACTACTCATCTTATTAAACACAAAAAAATAAATAAGGAAAACTCCATCTAATAAATTTCCAAAAATGTAAAATCATTAAAACGAAACAAAAATACATAAAACAAAAGCCACAAGAACACAAAACTACAACGAAACTAGAACCACAAAGATAGCCGAGCTCATACAGCGACCTGCTTGTCGAACCACTTCCTGAATTTAAGCTTCATCTTTGCCTCCAGCTCCCAAAAGCAAACTCAATGAGTATTTTCTGTTTCATTTGCTCCCGGCTTGTGAATGGGTCTCGGTCCTTTTGCCAGAGAAACCACCTCAGAGCATGTCTGTCAAAGCAACCTCTCACTGTCGAAACCTTCAGGCCCTCGGCCAAGCCCACGATGTCGAAATACTGCTCGACTCTTGCCACCCAATCTTCTGCTTCATCTCTAGTGAAGATTTGCTTGATTGGTGTTTGGTGTCGTCATCATTTCCCTTTGAGATCGGAAGTTCGCTCTGATACCAGTTGATAGAAACGATATAATGTAACTTAGAAATCAATGAAAAACCAAGCTTATCCTCAAAGATTCAAAGGTACAAGACGTGAGAAATTGTGGAGTCTCACCTCTCCTTAACAAGTTTGACCAATCCAATGATAAAATGAAACCCAGCATAACAACAAAATACTTATAGCTAAAGTAACTCCTCCACGCAAAGCAAAAGCAGATCACAACGGCACCAATTCGTACTGTCCCCTTGTCCTTATTCCCATTGCCTCATATCACTCTCAAGCCAGCTCATTCAAACCACGTCTGCCTCCTTACCCTTTTCTGGATCCTTCTTATCAAACCTTTTCTCTGAGCCTGAGGTCTTCTTTCTCTTCCTATGGTATTGATAGATTATGGGATCCCTTTCATCCACCATTCTATCATAATCATACATACATACGAACATACATACATACATACACATACATGCATCTATACATACATACACATACATACATATTATTGGATTTTTGATTACTTGACTATGGTTAACTTATTTTCATATGTTGCATGTATAGCTAATAACTTGCTCACGCGTGCTTACTCTTGCATTTTTGATTATTTGATATATCTGATTCCTCGACTACATGTCTAACTTGTTTTGTTTGGCTGTTCACCTCATTAATAGTCAACCTCTATAAATCAATAAGAAGGTGATTCTCAAGAATACCATCATTTTTTGAAAAGTTTTAAAAATACCATTTTTTGTCAAAGTTCCAAAAATACCACTAATTTAAAATGAAGTTTCAACATTCAAAACTAAATCCTAACCCCAAACTTAAACCCAATCTCCTAAAATTATACACTATATTGGGAATAGTTAACCCAAACCCAAAAATTTAAACTGCAAATCCATTGAAAATCAATTTTTGTATTTGTGGTATTTTTGAAACTATTGAAAATGGTATTTTAGGAACTTTTCAGAAAATGATGGTATTCTAGGGAATTTCTCTTAATAATAACTTCAAATTAATAAATTCTTCCAGTTCCAAGTTAAGCCAGTGTAAAATTTGACGAAATTCGATAAGATAATAAGACAATAATTGTTTTTGAAACTTCTATATAATAATTGTTCATGCATGATATGAAGTAGAGTGGATATGTAAAAATATATAACATATTAAATAAGAAAAATCAAAGAATTGTTTTGAACTTATATGTAAGGTTTTTTTTGTCAACAGCATAAGACTCTTTTACCACCACCCGGTTACCCAAGGCGGTGGTTGAGAGCTTACAAAAGAAACATTATGATCAACTATGCGTGCACAATTCGCCAGCTTGTCTGTCCGTGAATAACGTGTGCGCGGAATAAGGGACAACGTGAAGTAGTGGAACCTTGTCTTCAACTTCTTGAATTCTTCTAACTCTACCGCAAACGCCAGCCACTCCGTTGGTGTAGACACCATCTTCACCAGATCAGAACAGTCTGTTGCGAAAGCTACCTCCGTCTTTTGATTATGGAGCATGCACTGCATAGCCCATACCAGCGCTTCTACTTCTGAATGTAGAGGTGATAAACTATGTCTTGTGTTGCGAGCCCTCATCAAGTCCACCGTATCCTCGTTGTGAAATGCAAACCAAGCAATACCTGATGGAAGATCAGTATCCTTTCACGATCCATCCGTATAACATTTTAACCCCTCAAACTGAAGGAGTTCTCTATCGGGTCCCATGTCCGTAGTATTTACAGAAGTATCTTCCAAGAAAGCATTTTCCCAAGCTTGGGCGTCTGTCGCTGCATTGCGGACTACAACATAGGGATCCACATCTATACCTCGGAAGACCTTATCATTGCGGGCTCTCCAAATATACCATAGAGTCTAGAGAAAAATATTATCCTGAAATCCAGAAGGCATCCGCGAGAAAAGAAAATCCATATTTGTCCAAAGAGATGATACTGGAAATACACCAGGTGCTGTCGGGGTAGACGACAATGCCCAAGTTTGAAACGCTGGAGGACATTCAAAAAGGGTATGATTGATTGTCTCCTCCAAACCACATCGAGCACATTGTGTATCACATCTAATTCCACGATTTCGTAAGTTAGCAGTTACTGAGATACAACCTGTGATAACTTGCCATAAGAAATGACGTAAGTTTGGCGGACATTGTATCTACCAAGAATGGGCCTGCAATGGTTGTATTGTTGGACCAATAACTAAATCTCGAGCAGATAGCATACTATTATGTTCTACTCGATATCCCGATTTTACGGTATATTTACCAGATTTTGTATGATACCAGCCAACCAAATCTGGCGCGAAGAGAGTCCCTATCAGGATGCTATGAATAATTCCACGTCTTCGGGGATTATTATAGCATTAAGCAAATCCATATTCCAAGTCCTTGTTAAAGGATCCACCAAATGGTTAACCATGAAAGATTGGTAGTAGTTTGTTGTCTTACAAGTGGCTGCCCGAGGCTCTTGAGCTGGAATCCATGGATCCTGCCATACAGAAATGGAGGTACCCGACCCAACTCGTCTGATTAGACCTTTTTTAACCAGGGGTTAAGGGTGTCAAAATGGGTTATTACCCATGGGTTACCCGAACCCACCTGCAGTTTTAGTGGGTAAGGGTTATATTTTTTTACCCATATAAATAAATGGGTTTCGTTGGGTTACCCTATTGGGTTCACGGGTTTAATGGGTAAACCCATTAGGGTTATGGGTTACCCACGGGTTAAGCACAAAATATAAAATAATATATATATATATATATATATTCTTTTAATAGATTTATATAAATTAGCCTAGGGTTTTCCGGTTTTCTTACGTAAACAAAAATTAGGGTTTTCTAATACTTATATAAATAGGAGCCGTTCTCTACCTCTATTCCTATCTAATTCTCAGAGCCTTATATAGTCTACATTCTTATCATCTAAGTCCGATCATAATCCCCTAGCATGTCGTTTCCTTCGTCCAACACTGGTTTGTATTGCTTTTCATGGTTATTTTGTTTTCCAAGTGATGAAAAAGGTAAATCATTTATATTTACTATATTAATAATAGTTGCTAAATTATCCAAGTTAGTAATATACTTTTCTTATTATTTGTAGACATTGAAAGTGATGATGAAAACAATGAACCAGATGGATCTAAGGAAGGAGAGGAACCGAAAAAGATTGAAGTGCTTTATAAAAATAGTTTTATTGGTTTTGTGGTTTTTCTGTTTTATTGGTTTTATGATTTTACTAGTTTATTTTAAGATACATTGGTTTTATGGTTTTTTTATATTATTGGTTTTATGGTTTCTTTCTTGTTTAAGTTAAAAACTTTTGTTGGATTTATAATAATTTATGAATTATGTGTTGGGTTTTAATAAGTTTATTGTGTGATTCGATATATATATATGGGTACCCATTTAACCCATTAAGCCAACGGGTTTCATATAAATGGGCTTGGGTATGAAAATTCTACCCATATAATAAATGGGTTGGGTTAAACCCGCCCACGAAAATCTCGAACCCATGCGATTTTGGGTAGGGTTGGGTCGGGTTACCCATTTTTACACCCCTACCAGGGGTCTCGCCGAAATAATACTTCTCCATCCATAGGATGGAGAATAAGAGGTACCTTAATCCATTGGAGTAGACTTCCTATAGTACCTTCCTTTGAAAACTTTGGCAAAAAGGGAATCTGAATAGTTTAATAATCGCCAAAGTTGTTTTGCTAAAAGTGCCGTATTAAATTCCTCAATTGTTCGAAACACGAGACCACCATCCTGCTTATCCCTGCATAGTTTTTTCCATGCAACTCAATGCATCCCTCTCTGACTACCATTTGAGCTCCACCAATATTGCGCCACTACGCTGGTCAACTGTGATGTTATAGTTTTAGGAAGTCTAAAACTAGACATAACATATGTTGGCAAGGCTGCCGCCACCGATTTGATAAATATCTCCTTTTCCTCTTTTGTAAGAAATTTTGAGGTCCATCCAGTAATTCGATCCTGCAAACGGTTCTTGACAAAAGCAAAAACCTGTGTCTTTGCGCCTCCCAAGCTTTTTAGGATACCAAGATAAGTACTCATACCCCCTATTGTTGTGATCCCAGAGAGTTGATGAATTTCCTCTCGAACCGGTGAATCCACCGTGTGACCGAATTGAATTGAGGAATTGGAGAAATTAATTTGTTGTCCAAACGTTGTTTCATATATATGAAGTATATTCTGAAGCGTTTGCCATTCTGCCGGGGTTGCCATACAGAAAAAGACGATCATCAGCAAAAAGTAGATGAGAAATAGCAGGACTCGCTCCTGCTACTTTTAATCCTGATAATTTCTTCTCCTTTTCTGCTTTACGTACATTAGCAATTAGCGCCTCCGTACATAAGATAAATAAATACGGGGATAGAGGATCCCCTTGCCTCAGACCTCTATTTAGGATTATGTGTCCCTTTGATTAGCCATTAAGTAGAACCTTGTACTAAACCGATCTAATACACCACATCATCCATATAATCTATTGTTCTGCTAGACCCATTTTCCTTAGTAATCTTTCAATAAAACTCCATTCTATCCGATTGTACGTCTTGCTCATATCATTCTTCACTGCCATAAATTTAGATTGGCATGATTTGTTCGTTCTCAATCCATGGAACATTTCCTGAGCAATCAATATGTTATCTGTAATTAATCGTCCTGCTACAAAAGCTGATTATGTCTCAGACACTAAATCTGGAAGTACCCGTTTCAACCGTTGACAAAGAACCTTGGAAATAATTTTGTATCCAACATTGCAAAGACTTATAGGCCTCATTTCCGTCATCCTAGTGGGCCTTTTTGTCTTTGGGATTAAACATATATTCGTCATATTTAATCTTTTATCAAAACATCATGTCCGGAGGAAATCATTACCCAGAAGAAGAACATCCCCCTTAATTATATCCCATGAACTTTGGAAGAATAATGCTGTCATCCCATCCGGACCCGGAGCCTTTGTGTATGGACCGGATCTCCATACACAAAGGAGATAAACACTTTGTTTCCATTAATAGTTGCCTCAATGTCAATGATTCGATTATTTGCAAGTACAATTGAAACATTGAAATCATTATTATAAAATAAAGCAAGTTCACCACTTGCACCGCACGGGTCAACAGTGTACAATTTATTATAACCAAAATGAAATTGAAAATTCTACATAGAAACAAAATCTTGTTTTGTTTCTGAAAGAAATAAAAAATCGGGCTTATACTTATTCCAAAGGTCCCGTAAATAGCTAATGGTTAGGTACGGGCCTAAACCTTGACAATTCCCACTTAAAATCCACATTAATCACTTGTCAGCTTCGGTGGCCCATCACCACCTTTTGTACCCGGTGCCTTCCTCGACTTTCCCGGATGTAGCCCATCTCCTCACGTTTTTCCACATTCTTTTTCCTGGGTGAAACCAAAGCCTGAACCATCCTCTTCTTTGAGCTCACTCCACTAAGAATTTTGTTACCCTTTGCCAATTTCTTCTTCTGTGGCTTGATTAATAAATCGTGAGAAATCTCCACAACCCCCATTTTTTTCTCACCTGAATCAAGATCTTTAACCTTCTCTTCCATACAACTTTCCATCAATTTTTTCTCATGATCCATCTCATTAGTAACATGGCTCAAAATAGCACCATTCACGCCCAAAATGTCAACATTAAGGGCCAAATTATTGCTCTCCATTGGGAGAATGACATTTCCCTCACCGTTGCCAAGTTGATTCCCATCAGTCGTCTCGTTATCCATCTTGAACTCACCCAACTCGAAATCATCCCCTGTAGTCGTATGCTCTGCAACCCATTCAAAAACACCCTCAATATTTCCAAGAGATTGATCTGCCATACCATTACTCAAAGCTTGCATTCCCGTAGCCGTTGAGTATTGCTCGATACTCATCTCCGAGTCCATTGGTACTTCTATATCAGGTTGAACCAATGGTTTACGAACCATTTGACCCGATGCAAGATTTCAGGTATCAACCATGTTACCACTTACCTCAGGAATGAGTGGATTAATCTGACCCGCGTTCGATTCTGTTGTGTGGTGTACTGTCTCCGTTGCTATCACATTAGACGATCCCCATTTTTCCTTCCGATTATCTTGTGCTTGATATGCATTTCGGTTCCGATGAGCCTTTGAACCTCCTTCACCAAACCATCCTCCAACGCGATGTCGAAACTGTCTTTTTTCCCCATACGATCTCCGGTTTCCAGCTTCCTCAAGACCATCAGAGACCGGTCGCTTCCCTTGACGCTTTCCGGTCACACTTATTGTACCACTACCAGTAAGTGTTTCACCGGAGCTTACTAATGCTCCTTTGTAACTGAAATTACGTGAGCCTCTCTCACTATCTCCATATAACCTATCAGACCCATTCCCTTCCTCTACTAATTTTCCACATTCCGATTCTTCATGACATAGACTATAACATTTCCTACAGAAACCAAACGTTCATACCTTAGTGTGATTTGGATTTCCTCTCCACTATGAAACTCAACAGAGGTTTCAAAACACAATGGTTTGAACTTTGAACCCATCAACCACCACTCGAACTCTACCAGCATCACTATCAACTTCTTGTACACGACCAATAGCACTTCCGATTGTTTTAAACGTAAGTTCAGCCCAGAAATAGTGAGGAACTCCCATCACTCGAACCCAAAACGTGATGTCAGATGGGTATGTAACCTCCACTCGCGGTTCCCATCTCACAATTGAAAGCATCCAATGGTCGAAATGGAAAGGTTCCATCTTCAAAACGTCCACAGTATCATCTTCGCTATCAAAATCAAACTGGAAGCGACCCATACCAAGATCCGCTTCAGCCATCTTTTCCTCCACATTCCAAATCCTTGGGATCATGAACAAAAGATTATTCATATTCTGCGCCCTTGGATTCATACACCGACCGATGAGCGTCTTTGAATACCCTTGTACCAAAGCAGAATTGTCAAAATGAGGGACCTTAATCTTCAACTTAGTAGCACCACCCGTACCTTTCTCCATGTGACCCTTTGATACCAAAGAACTCTGAGACATACTTACGATGTATGTAACAAAGGAAAAACTGGATAGAAAAATAATCTTTGAAAACAGTAAGAACAAAAAGGCTTGTGTTCCTCGGTACCAAATCACTTTCTCTCCTTCGAGCTTTTTATAATAAGCGATATTCATAAATTTTATCAATCGGAAATCACTAGAATCCCGTAATTGATTCTCCTCATCGACACTCCAAATCAACGCCAATCTAATTTCAAAAATTCCTCAAATTTTCATAAACCGTACCAATCTATCTAATTGTATCGTTAATTGCAAACCCAATTTCATCATTATTCTTTCGAACATCAGACACCAACATCAGACATCAGGCATATCTAGTTGCCTTTTTCGACTGCGCTTGACTAGCGAAATCCCAAATGAACCAGATCGTAATCCTCTTACCTTTATTTTTCCTTTTGAAATGCCTTTCCAATTAAAGACAAAAAATCTGATTGCAGAGAGAAACTGTTCACCGTGAAAACCATCATTGAAGTTATATGTAAGGCCATGTTCATTCTATAAAATTATTAAAACACACACTTTTTCTCTTCCTTTTACTCAACTTTATACCTTCTCTTTCATCCTTTTACTCAACTTTATATTTCTCTTTCATCCTTTTACTCAACTTTAATTAAAAACACTCTCCCAAAGTGTCTAATTTTAGACACTTTCTCTCCTCTTTAAGAACACTCATCATCATCTACTCAACTTTTATTAATTTTATATTTCAATATACCCCATAAAAACATTATCTTTCTTCCTTTTACTCAAATTTTAATAATTTTATATTTTAAGAATATCCCATAAGACACCATAAGATCTCCAATAAACATGCCCTAAGGTTTTTGTTTTAAATTCATGAAAATTTCAAAAAATCATAGATTAGAAAAGTCACTCTATAAATTAATAAATAATGATTAATTAGTAACCCTCTAAATTAAGAAAATATTATAGTCTTAACATTCTTAATTTATAGAAGTTTTAGTGAATTATTCTATACTAAATTAGGAAAAAACACACGGGTATTATTTCTAAAAGGGACAATTACACATATACTACACTTGGCAAATTGCTAGTCAATCATGTCCCTATTTCCTTCTCTTTTTCATTTACGTCATCATTTAATGAGATAAGACAATATTACCCTTAAATAAATGAAATCTTTCTTTTTTCTTTCTTTCTTGCTTTCCTTTTCTTTTTTTCTTTCTTTCTTGCTCTCTTTTTTAACGTGACAATTCCATCTCTCATTCTCTCTTTCTTTTTCCTTCTCGTCTGACGACAAAAATATCTCTCTCTCTCTCTCTCTAAATATTGATCCCACCGATCTCTCTTCTTCGTTTACTTCATTTCATCGCCGTAATCCTTCTCCGCCGTTCCGAGTCGGCGTCGTTCTCTAATCCCACTATGCAAATTAATTTGAGAAGATAAGAATCTCCATTTCTCTCTTTTTCTCAAATCTAGTTTTTGATTCTCTCCAATACGATTTTATTTGATTTGTGCTACAGATCTAAGTTTTTACATGATTTTGGCTATAAATCTGAGTTTTTGGCTCGATTTGGTTACATATCTGAGTTTTTGGCTCGATTTTGGTTACAGATTTGAATTTTGGGTATTTGTTTTTGGTTAGATTTATTTTTGATGTTCTACTTACTGAATTAAGATTTTTTCGTTTTTTTATAATCTTTTAAACAATTTTATAAGAGTGATGAATGTTTGTTAAAATGTTCATAAAATTTTATAAGACTGTTTAAAATGCTTATAAGAATTTATTTATTTTCCAAAACAATTTCTTACTCACTAATTTACACGTCACATTCATTATTTACATTCTTACTCACAAACTCGGATGACTTGGTAGTGTGAATTTAACACACTGATGTTCCAACACAGGGTGACGAAGGACGCATATGCTGAGGGGTTCCAAAACCGTCTAAATGAATACTTGATTTGCCTATTGTTTATTCTTTATTTTTTTTCCATGTAACCTTCTTATTCGTTTATATCTTGATCTTAACTCAGTTCTTATTGTATGACCTCGAGAATATACATTTAACTTCGTAAATTGTTGGATTGGATATGGCCATACTTGATTTGCCTATTGTTTATTCTTCATTTTTTTTCCATGTAACCTTCTTATTCGTTTATATCTTGATCTTAACTCAGTTCTTATTGTATGACCTCGAGAATATACATTTAACTTCGTGAATTGTTGGATTGGATATGGTCGAGACGATGTTGATTTTTCCAACATGATAACTCAAATTAAGGAACAAAAATTAAAAAAATTAATATAACCATTTAAAAATGAAATGTTAATTATGATAAGTTGGGATTTAATGGGCCGATAAATAAAAAAAGTTTGGATTTAATGATTATTCATGAGGTGTGACTACATAAACACATGTCAATGTTGTTAGCTTAATAAGCGAGTGCATGTCATCATCTTGTATAATACGTTTGACTCATGGTTTATTATAGTTTCCTATAAATAGAAGCTTGTACAAGAGAGATGAGAATGGAAAATAATAAGAAAAAGACAAAGCTTTTAATAATCACTCTCTCAATCTTACGTCTCTATTTTATAGTTTTATTATTTTGTTTCTTACATGTTATAAGCACGATCGTCTCTTGATCCGATCAATCCTATACCGTTGTTCTATCTGATCAATCCTATACCGTTTCTCAATCCGACCGATCCTATACCGAAAAGTAAGATTTTAAATTTATAATTATGCAATTCAAATTTAAATTTATGTCTTACTTTAATAGAAGGTTTGCCTTCTTTTTGATTTTATGGTAGGTTATGCCTCCTAAATATCATTGAAAAGCCATACTATAGGCTATGCCTTTTCCGTGTTAATCATATATTTTAGGTGTTGCCTTCTTGATTAACCTCAAAAATTATGTCTATATAATCTCGTATGGTAGGCTCGCCTCCTTGATTATATGAAAGACAATGCCTATTAATTTATTATTTTATTTCTTATTGCTTTCAGTTATTTCATATTGCTTTTATGAAAGG
The DNA here is from genome assembly GCA_963576765.1 of Draba incana. Classification (NCBI taxonomy): domain Eukaryota; kingdom Viridiplantae; phylum Streptophyta; class Magnoliopsida; order Brassicales; family Brassicaceae; genus Draba; species Draba incana. The sequence continues at coordinate 28,162,930 of OY755211.1, read as the reverse complement.
CTCTACCTCCTGAAAATCTGTTTTAAATTACGTTATTATTATGCTCAATTATTTATATTATGTTCATTTGAGTTTTAAAATTGAAAAGAAAATTCTCCTTCTGAGAATTGTGATGCACGTGTAAACGTAATATTAAAACAGTGCAAACGCTCTTCTATAGCGAGAAATGCTGAAAAAAGCATATGGCTAAGACATGTTTGTATTTATCTTAATTTTAATCGTACATACAAGATGGAAAATGGCAAAGTTAGTAAATCTGAAAATTACTTAATTGATTGAAATATGTTTAGTAGTAAACCAGAAGCTTTACTACTAAGTCAAAATATTTTTATGACTTGTTTTGCCATTTCGGTCATACAATGATGTGAAAGATCATTGAAAATTTATGTGAAAACTAAAAGTTTTCACTTAGCATGTCTCAAGAAAAAATAAGGCCATCATGAGAGATATATAGATAAGTCATCATTTTTGCTAAATGAATTCATTGGTTATGGTTGTTGAGTTCTTTAATAGATTCTCACTTTATATCCTCAATATAACCAATCTAAGTGTAAGATTGGGTTTAAATGAATATGTTAAAAAAACCATTATCTTCAATGGATGTATTAAGAGTTCCATATTAAGAATTAAAGGATCTAAGATAAAATATATTATTCAACAAGGATATATTTTTGATTCTAGAATGGGATTCAGTACGAGATAATAAACTAGAAGAGTTATTATCTGGAGGGGGAGAACTAAAGAATCCCACAACGACAACAAGTAAGTTGATAATTTTGGTGAGCATATATCCCAAAATTTGATCACTTTTGCTGATTTTGCATCCTAAAATTTATCATTTATTGTATGTCAAAATATAAAACATAAGTGAGATTATGTTTGAATGAATGATTGAGCAAATCCCGTGGATTGCAAAAGTAATGGTGAAATTTAATCTCTATGATTTGGTATAGAACATGCAGTCGTGTATGTAGTATATTAAGCCATCAATTAGGAATGGGCTTATTAATAGATTTGCAATCATCGTTTTGATGAGAATTTTTCATGGAAAAATCGTTGAATAGTTGATATCCTTGATATATTAATGTGAACCTGAAGTTCAAAAAGTCTAAAAGAATCACTATTCAAAATATGCTGCAAATTAAAGAGCTGATGGATGAGATTTTAAGTATTATCATGGATCCTCAAAAATATGAACTTGAAAGTTCAAATGATAATTCTTTTAACATAAAAGGAGAAAATCTCATATTGCAGATAGAATGCTCCAATAAAAATAAATGTCTTTGAATAAGAATCTGTTAAGTCTATAGCATGTTAAAGACGAGATAGACTACATTGGTTCCAAAGATAAAGAAAATCCTCGTAAAAAAAAATGGAGCAAATAATTGTTAAAAGGAGTAAGTAAACTCCTGAAGAGGCGTAATGATTATTAATATGGTTAAAATTGAAATCAAGTACCTGAGTAAAATCATTGAGAATGATTTAGAGCTCGATTAACCATGTCATTACGATAAATGGTGAACCAAAGGCGAAATATGTGTCGACACAATAATAGATAAAAGGCGAGGTATAATAAATGAGGATCTTAAATCTCCGCTGTGTGAGCATAGAGATAAAAAATATTGGCCAATAAATGAAAAGAGGCAACCAAATCTATATTAAACTCGTTTGAAGAACGAGAAGCTTTTGGATCAGTAGTCCAAACATCAAACATATATGTCAAGGAAAAAGAAAATAAAATGGACAAAATAATTTGGATTGTGCCTCAATATTATAAGAATAATCCTAGAAGAATTGATGATATCATTATTTGCTCCATTTTTTTTTACGAGGATTTTCTTTATCTTTGGAACCAATGTAGTCTATCTCGTCTTTAACATGCTATAGACTTAACATATTCTTATTCAAAGACATTTATTGAAAACCTTGGAAGGACATGGACAACAATGTTCTCAGGTATTCCAAAATTGAACATCTAGTAAAAGAGATATTATATGAAAATCATGAGAAGATTTACATAAAGCTCACATTCGAGCACTTCTAAAGGAAATTCTATTTGCTCTAGAAGTACCAAACTCTTTATCTCCATATGTTGTGTGAGAAATTATTAAATAAACTTCATATATAAAAGTTACAAGTATACAATATTCTTTCAAAGAAAAATCCAAATTCATCAGAAGAGTATGAATAACTTGTAGGTACAGTCAAATGTTCATAAGATTGTACGTAAAAAAATATTTGGGTAAGAAGCCCAAATGGATCAAAATTGATCTTCAATGTAAACGGGATGGACTAGAAATTTAAAAACCCGAGAGATGATACAAAAATCATACTACTTTATTCATTAAAGGTATGTTTAGTGAATCTTACCATAGAAGATATCACAAGTTGAGATCAAAGACGGAAATATATGTTTAGCACATAATGAGACAATGCATAAAATACTTAAAGATAAAATGTATTTCTCCGTTCTCAAAATTAAGACCTCGCTTACAAAATCTGGTGATGTAAAGATCATCATGGACTCTGGTAGAGTCATGTTTTTCAGTATTGTGAGAGATATAGTTTGAGATAAATGGTTTTGGAAAAGTTTGATTTTCAATGCCAAGGGGGAGAAAGTTTCAAATAAATGATGCATTATATATGACTAATTCATACAGAAACTTAGAAAGTTTCAGTGATATCCGGTGAAATTAATATCATATTGAAAGTATGAATAAGAATGGCATTGAATATCTTTGTATTTCATCAAGAGTATAAATTTACATTGGAAGAATTACAACTAAGTCCTCCAGATTATATTGCACATATATAAATACAACTAAGCCCCGTGATATAGTAAATCAGAAGTTTACTAGTACTTTGAAAAGTCTGGCATGAGAGGCTAGGACTTTCAAGATCAGTTAGGATGAAAAGATTTTTGCAAAATTTGAATGGCCACCCATTGAAAATCTAAATGATTTTTCAGTCGGAAGAGTTTTCATGTAAATCATGTTTGAAGGAAAACTCATTATGAGATATTCTCTAACCAAAGTTGGGAATGGATCCCTTGTATTCTTAGAAAGAATACAGGGTCATATATTTGGATCGATTCAGTCATTATGCCAACCATTTTGATATTTTATAATATCGATTGACGCATCTTGTAGATAGTCACATATGTGTTAAACCACCTGAAATACGTCTTTCTTGAGATTCATTGTTTTAATAATCAGGTTGAGGGTTTATTCCTTGATTATGCCATAAAGAAAGTTATACTACAACTAAATTCATTTCACAAGTCATTAATGACTGTTGTATATGAATAGAAATAAATGTTGAGCATTTGATTCTCCATGTTTATACAAAAAATAACATTAAAACGTTAATATTGAGAACAAATCTCTCAAATTTTATATGGGGCCATATTATATTATATGCAGCAGCATTAGTCAGGATACGACCAAATGCATAGCATAAAAAATTTGGTCACAAGCCAAATATATTTCGATCTTCGTGTTTTTAGGTATATGGTATATGTTCCCATAATACCACCACAAAGAAGATTGGAATAGATATTGGGTATATGTCACCAAGTATAATTCGGTATGTTTTGCCGATTGCCATTTTGATGAAAATAAATTTCATGCGTTAAAGGGTAATGATTAAATAAATGTCATAAGATATTTCTTTGTATATACCATGTTTGGTATATTTAGATCTCCCTATAGAATGACGAGGAAGAATTTTAGAAAATCATACACTTGCAGAATATGGCAAACCAGTTATCTGATGTGTTCACAAAGATAATAAAATTGTGTCGAAGTCCTATATCCATATGCTAATGTTCCATACAAAGAATATTGTTCTTGAAGAACATATGGATGGAAATATAGTAAATGAACTGAAGTTTCAACTCAAATGCGGGAGACCAATGAGGTCTAAAGCTACAATCTTTTTAAGAATAAAAGATTGGAAGAAAGATAAATATGCAAGGTTGTACTCTTTTCCCCTTATCATGGTTTTTGTTCCATTGGGGTTTTCCATGAAAAGGTTTTTGACAAGGCACCATACAATACGCAAAATTCCTAAAAAGAGTGGAGTACATATACGGAATACATCTCATGAAAATGATGTTTCCAGGGGGAGTTATATGATAATGAGTGTGGTTGTACTCTTTTTCCCTAATCATGGTTTTTGCCCACTGGATTTTTCCATGACAAGGTTTTTAACAAGACAGCAAAAAACACGCTAAAATAGACATTAAAAGAAAATGTTATAATCTCAATGAGAAAGATCTATCAACCTTCGAAACATTTTTGTGCTACACTGATTTGATGAGATCGTGACGAGAGAATCAAGACGAGTTAATTTATGGAGCATTTGAAGCGATAAGACTTATTCAAAGATGAGATCGTGTCATCTACACGATTTATGAAACGATGTATGAAGATCATCTCAATCGTTTTCAGGAAGAGACTATCTCAATCGTTTTCAGGAAGAGACTATACTCTTTTTCTTTTACTATGGTTTTTGCTCTTACGAGTTTTTCCATGTAAAAGTTTTTAAAGAGGCAGTCTGAAAAGGAACACATAAAAAATAATGGATAATCAAGGGAAAGTATTATGATAAGTTTAGATTTAATGATTATCCATGAGGTGTGACTACATAAACACATGCCAATGTTGTTAGCTTAATAAGCTAGTGAAACAACGAGGCTTTTTTTTTTCTTTTTAACCTAATCATTTCTACTGCGGAAAACAATAAATCATCCAACCAATAACTCCATAAATAAATAAGCAACCATCCAAGGTAATTCAAATACCAAATTTAGTAATGAATAAAATGCTAGCAACCTAACATAACCGGTTCGCTAGACTAAACAACCAAACACAATAGACCCTATCATCCTCTTCCTAACGCCTCGATTCTGCGATCACACTTTTCTTTTACCTATAACACATGGAAATAAGAGTTGCATAAGTATTTAACAAATACTTAGTGAGCTGGTCGTCTCGCCTACCAGCGTAACAAGCAGGCTCAGGTACACCAATAACAACATAAACCAATCCAAAATATCTCACACAACAATGCAACAATTTTTGAGACCCCGGAGGATCATCAGACATTCGTGTCGAGCGACACGACAACAACACTCGTGTCGCTCGACACCCTTCTAGTGTCGATCGACACGTCTCTGTGTTGCACGGGAAACGTATTCATTCTCACCCGATACGTTTTCCAGCGAACATGAGTTGCTAACCTGCAAGGAAAACACCACAAAAGCATATATACAAGCCACGATAACCAAAGCAATCATCATCACACAAACACCAAATCAATCATTCACAAAAACTCATCAATTCACCGTCATTGCCTAGAAACCGCGGTCACAACTCACCTTGGATTTATAGGAACGAACGGTTACGGATTGGGACACAAAAACACCACGATCCGACCTTCTAATCATGGAACAATGACCCTACGCCTCTAGATTGCGATAACAAGGGTTTCAAGAGGATTTCTTTGCAACAATCCTCTCAAGAACACACAAACTTTCACAATTCTCTTAATCTAAAGACTTTTCTCTACTGTTTCTGCTTCTCCCCGCAGCCACAAACCCACAGAAACATATAAATACTAACCCTAGCCGAGAGCCCTAAACCGAGCCCCCAAACCGTGATTAAAAAGTTAATCACCCGGTTCTGCAGAGCTTCGTGTCGAGCGACACACACGACATGTCGATCGACACATTCCCATCTGTCGTGTTGATCGACACACTCCCTGTGTCGCTCGACATGTCCACCAGAAACCGACTTTCTTGTTCGTGGATGTTACAATTCTCCCCCACTAAACTGGATTCGTCCTCGAATCCCGACAAACTGTCTAACAAAGACCCAAACCTGACCCAAACCAGTCAATACCACCCGAGATCCTAACACCCGATCTCCGTGGCCCTCGTCTAATCTCATGTTTATATGCCCGTTTCTAGACATTTATCACTTTTAACTCATTCCACACCCCTCTCACTCGCAGGATGTATCCCTTGAGCTATCGATGTCACGTGCCCCATCAACTCTCAGTAACTAATCATCCCCTCGAGAGAACTAATCATCCCTCGATACTCATAATGGAAACTAATCATTCCAAAGAGTATACATGAGAACTAACCATCTCCTCTGAGGAACTAATCATCCTCACTGAAGAACTAATCATCTCCAAACAAAATGAATGAGCTATTCGGAGCCGCAGCCCCTATAGTAATAAGTTCTAAAACGTCTATAAACATCTATCGACTAGAACGACCTCCCATGGTCAAACTTGATACTCCCTAACCCGAAATATCTTAAAAACAGGACCAAACACCGGCCCACACATAAAACGTATAAGAACTACTCATCTTATAACCACAGATAAATAAGAAACTCTATCTTATAAATCTCCAAAAAGTATAATTGTTACAACGAAAACGAAAATACAACAAAAGCAACACATTTTAAAATAAAACTGGAATTACAAAGAGAAATAAAGCTCAAACGGCGACCTGCTTGTCAAACCACTTCCCGAACTTCAATTTCATATTTGCCTCAGGCTCCCAAGTTTCCTCCTCGCAACCAGCGCAATCCCACAAACTCAAAACAGGGGGATCTTCTTCCGACGCAACTCCTTGACTCTCCTCTCCAGAATCCTCACAGGAACTGCCGGAACTGTCAAATTATGCTGCAGATCCTCAGGATTCTTAGCCACTAACTCCTCCGATTCATGAAGACACTTCCTCAACATCAAGATATGAGAAACCTAATGAAATACCTTCATAATCAGAGGTAACTCCAGCCGATAAGCAACCGGCCCAACCCGCTCCACTACCAGAAATGGACCCATAAACCGCGGACTCAGCTTGTTCTCCGCTATGGATCTGTTAGGACCCCTCAACATGGCCATCTTGAGATACACTCGATCTCCCACTGCAAACTCAAGCTCTCGCCTCCACTTATCCGCATAACTCTTTTACCTATCCTGAGCTTCCTTCATGTTCAGTCTCACAACTCGAACCTTCTCTGTCGTTTCCTGAACATAAGTAGCCCTATGAATATTCCTCTCCCCCAATTGGGTCCAGCATAGGGGTGTCCTGCATGGCCTCCCATACAAAGCCTCGAAAGGAGCCATCTCAATACTCGCCTGGAAGCTGTTATTATAAGCAAACTCTACCAAGCTCAAATGATCAACCCAGTGACCACCCCAATCCTGTACACACATCAACAGTAAATCCTCTAAAGTCTGAATCGTCTTCTCTGACTGTCCATCAGTCTGCGGATGGTAAGCAGTACTCATATGCACCTTAGCGCCCATCTCTGCCTGAAATGCTCCCCAAAACTCTGAAGCAAATCTCGGATCCCGATCTGACACAATACTGGCTGGTACTCCATGCAGCCTCATAATCTCCTTTACAAATTTCTTAGCCAAAACAGCCGCTCTATCTGTCTTCTTAATGGCCAAAAAGTGTGCAATCTTAGTCAACCGATCCACAATCACCCAGATAGCATCGAAGGTCCGCGAGTTAGGTAATCCTACCACGAAATCCATCGTGATCATATCCCATTTCCACTCCAGAATAGGTAAACTCTGCAATAAACCACTCGGAACCTTATGCTCAGCCTTAACCAGTGAACACGTGTTACACTTTAAAACCTAATTTGCCATATCTCTCTTCATCCCGACCCAGTGATAATACCTCTTGAGATCAGGATACATCTTAGTCGCTCTAGGTTGAATCGATAACTTGATCGCATGAGCCTCCCGCAGAATCTCCTACCTTAACTCCTCTATCTTTGGTACACAAAACTGGCCGCGAACAAGAATTGTCCCATTTGAAGAGACCTGATACTCAGAACCCTCTGCGATCGACGTAGCAACTAAAATCTGATCCTTTGCCTGAGCCACTCGAATCTTAATCAGAAGATTTGCCTGATCGGCCGCCTCTAAGCCCAACGGCTCCTGCGATATAGCACATAACCTCAAAGTACTAATCTCGCTCACAAGCGACTCAATATCTTGCCCCCGAGCCGAATCTACTTGCCGATGACTCAAAGCATCTGCTACCTGGTTCGCCTTACCAGGATGGTAAACAATATCCAATTCATAATCTGCCAACAGTTCGACCCAACGTCTCTGTCTTACATTCAGCAACGGCTGAGTGAAAATGTGCTGCAGATTCTTATGATCTGTGAAAATCTGAACTTTCCCACCATACAGGTAGGATCTCCAAATCTTCAATGCAAACACGACCGCACCCAACTCTAGATCATGCGTAGGGTAATTACGCTCTACACCCCTCAGCTGCCTTGAAGCATATGCAATCACTCTACCCTCATGCATCAACACACAACCGAAACCAATCCTAGAAGCATCGGTGTAGACTACATAAGGTTTACCCAGCTCGGGCAACGCCAACATCGGTGTACTCATCAACATCTCCTTCAGCTTCATAAAGTTGTCCTCGCACTCCTTAGACCAAACTAACGGGATATCCTTCCCGGTCAACTTCGTCATCAACTCAGCCATACTCGCATAGCCCTTAACGAACCTCCGATAATATCCTTCTAAACCAAGAAAGCTCCTGATCTTGGTCGCATTAGACGGTCTCGGCCAATCTCGAATAGCCTCTATCTTAGCTGGATCCACAGAAACTCCATCTGCATAAACAATATGGCCAAAAAAACCCATCTCTCTCCGCTAAAAACTATACTTGTTCAACTTCGCGTAAAGCTTATGCTCCCAAAGCTTCTCCAGGACTAACCGCAAATGCACCTCGTGCTCCTCAGGACTCTTTAATTAAACCAGGATATCATCGATAAAGATAATCACGAAGACATCCAGACACTCTTGATATACGCCATTCATCAACCGCATGAACGCTGCTGGCGCATTAGTCAAACCGAAAGGCATTACCACAAACTCAAAATGCCCATATCTGGTCCTGAATGCCGTCTTCTGAACATCTACCTCGTCGATCGAAATCTGATGGTATCCTGACGCTAAGTTGATCTTGGAAAACCAAGTAGCACCCCTCAACTAATCTAGCAACTCATCAATCCTCGGGAGAGGGTACTTGGTCTTTACAGTAACCCGGTTAAGTCCCCGGTAATCGATGCATAACCGAAAACTACTATCCTTCTTTTTCACCAACAACACCGACGCTGCCCACGGTGAAGTACTCGGACGAATAAAGCCCTTACTCGCCAAATCCTCTAATTGCTTCTTCAGCTCTGCCAACTCAGCTGGAGCCATCCTCTAAGGTACCTTGGAGATAGGTTCTGTCTCGGGCTCTAACTTAATCGTAAACGGATCGGACCGAGACGGCGGTAATCCCTGCAACGACTGAAAGACATCCAAGAATCCCGAACAACCTGAATCTCACTTGCAGTAACCTTACCCACGGACCCTGGCATAGAAATCATCACCAAATAAGCCTCGGATTTGCGTTCAATCAACTGACCTGCCTGAACCGCAAAAATCACGAGACTCCCTGAAGTTGGTCTCAATCCCTGAAACACCAACCTCTCTGCATCCCGCTTGAAGAACACTCTGCCTCGGAAATAATCCAGATGGACTCTGTAGAATGACAACCAATCCATCCCCAGGATAACATCGTACAACTCCACCGGACTAATCACCAAATCTGCTGGCATTGACTGCCCAGCAACCTGAACATCAACTGCTCTAGCACAGCCTGAAGTAGCCAGGAATCCACCTCCATCCACCTTGACCAATCCCGAACACTCACCAGTGCTGCTACGGATGCCACTGCTCTCGGCATGCTCCGGGGTAATAAAGCAGTTTGATGCTCCGGAATCGAAAAGCACATGGGACTCAAAACTTCCCACTAACAAGGTCCTTACACAATTCATATGCGTTGAGAACTCTATTAGACTATCACAAATAAAATAACAGAAAAACAACAATTTACCAACTAAAGAATTTACAAAGTCTGAGTCTAAGATTTTACCTGTGACTGACGCGTCGCTATGCTGCCTAGCCTCGCCCGGGGTATAGACACGCAGTGTCAGTCCAATCTGGCTCAACGGCTGCACTGCCGCCAACTGCACCACTGGCTGGACTGAAGCAACAGTCATCCTGATATGCCTAGTCTCTCTGCAGTGGAAATAAACTCTAGAATCCTACTCCTGCAACTGCTGCTGATGGTCACCCTTCCGAGGGCAACTCAATAGACGATGCTCGAAACCACCGCATCCATAACACGCTCCGCACCTCGAACTCTGACTGGGCCTGGAAGAGCCATCCCACTTCTGTTTATGACCCTACGCATGCTTGCCGCCTTTTCCAGAACTAGAACCGGAACTACCCTACTGCCTCCTCGGCTGAGCAGCAGGAACAACTGCCGGTGGAACCACCGCAGCTGACTGACCCCGTAGGTCCTCCTCAATACCAGCAGCCACCTTTACCAACTTCGCCCTCGAGGCGTACTCTGTCACTCTGCATCTGGTCCGCAAATCCGGTCGTAGTCCCCTCGGGAACCTTTGAATCTGCCCCCGCTGATCCTTCATGCGCCTATCCGCATAGACAAGCAGCCTACTGAACTCGGCGTCATACTCTCGAACAGTACGATCACCCTGCACTAGCTTCATGAACCTCGTCTCGAGATAATCTAGAGCCTCCTAAGGAAAGTACTGAGCGTTAAACTCGGTCACAAACTCTCCCCAGGTCCATGCTGCACCAGGCCTCCTGTCCTCCAAAGCTTTCCACCAAGCATGAGCATCACCACTCAGATAATGGAATGCCAACTCAACCCTGAACTCCTCATGACAACGCACCGAGCGGAAATTGTGCTCCACTCGCAAAAGCCACTCATCTACATCCTTGGGGCTAACACCACCTGAAAAGAAAGCAGTACTCATCTAACGCATCTGACTTACCATCTCCAGGTAAGACAGACGCACCTCAGCAAATGCAGCCCTCGGCTGCACCTCTGCCACTCGAGGCGCCATTAGAGCCTGAACTGGAGCTGCCGCCGGAAACCGCTCCAACAACTGCGCCATAAAGCCCTTTATACGCTCTCAGCGATCCTGAGCTGGAACAGCACCCACTGGCCTCGCTCTCGGATCCCTCCTGATGCGTATGAGTCTCTTACGCATGCGTAGCACTCGAAGATGACTCAAACACTGGTCCCCGACCATGTCTACCCCTGCCACAACCTCTACCACGTCCACGACCTCTAGCTCCGGCGTCCATCTCTTTGCAACTCAAATAGAACATGACAATAAGCTAAAGAAGTCACAATCAAACACACAACTTACCGCGAAATCATTTTAAAAGGCTGAAGAGGATGATACTAAGACTATTAAATTGACTAAACACAAGAATTCAATTTAAACACATAGTCTCAGAAATCCAGATTCAATTTTCCTAAAACCGTCTAGGCTCTGATACCAAAATGAAACAACCAGGCTTTTTTTTTTTAAAACCTAATCATTTCTACTGCGGAAAACAATAAATCATCCAACCAATAAATAATCTAATAACTCCATAAATACATAAGCAACCATCCAAGGTAATTCAAATACCAAATTCAGGAATGAATAAAATGCTAGCAAGCTAACATAACCGGTTCGCTAGACTAAACAACCAAACACAATAGACCCTATCATCCTCTTCCTAACGCCTCGATTCTGCGATCACACTTTTCTTTTACCTATAACACATGGAAATAAGAGTTCCGTAAGTATTTAACAAATACTTAGTGAGCTGGTCGTCTCGCCTACCAGCGTAACAAGCAGGCTCAGGTACACCAATAACAACATAAACCAATCCAAAACATCTCACAGAACAATGCAACAATTTTTCAGACCCCAAAGGATCATCAGACACTCGTGTCGCTCGACACCCTCCTGGTGTCGATCGACATGCCTCTGTGTTGCACCTGAAACGTATTCATCCTCACCCGATACGTTTTCCGGCTAACATGAGTCGCTAACCTGCAAGGAAAACACTACAAAAGCATATATATAAGCCACGATAACCACATCAATCATCATCACACAAAAGCCCAATCAATCATTCACAAAAACTCATCAATTCACCGTCATTGCCTAGAAACCGCGGTCACAACTTACCTTGGCTTGATAGGAACGAACGGTTACGGATTGGGACACAAAAACACCACGATCCGACATTATAATCACGGAACAACGACCCTACGCCTCTAGATTGCGATAACAAGGGTTCCAAGAGGATTTCTTTGCAATAATCCTCTCAAGAACACCCAAACTTTCACAATTCTCTTAATCTAAAGACTTTTCTCTACTGTTTCTGCTTCTCCCCGCGGCCACAAACCCGCAGAAACATATAAATACTAACCCTAGGCGAGAGCCCTAAACCAAGCCCCCAAACCGTGATTAAAAAGTTAATCACCCGGTTCTGCAGAGCTTCGTGTCGAGCGACACACACGACGTGTCGATCGACACGTTCCCATCCTTCGTGTCGATCGACACACTCCATGTGTCGCTCGACACGACCACGAGAAACCGGCTTTCTGGTTCGCGGATGTTACAACTAGTGCATGTCATCATCTTGTATAATACGTATGACTCATGGTTTTTTTATTGTTTCCTATAAATAAAAGCTTGTACAAGAGAGATGAGAATGGAACATAATAAGAAAAAGACAAAGCTTTTAATAATCACTCTCTCAATCTTACGTCTCTATTTTATAGTTTTATCATGGGAAATTAGGTGCAATAACTATAAAAAAATTAGAACTAAAAACTTAACCAATTACCCTAATTTTGGTGAATATGATTATGCCACATATCCCCATTTTGATTAATTCCCTAATTATTAATTTTTTTTTGATTATTAAGCAAATTAACCCTATCATTTTGTTTCTAACAAAGTTGTCATTTTACAAACTAAAAACGAATTTTCAAACAAATACACAAAAACATGAAAATAAAAGCCCAGCCCAAACCAGGTAACTGTTTCACCTTCTACCTTACGTGGATTTCAAGGCTATATAACTTATAATGATTATTTCTAGAACCCACCTTATTGTTGGAATAGTATTTAACAAATGAGAATACAAAAAATGCTCCAACACATAATTCTAGGCTGAATTAAAACCTAAATTAAAATCTTTCCTCATACTACTAACCCCTGTTCGAAAACGCGGCCGCCGCGACCATTTACGCGGCGGATCGGTGGTCGGCGGCCAGGAACCGCGGGATTTTACTATAATCGGTTAAAAACTTGGAAATGACGAAAAAGTTTAATTTTTTGTTCGTTTGGTGCTAGTAATTGATTAATATGTATGGATCTATTAGTCTTGTCTTTAAAACGTGAAGAAAAATGATGAAAACGATGAGAAATTCGAACGGCCGCCATAGCTAGGGTTGCATGTTCGCAGTATTAAGGAAGAAGATGAGGAGAAAATTACCAATATGCCCTTCAATTAAAGAAAACGAAAAATAAACAAAACCTTCTCACTCTAGTGTTCAAACCCACGTTAAGAAAGTCATTTACATCACTCTCACCCACTGAAATCATGTGGCAAAATATATACATAAACCTAAATCTAAAAAAAACCTTAAAACTAATCCCCGCTTAATCCCCACGTAATCTCCATATAATTGATTAAGCGCTAGGTCCTCCCCGAGCGCCCGACTCACGCCTAACGAAATCTTGAACATTGCTACTAACAGAAGGGCAGAGAATAATTCTTATTATTTCATAAACAACAAATAATATATAATTGCATGTGCAATGCACACACTACTAAAAGTGGCTTAATTTTTTTTTTTTAGTGAATCATGGTGTCTAAAGTGTGGAAAAGTGTCTAAAATAAAACACTTTTGTTACTTTAAGACCCTATCATGTTCAATGGAGATCCCAAAGGGTGGGTGTCTAAAATTATCATTCACTAAATTTAATTAAATTAATTCAACTTTTAGACACCTTGGGGTCTAATGTCCAAAAAAATGTCTTATTTAGGATACTTTTTTGGACATTAGACCCCAAAATGTCTAAAAATTAAATTAATTTAATAAATAATAATTTTAGATACCTACCATTTGAGTCTCCATTGAACATGCCCTAAAATATGACACTTTTGTTACTTTTTAAAATGTTACCATTGCACCACTACATAAATTAAACTAAACTAAAACAAAAAAACAAACAACAAAGGAAAACATCAAAAAACATCTATAAAAACACATCTTAAACAAATACCAAATGAAAACATATAACTCATTACTAAATCTTGAGAAGCCCAAAATAAACAATTCAACATAGACGCATATATAAATTATTCAAATAGCAATTAAAAACCAACAAATACACTGGTATTTAAAAAAATTAAACAAAAAAAAAATCCAAATATATTTAAAAAGCTCACTACAAATCCCGAGCGTAGCGCCGGGCAACACCTAGTATATGAATAAAACTTAAGATAGTTTTTTTTTACGAAAATATATACTCGCATAAAACATGTTTTTTCGAGAAAATGCAAATAAAATGCATTAACGGCCATAAAATATATTTATTTAGGCAGTGTTTTGAAAACCGGACCGAACCGGGGGTCGGACCGGGTTCAAGCGCGAACCGGCCGGCTAGCCGAGTTGGGTTGACCCGGGTTTGAAAATTTTTTTTTTTTTTTTTTGTAAATTTCTATTTTTGTTTTCATAATTAAATATTTTATGATTAAAATTTATAGAAACAAATACTAGTTTTGAATTTAGTTAATTTTCATGTTTTTAATTTATGGTTTGATGTTTTTAATTTTTTTTTACATATAAACTTAACTATTTCTCATTAAAAAAAATTTTCGAATAGTTTTTTTGTTATTAAAATGATTTTTCTAATTTTAAAAATATATGTTTATTCAAAGGCTATATTATATATTTGGAATTTTGGATATTATAGTTATACAAAAACTATTTATATTACTATTTTTTAAAAAACTATTAAACCCGGTTCGACCCGGTCGGACCACATTGACCCATAACCCAAAAAAATTCCGGTTCGGTCGCCGGTCCGGTTTTCAAAATATTGTATTTAGGAAAAACATAATCTTAAACGTTTTAATAAACATAACTAATAACTTATCGAAATGACAGAGCAATTTATTATAGTTAATGAATGGCATAGTTAAGTTAGCAACAACAAAAATCCATCACAATTTCGCCACGTAACGTAAGATAAGTAATTAAGCAACTAACAATTATTTAAATAAGGGAAAACAAGAAGAATAAATAAGCTCTAGGTTCAAGCTGAGATAAAGCAAAACTGTGAAATCCAATCCGTACTTTCAGACAAGAACACAAACATACAGAACCTTTAATCCTGTCCACGAAGGTACAACAAAGATCGAATCTTTATCTTAGTTTTACAATTCTTTTTCACCTATAAGAGCTTCTGGTTCTGTACCTTCAGTTTTCCATATTACTAGAGGAAGATAAAGAATTTGAGATTATGCAACTTTTTATATATTTACAAATTTGATTTTTTAAATTCTGTATCAGGCTTTGAGTTTGGGTGAAAATTCAGCCGTTGTATCATCCTGTGGTTACTTGAGCAGCGAGAGAGTCTCCGGAGGGTTCTTGCCGGTGTTATTTTCCCCGAACATTGCTCTCTCATCATCCATTACCATGGACGTTTTCCTCCCCATCTGTAAGAAAATTTCTTATATGTCTTTCTATCACAACTGAAATAGTAACATAAGCATGTTCTTTTTTGGCAAATTTAGCATATTAAATTTATGGATTTCGCTCAAAATTAAGCATGGAACTTCGATCCGGAAGCAAAATTTCTAAACATTATTTTCTACAGCAACTAAATATTAACAAGAAAGAAAAATCTATGCAAGTGTATATGTGTGTTTCCATCTAATGTCCATCTATATCTATATAAGTGTAAAAGGATTAATAAGAGATTGTGTCTTTGTTACCTGACTAGCCAGAACCCAATTCTCTTCTATGAGCATCTGCTCCTGTTTGTGTAAGATTACAAATCCATTAGTTTCTAACGAATTCTAAACCTATTGCGATCAGGTTTCCTTCCTTGTGGAAACAAATTAAATTCAAGGCCGGAAAGTCGAATTTGATGAAGATTTTAGCAATGCTTTTTCCCCCCCCTAGTTAGGAACTATGACTAGACCAAAAGACATATCTAGAGAGCTAGAGTTAAACCATGTTTAGTGACAAGGCTAGACCACTAACCTTTTCTTGAAGGCTCTTCACATGCTCCATCATAAGTTCTGTCTGCAACAAGACATTGAGGATTGCGTCAAATTGGAAACATGTTATGAAGTCAGTCAAGGTCAAAAGACCGTTCTTGGAAGCTAACTAGACAGAAGATTTTATGGAGTAATTGGCTAAAATAATTCATAAGTATATACCTTCCTAGCGCTAGTTGTAGACAGAGCAGTCTCCACCTGCTCCTCCACCGATATTAGAGAATCTACACTCACACTACCAACATTCGGTTCTTCAAGATTGCTGTATATTCATAAGAAGAGGCAAAACCAAAAAATTTCGGATCAGAAGAAGAGGAAAAAAAAGTGACTTAGTGCTAACCTTTGGACTAATTCTAGTAACTCCTTGTGTGGAAGATAATTCTGATTTTTTTCCGCAAGTTCCTGCACATGAATTTAAAGGATGGGAAAGGTGTTTTTAAAATAAAAAGAATAAAGTTTGGTATGCCAAGTTGACCAAAAAAATTGAGTTGTCCCAGGCTCGACCAGCACTTCCATCCCTTTGTAACACCAGAAACCGCATCCAGAAGAATATTTGAATGATTTTCTTAGCTAACTTACTAAGGCTTTGAGTTCATCAGCATGTTGTATTTCATAACGATCGATCATGTTGGACATGCTGGAGATATCAAGAACAAAACAAAAATACATCAGAATGACAATATATGCAAAACCATTTCAAGAATATGATTAGGTATAGCATTAACAGATGCTTTCATAGAGAGAATGAACCGAAGAGAAAGACTACTTGCCTGCATAATTGTACACGTTGCATCAATCTGTGTTATTAACCATCAATGTGTGTTAACTTTACTTAACTAAGCACCTATATATTTTAATAGATATATAAAAGTTAGTGTATATAGCTTAAAATAAAAACAATCTAGAAGTTCACACATCTTTTATCTCCTCCCCATGAGTTCAATTAACTACTTTCTTCTAATAAAAGCTAAAACAATATGATCGAGGAGATTGGATTAGACATTCCACTAAAGAAAAAAATTTCGATGAAATTCATGTTCATACTTAAAAGGGATTGTTTTTAGAAGTTAGTGAAATCAATTTATATTTTGACTATATATATAAGTCCCACCTAGTATTGAAAGCTTTCAACACATAGAGTTAACACTACAAGAAAACAGGTGATATTCCAACAGACTTTCCGACGGTCGACCGACGGAAGTCCGACGGCTACGGAAAGTGTCGAACATCCGTCGGTAAACCGTCAACTTGCACCGACGCATTACCGACGGTTTCCTAAACGTCGGAATTTTATAACGCAATTCCGACGGATTACGATGTCGGCAAAGTCTGATTGGTTACCTTATCGTTAGCGGTGGCCGATGGGATTTGTGGGGCGTTATGTCGGAGGTTTGTGACGGATTTCCGACGGATTTCCGACGGAATGCGTTCTATATAAGCTACGACATTCCATCATTCCATCGTAACACAATTCACATTGTAAAAGAAACACAATTCACATTATCTAAAAATTTAAGAGAGATGAGTTCTTCATATTTTCGGTCATGGATGGACGAGCCAATGATGGAAGAGGGGTCTAACTTATTAACGACCGAATACGCTCAAGGTATTTGCGAGTTCATGCAATTACCTAGAAATCAAGAGGCGGCCACCAAAGGTCAGAATATCAAATGTCCTTGTGCTAATTATTGTAATAGAAGTACTGTTGCGGTTCCTACTGTTTGGAACCACTTATATAGATATGGATTTAGGACCGGATATAAGGTTTGGTATTTACATGGAGAAACCAATTATGAATATGGTAGTACTAGTAGCAATGCAACCAATTATGAATATAGTAGTACTAGTACCTTATTTTCCGGATAGCATAGGGGAACCTACCGCGGGAGTAGACGTTGGGGTAAGTACGGTTACGATGGTTAACGATGCGTTTAGAGAGAATTTGCAGTCGGATGGGTATGAGGATGATAGGGTTGAAGAACCTAATTTAGAATCTCGAAGGTTTTTCGATATGTTAGATGCATCAAAGCAACCACTATACAGCGGTTGTAGGGATGGTCATTCACCGCTATCTTCTGCTAGTAGGATGATGAACCTGAAGACTGATTATAATTTTTCCGAAGAATGTGTTGATGCATTCGCCGAGTTCGTGAAAGATGTTTTGCCAGAAGATAATCTTGCCCCAGGATCATACTACAAGGTCCAAAAACTTGCCGCCGGTCTTGGTTTGCCCTACCAGGTTATAGACGTGTGCATCGACAACTGTATGATATACTGGAGAGAAGACGAGAACCGAAATAAATGTAAATTTTGCCAGAAACCACGGTTCCAGGAGTCAAGTGGCAGGGTGAAGATTCCATTCAAACGGATGTGGTATTTACCCTTAACGGAGAGGTTAAAGAGGCTATACGAATCAGACCGCACAGCTACGGCTATGAGATGGCATGCAGAGCATAGTTGTTGGGGTCGGTTTTCACCCGCTCAACATTAACGTCCAAAGACAATGGATTAAGGAAGTTACTCTGCGTACTCTCGGCGAAGAAGACATGACCGTGCCTAAGTCCTCCTACGGAGCAAATCCTGTAATGGCAAAATGAACCGAAGCAAAGCAGGAGTGTACCGGGACCGGACGTGCAAACCATGGCCTCGGCACCACGAGCTGACCATGGCCTCGGTACCATGGGACCGACCATGGCTTCGGAACCATGGGACCGACCATGGCTTCGGCACCATGGGCCGACCATGGCTTCGGCACCACGGGACCGACCATGGCTTCGGCACCATGGATCGACCATGGCTTCGGCACCATGGGCCGAAGACGGGCTCGCTGCAGTTTCTTATCTTCGGCCCGACGCGACCTCTGATCTGTTAGTGTGAAGAAAGCTTGAAGCCCGGTCCAAGAGGAAAGCCCGTTGTGTCAGAACCGACCTTAGCAGGAGGAGAGTCCGAAGAGACTTAGGAGGGGGAACCGACTCAAGACCTTATAAATACTTCTTTTGTACAAACCCTAAGGGGATCCGATTTCTCATACACAAATATTGTACTCAACTTTACACAGCAATAAGAACAACTCTTTCTCAATCTCTTGTGAGCCCGAGTTAACATAGAAATCTCTAAATTCCCCTCACGAACTCTTACAAATCTAATTGTGTTGGTTTTGACCCCCACAATTTGGCACCGACTAAGGGGAACAGAGAGTTTCTGACTCACGAAAGCTAGGGTTTCGCAACACCGTCAAGATGTCAGGAAGCAACAGCATGAGCAGCAAAGGGTCCTCGTCTCACAGGAATGACGAGGCAATAGAGAACTCCGTGGAAAACACCGCGCCTCGCGCTGCTGGCAACCTGACGGCTATCACGAAGATCAAGCAGATGCTTGAGACGCTAGAGAAGAGAGCACGGGATCAAAAGAAGCACAACGAAGCTACGATGAGCGAGCTGCGAGCGCTCAAGAGACAGACACGCAAAAGATCCCGTGCCCGTCCAACACGTCTCAGCTTCAACACGCCTCAAACCTATCGAAAGAACTGGAACAAGGAATTGCCGCCTCAGACCGATCGCACAGTCCTAGAGGACTTGCCTCCACCGCCGCCTCGTCGGGAATCTGATGCAACTCCCGAGCGTGTGGTAGAAGAGTCGGACGAAGATCAACCATCTCGGAGACGACACAGCTGCTTACAATGATTTCACTAATAAAGAAGGGGCTCCAGTCTTAGCGGAGCTCTACAGGAGAGAGCAGGAGCGCAGGGCTCCACAAGGGTCCCGTGACGAAGAAGTGGCTACGCTGAAAGCCCAGTTAGATCAGGTCGTCCCCGATCTGCGGACTACCAAGCTGGAGATGTACCGAAGCACGGGAAAGGCTCCTGGGGTTGCCTACGTGCTGGAGAAAGCACAGAACACGCCTTTTCTGAGAACATCGCGAGGGCTAAAATCTCCGATCTTGGATAAAACAATTCACTTGAAAGCTTCTTGTCGTCACCCTACAACAGCTCAAAATTGGTCTCGTCGTTACCAGGCTTGTCAACCTCACACATCGCAGACCCGCAAGGGAAGTGAGGTGAATGGAGGGGTTGCAAGCTCAGAAATTGCCAGTACAAACCACGGTTCAACCCGCAAGGTGATAGGAAACAGACAAAGGGGTCGGAGATACATAACAACTCGTTGATGGGCTTGAAAAAAAACAAAGTTTTAGGCCCAAATTCAATCAACTCGTTCTCACCTCGCAAAGCTCCTCGCTCCATCAACTCAGCCCACCTCGGTCTACCTCGCCGGAACTGGAGTCGACCTTGTCAGTTTACAAGGGTTCCAAAAATCCACCTCGCCGCAGCTCCGAATCAACCTCGCCTCTGCCTAATCTATGAAAAATCAGGAGAAGCATTGATTTTGGCTCGAAAATCCATCTCTCCGACTAAGCCAGCTCGTCTGCCTCGCCAACCTCGCAGCCAATCTCATGACCTGGCGACCTCGCCACCATACTCCACCTTGCTGTAGGATCAACTTTGACAACAAGAGCATCGTGGCAAGGCCAAGCGAGCTTCTCATCTTCGGATTCAACTTCATTAATTCAACGATGCAACAAGCTAACTTCCCGAACGCGTGAGCTCTCCTCCCCGCCGGACCAACGTCCCATTACCTCGCCGAGCTTCTCCTCTCTGAGCTCCTCCTCGCCAATTCCTCTCTCCGAAACCAAATCAACCGACAGACGCAAGCTCACTGAGCCAACTCGCGAGCTCACTGAGTCAACTTGTGAGCTCACTTAGTCAACCTGCGAGCTCTAATTTGCTTCAAATCGGCCTCGTTTTTGGTACTGCAAGCTTCGCAATTCTCAATCAAGACCTAGAAAATCAAGCGTCAACAGGGCAAGCTCGCTTCTACGACAACATACTCATTTCACACGATAGCCCGCGAGCTCAACTTCCCTAGTTCAACCTTGCGACCTAGTCACCATCGAATCGAGCTCACTGACAAATCAAACTACCCTGCTAGATCGCATAATCTCTCTCTACCTTGCAATCTCTAAAATTCAATCTTGTAGCTCTGCGACTCGACTGAGTCAACTCGCCTAACTCGCTGCTATTTTTCTCTTTTCATTTTGCAGAGATTGTCATACAACACGAGCATAATCCCTGCTTGAGGTAGCTCGTAAACATGACACCTCACCGAATCACGGACCTGCAGGTTCATAGTAACCATGTAGCAACGGTGCGAGCTCAGACTTGCCTTGCAAGATCTTCCCAAGATCGAATCAACTAGGTGATGCAAGCTCGCCATAAGTCGGTTTGTTCGCTTCGCCTCGAGCTTCACCTCGACCTTACAACCGTGTCTCCTCACCAAGATCACCTCGTTAGTGGGTCGACTCGTCCACCTTGGAAGCCTGACTCGTTCGCCTCGCAGTGGGTCGACTCATTCACCTTGGAAGCTTGACTGAACCGACTCGCAGCTACAACTCCACCTTGTCGCACCAACCGGATCAAGTCTCACGGTTTAGCAACCACTTTTCAAGCTCGCGGCGACGCAATACGGACCTCGCAAGCTCAAAATCAACACCACTTCTCCTCTTGCATAAATTCAGCTCACCTACACAACAAATCACCGAGGTTGTTCGCAATCACGACAAACAAACACCCCCGAGCTAGACCGATCCAATTCGTATGACTCGCCTACCTCACTGACAAAGCCAACTCGTCCACCTCAATCAATCAACTTCAACGACCAACAAGCTCTACGAATTCGATGTCTTAAAAAATCTGCGAGCTCGTCCTCTCCTAATCAACCTCCTTGATTGAATCCCAAGTCTGCGAGCCCGATCCACCGACGCAAGCTCGTAGCACCCGTTCACCTTGCCATCGGCATTCCACCTCGAGCTCGCACTCGCCTTCAACTAACTCCACCTCGAGCTCGCGCTCGTCTTCAACTTACGCCGCAAGCTCGCACCTCACGATCGAGCTCGCAACCTCATTCGCCGAGTCCACTTGCGGAACCTCACACCGAGTCAATTCACCCACTTCGCCAATTGAAAGCAACCACCTTGTAATCTGATCTCCAAATCAAATCGTGCACGCGTGCTCGCTTAGGCACGAGGTTGACCTTCGTCAAAAAAAGGGATTCACCGACCTCAAAATCAAGCTCCATCTCCCACCATCTCGACTTCTTCACCTCATGGGCTCGTCGACACTTAAGTCCACCTTGCAGACTTGTCGATACGCCTATCTCACTTCATGGATGCAAAACGCATCTGCAGCGACTACGACACACCAGCACGGCAAAGACTCAGAGCGCAACATCAAGATATTACAACTCCAGAGTCAGGGAAAGGCGTTTCTCCATAGGTGACTTGGTCCTCCGTGAGGTGTTTCAGAACACAGCAGAACCAAACGCTGGCAAGCTCGGAGCTAACTGGGAAGATCCATACAAGATCACAACAGTCATTCGTCCCGGAGTTTATGAGCTCGCCACCATGACCGACACTCCAATCCTCCACTCCTGGAATACCAAGCACTTGAAGAAGTACTACCGCTAGTCTTCTCTTCCAAATGAACTACGAGACGACTTGATCCCTGCAAAGGGTACGTAGGCAGCCTGTCTTCGGATAGGTTCAGTTGCTCCCCTCCATCAAAAGGGGGGGGGATTACATTCCACTTTAGCCTCGTTCTGGACGAGCTCACTCGATCTCCTCCGCCTTCGGGGGGGGAGTGAGTGCTTTTCACAGTCTCTAGACGACTTCAGTTCCTTCCTTCGTCTAAAAGGGGGGGGGGGTACCCGTACGCCACTCCTTTACAAAATCATTGACAACGTCATCGTCAATCACAAACACTCGCCACAACACTCATCATGAGAACAGCTTGTCCATTATGGACTGATCAAAGCTTTAATCGAGTAGAATCGTTCCGTATTTATTGTTGCTGGCCAGAACAATAATGCGGAAATACGAACACAATGACATCCACAACGGATACAGCGCGCTATATAAATTCCAGTGTTCAGAATCGTCTCCGGATGACCCACCTGATCACTCACAATGACATCCACAACGGATGCAGCTGCTAGTGACCTCCGTTCGGAATGCGTTCTGAACGTGTCACTCGGAAACCCAAGAAGCACTCTGGTCAAATCTAAGGTGAACTTGCTCTCGGACAGACGTGTCTAGAAGAGCAGCACCATTCTGCAAAGCCCAACAGCAGCGTTGGCAGATAAAGAGCGTGAGCGCATTTGCGTTTTCACAGCCTCAACAAAAGCATCATCCATGAGCAAACAAAGCCTCATTCATGAACAAACAAAGCCTCATTCATGAGCAAACAAAGCCTCATTCATGAGCAAGCAAAGCCTCATTCATGAGCAAGTAAAGCCTCATTCATGAGCAATTGACCAAGAACGAGCCTCATCCATGAGCAAAAGATTTCCATTGTACTGCAGCAACGCAGTGGCTTCGGCAAGCGAGTCCAAAGAACTTCTAAGTATAGGAACAACATCTAAAGCAAGTACATAACTCCAAAAACCAGCAAGGTTCATCATCCGATACAAAAGCTATAGAGTCACCCCGCACTCGCCACAGCGTAAGGGTCCAAAATACTAGCAAGGATACAAACCATCCAATGCTACAACCGAAATCATCAAATCCAACAAAGGTTTTCAGAAACAAAAGTCATAAGAAACAACAAATAAACTAAGTCATAAGCAAAGATAAATGATCACTCGTCGATCACGCATCCTCATCAACTACGTCAGCATCCTCTGCGATCTCTAAGGCTTTCCTCACGCTAGAGACAAGCTCATCAAACACATCACGAACATCGTAGATCGGGATCTTCCTCTCAACGAGGAGCTGCTCCGCTGCTTCCAAGGTCGCTCCATCAGGCTCACGGAGACGCTCGATGAGCTCCAGGCTCGCATCAATCTCAGCAAGGTCCAGCATGTTGTCCTTCGCTGTCCCCTCAATCCTAGCAAGCAACTCGACAGCCTGTCTGGTCCGGTAAGCAAAACTACGAACCGCCTCATCCTTGGCCTTAGAAATGGCCTCCTCGATCTGAGTGTCCTTGAGACCCTTAGCCTCCAATAGCTTACTCCTAAGCGAAGCAATCTTCTCCTTGTCCTTCGCACGCTTTGAAGACATCCTCGACAACTTCCCGCTCAACTCATCTGACCTCTTCTTCGCAGAGGCAACATCATCCTCAAGAGCTTGGTTCCTCTCAGCAAGCTCAACGTTGGCCTTCTTGGCCTCACTAAGTTCATTGTCACGAGAACGAGAGTCCTCCTCAAAAAAAAAGGCCATGTGATCCAGCTGAGTGGAGAGCTGCATGCACAAAGAATAACATAAAGAATGTTGTCAAAACCAAAGGAAGTAAAGCAAAGAATAAGGAGGGAGAGAGATTAAACCTCAGCAACTTTGGCTTTCGCCAGCGCAAAAGCTCTCCCGCCAGAGCCGGGAGTCAGAGAGTATGTTGCTGCAACGCGACTGCGCGGTCGGTCCGACCAGGCGATGCAATCGGCATGACCACGCGATCGGCCCGATTGGATGCAACCACGGGTTCAATCCCACATGAAGTTAAAGGCGCGACCACGTGCTCGGTCGAACGTGCGACCACGCACTCGGTCGAACGTGCGACCATGCAGTCGGTCGGAGGCGCGACCACGCGATCGGACGATGGTATGATCACACGGTCGATCACGACCACGGTTTCAGACTCGCACGAAATTGCGACCAAGGAGTCGGTTTCGTCCAGAACCGCGACCGTGGGATCAGTCCGAGTCGAGGCCGCGGCGACATCGTCATCTTGACACAACGGCACCGCCGATCCACCACTATCAAGTATGGTTTACTCCACAACACCTAGCTCACCTATACACAAACAATTGGTTTTAGGGATCCAGGGTGATTTACCACACTTACAGAGACCGCGTCATCTCCTCTAGAAACTACCTCGTGGTCAAATTCTTCTCACTAGAGCACAACCTCACTTTGCGGTCACATCTTACCCAAATCACCGTAATACTCCTCGTCATCATCTTCTTAAAATTGACTTCAGCGTCAAAGTGGTCTCGTCAAGATTACAATCTTTGCCTTGGGGTCGATACGGTTTTCGCCGACTCAACCTGCCTCAAGGCTCGTTTGAATCAATATTGCCGTTCACAGAATAACTTGATCCTCTTCAACGGTAACTTCACTTTGGTATCACTTCATGGCCAGACAAAGTCGACCTCTCTAATCGACTTCGGTGTCACCTCGTCGTAGTCAAGCTCTAATCAAATTTACCTTGTCACTATATCGAGCATAACTTAGCTAATTCAATTAGCTGCACCTTGGGGTGAGTTTGATTTAACGTAACCTCACCAAACGGGTCCCGGATCCATTTCAAAAGAACACAACACTCTTCCTTCCGGAAATCACCTGGAAACGTCATTGACATTAGCAATCGCAACACGGAGTCTTAAAATCTCCATAGGAAATACGGAGTCTTAAAACCTCTTGCGAAAAAGTCACTCTCTACTACTGCAGGATAGATAAGCACCTTGACTTCAAATGTTAATGCTGATATCTAGACGCATCTTTTACCTCGGCACTATTAGCTCTAACACTACCGAGCTGGGGGGCTAACTGTTGGGGTCGGTTTTCACCCGCTCAACATTAACGTCCAAAGACAATGGATAAAGGAAGTTACTCTGCAGACTCTCGGCGAAGAAGACATGACGGTGCCTAAGTCCTCCTGCGGAGCAAATCCTGTAATGGCAAAATGAACCGAAGCAAAGCAGGAGTAGACCGGGACCAGACGTGTAAACCATGGCCTCGGCACCACGAGCCGACCATGGCCTCGGCACCATGGGACCGACCATGGCTTCGGCACCACGGGACCGACCATGGCTTCGGCACCATGGATCGACCATGGCTTCGGCACCATGGGCCGAAGACGGGCTCGCTGCAGTTTCTTATCTTTGGCCCGACGCGACCTCTGATCTGTTGTGTCAGAACCGACCTTAGCAGGAGGAGAGTCCGAAGAGACTTAGGAGGGGGAACCGACTCAAGACCTTATAAATACTTCTTTTGTACAAACCCTAAGGGGATCCGATTTCTCATACACAAATATTGTACTCAACTTTCCACAGCAATAAGAACAACTCTTTCTCAATCTCTTGTGAGCCCTAGTTAACATAGAAATCTCTAAATTCCCCTCACGAACTCTTACAAATCTAATTGTGTTGGTTTCAACCCCCACAATAGTCAAGATGGAGATATCACGCATCCTTCTGACGCGGAAGCGTGGAAACACTTTCAATCTGTATATCCAAATTTTGCATATGAACCACGAAATGTACACATAGGCTTATCCACTGATGGTTTCAACCCGTTTGGCAAGCATGGAAGAAAATATTTGTTGTTGCCGGTCATCGTAACACCTTACAATTTGCCTCCATCTGTGTGCATGCGGCGAGAGTTCCTGTTTCTCTCAATTCTAGTTCCCGGGCCAGATCATCCAAGACGGTCGCTCGATATTTTCCTCCAACCATTGATCTGTGAGTTGCAGATGTTGTGGGAGTATGGTGATGAGGCATATGATGTTTCAATCCGGCTGAATTTCAACATGCGTGCAGTTCTTATGTGGACCATAAGCGATTTTCCGGCATACGGTATGTTATCTGGATGGACAACGCATGGAAGATTGGCATGTCCTTATTGCCAAGACAATACTTCAGCATTCCAACTGCAGCACGGAAGGAAGACTTCATGGTTTGATTACCATAGGTGTTTTTTACCGGCAAATCATCCATATCGTCGGTCCAAAAGACATTTCAGGAAGAATGTACAAGTGTTACATGGTCCACCTCCTGAGATATATGGTCGCAACATATTGGAACAGTTACGAGATTTTGGTGCAGAACGAACTCCTGAATGTGGGGGTAATGGCCATTACCCCGTCGACGGTTGTGGGGAATATCACAGCACAAGAAGAGTATTTTTTGGGATTTGCCTTACTGGAAAGATCATCTACTGTGGCATAATCTAGATGTCATGCATGTGGAAAAGAATTTCTTTGACAACATCATGAACACCATATTAAACGTCCCAGGAAAGACCAAAGACAACGGGAAGTCTAGATTCGACTTGCCATTGATTTGTTCAAGGCCATCTCTTCATGTTTCGAACGGTAGATTGCCGATGCCTGCTTACCGGTTAGACGCTGGCCAGAAAGAAGTAGTTTTTGAATGGTACAAAAAATTTGTCAAATTTCCAGACGGCTACGCATCTAATCTACGTAATTGCGTGGATTCGACGGAAGGCAAGTTTATAGGAATGAAGAGTCATGATTGTCATGTCGTGATGCAGGGTCTTCTTCCATTTGTATTTACATATCTTCTTCCAGAACCAATCCACCAAGCAATTGGAGGTATATTACTTACTCCCATTAGTTTCTTACTACCATAATATTACTATATATGTATTAACTTGTTTAATTTTTGTTTATAGGAGTTGGTGCATTCTTCCGAGATTTATGTTCAAGAACGCTTACCTCCCACGGGATACGTAACTTGGAGGCCAATATCCCAGTTCTCCTTTGTAATCTTGAGAAGATATTTCCACCGTCTTTTTTTGACGTTATGGAACATCTTCCTATTCACCTCCCACGAGAAACACCCTTAGGAGGCCCTGTTCAATACCGATGGATGTATCCGTTCGAGCGTTACATGTTCCACCTGAAGAAAAAGGTTAAAAATTTGAGCAAGGTTGAGGGATCTATTGTCGCACAAAGCCTAAACGAGGAAGTCTCACACTTTGCCGAATATTACTTTCCACCGGCAGTTAGTACTAAGGCGAGACGGCCTCCCCGACATGATGATACAGGTGAGAATGCAGTGTATGCCGTGGTTGTTCCTGAGTTGTTTGCCCAAGTTGGTCGAGCAAGTGGAAAAGGAAAGAAACGCAAACTATCACCACAAGAGGTCACACATTTGCATATGTATATCCTCAGAAACTGTGACGAAATTTTGGAGTACGAAAGGTATATATATCATTTATTATACTAAATTTATTTAATTATTTGCATTTATTTACTAACGACTGTTATGTTACAGGATCTACATGTCTCTCGCACGTGATTACCATTGTGATAAGACAGATGCCGAACTTGTTGTCTTGAAAGACGAACAATTTCCAGAGTGGTTGAAATGTTATGTAAGTTTAATATAATTACATCCGTCTTACATTTGCATGTTTTCACGTTCATATGTTACTTATATCTTACGTATATCGTTTTTAGGTTTCCGAAAGTTTAGCAAGTGGTCGATCAATCCCGACATGGTTAGTGGAGTTTGTTCATGGCTTACGCACCACCGCGACTTCATATCCCCAGTTTTGCACTAGGGGATATTCGTTCAGGATCCGTGAGGAAGGACGTCAAAGGTCAACTGCGAACTATGGTATTTCGGCGCAATCCGGCGATACCATGTACTATGGGATTTTAAAAGAAATCTTGGAAATCCGATATCCAGGAATGTTGAACTTGAGGTGCATTGTGTTTATGTTCGATTGGTATGATCCATCCAATGGTCGAGGGGTTCGAGTTGACCCTTTTGGTGTTATTTCGATAAATTCAAGCCGGAAACTACAGTATTACGATCCATTTATCCTTGCGTCTCAAGCAGACCAGGTATCAATACACTATATATGTTTACCTATGTACTCATAGTTAAGGTTTCTTGTTCATGTATATTAACAATATCTACTAATTATTAATAGGTTTGCTACATTCCATATCCTCGAGTTGCGTACCGTACAGATCCGTGGATCACAGTAACTCCAATAAACCCGAGAGGAAAAATCTATGGAGTTCTAGAACAAGATGCTCTACAACCATCAAGAAGTGTATCAATGTCACCTGTGGAGGAGATGGATAACATTGACCTTGTCGTCGATGTCACACATGTCGGGGATGATCTAGTGCATTCGGACGAAGAGGAACCACGTGGAGAATTTGACGACGATTCAGACTCCATCCCTAGTGAAGGTTCCTCCGGAGATTCAGAATAATAATTTGTGAATAAATGTTTGTTTTTTCATGTTCTTCTCTCACATTTGTGTGTTCCCTATAATATTTTCATTTCATTAAGAAAACCGATTGTGGACGAGAATCTAAGTATTACAACATACAAATAAAAATCAAATAAAGGAGGCATAATCATTTCAGCGGTGGACAAATCTTGTATCTCATATTATTTAATAGTATATATGTACTCATGTTTGATGACTAATTAACGATAAATATTGGTCTTCCAACTCCAATAAAACTTAACATGTAATGAAACATAAAATCTAAAACACATATTCTTAAACAGGTACATTAGAGACTTGCAATTATTTAACACACAACGGTTATGGTACAAGTACATAATAAACTCCTCATTTTACAATCATATGTCCGTTTCCACTCCGAATTTACCATTTGTTAGAACCATTTAGTGATGTTCTTTCCCTTTTTTTTCTTTTGTGGAGAATCTACAAATCCGTCGCACAATTCGCTTTTGATTGCATCAACATCTAGATTTATGTTTGCCTTGTCTGGGCTTTGGGCGAATTCGAAATCATAGTAATGATCCTTTGGTGGAGAATCTATAAATCCGTCGCACAATTCACTTTTGATTGCATCAACATCTAAATTCAAGTTTGGCTTTTCTGGGCTTTGGGTGAATTCATAACCATAGTACTGATCCTTACATACGTTTGAAGTACTTGCACCGTAACTATCTGACTTTTCCATCAACTAACATGGTTGTTCGGCTTCGGTAACCCGCTCATGATCAGGACATTGTGGCTGCCTATCGTAAATGTTCTGGATGTTTGGCAAGCACTTGCTGTCAGGCACTACTGTTGATGTGGAATCTTCTTCATCGACAGGTGAGCACGTATCAAATTCCCACGAGTAAGTGGGAATCTGTTGAGTGAATTCGTCGCAATGAGATTCGGTTTCCCACGAGTATTTTGGAACATTAAAAAAATTTGCATCGGATGTTTTTTTCCTGTCTTCATTAGGATCCCTAGAAGACATTATTTTTTTTGAGAGGTGTAGAAGATATACACTCCATCAGGTGTATTTATAGTCGAAGTTATATGTATAAACCGTCGGTATTCTGTTTGTATTCCGTCCGTATTACCGACGGAATTCAGACTACACGATGTCGGCAAAGTTTGATTGGTCAGCTGTACCAACGGATTTCCGACGGAACTTAGTCGTCAGAATTATGTAACGGATTTCCGTCGTCTTGCAGAGTTTCCGATGTCAGCAAAGTTTGATTGGTCAGCTATAACAACGGATTTCCGACGGATCAATGTTGTCATAATTATGTAACGGATTTCCGACGGATTGCCGACGGTTTTCGATGTCGGCAAAGTTTGAGTGGTTAACAAATCAAGTGCAGTGGCAGATGGGATTGGTGGGGTGTTATGTCGGAGTGTTTTGACGGTTTTCCGACGGATATCCGTTCTACATAAGGTTGCACATTTTGTAATGCGACCATAAATACATTTCAACACAAATTCATAACACAGAAAAATTCAATTTCGTAATGGCAAACAGAGATATGTGGAATTACTATATTGAAAACCGAGCCCCCGGTCAAAACCCTCCAACCACAACTCTATTTCCTTCAAGCCATCCTTATGATAACTTAAATGTTACTGATGCTAAACCGACAATTTCACTCCATCCAACTCAACAATCCCAGAACCAAAGGCCCGTAATACTGGGACCTGGCCAAGTGGTATGACCAAGGAGATCTGCTAGTAACCTTAAAAGATCCCTTAGGAAAAATCGAGGGAACCATGCACCATAACATCTTCAAGAAGGACGAGTACAGACTCACGACTGGTGTAGGTGCGGTGGTCATCCTGAAAAATGTTACCGTTTGCCGTTTTGATAGGAACCCAAAGTGCCTGAACATCACAGAGCGGAATATTGTTAAGGTAGATACACCATACGTTTAAAAATATTCATGGGAATGCTTAACTAAAATCATTTTCCAAACAGATAATCGGTGTTAATTCGATGATTGCTGAATACCAACCAATGGAAGCATCGACCATCGAGGAAGATGGAGGAACTACTGGGTACGAATATGAAACAGTGTCAGACTCCGATGAAGAATAAACAACCAACTCGTCCATGATTAAGAATAATTTTATGATAACAGCTTTATGTTGCTTTCATGTTAAATAATGTCCTAGTATCTATTGTACGATCATATAATGTGGTCATGTGTTATATTTCCTATTAGGGATTGTGAAATATTGGTGTTTTATATGTGTAAAACGATTCGAAATACTTATTTACATAAATTTATACGCAAATCATTCCAAAAATAAGAAACTAAAATATATAAATAGTTTGTACCGTCGAGTACAGGATAAACCATCGGGGAGTCGGGATGGGCGTAGAAGTTAACGATTTTGTAGGAAGGAAAAATTAATTCTTATATATTAGTGTTTTACATGATATTAGTAAAATAAATCCAACGAGCTTACTGTTTTAATTACATACAATGTACTATAATTTTTAGAATGCAAAAAATTTTTTACAAATACAAGAATAAAATTATAAAATAAAATCATAAGAAAACCAAATCTGTCGGAAATCCGTCTTAAATTTAAGATGGAATTCCGACGAATTTTGTTTTTTTATGATTTTATTTAAAGTATATGATAAGGTTTAAAGGTTGATTATAAGGTTTTAAAAAAAGTATAAGATTTTTGTAAAATAGTAGTTGGTTATAACCTTATAATATGTTTCAAAAAAACTTTAATAAACCTATTAAAATTTTTATAATCTATTTTAGAAAAACCTTTAATAAACCTTATAAACAACTTTAAAACATTGTGAAATAGTTAAAAAATTCTTTTAATTACCATTAAAACCCCTTATAATCAACTTTAAAACCATATGATATACTTTGGAATCCTTTTAATTACCTTTAAAAACCTTTATTAACTTATGTCGGTACAAATTAAATTAATTAAAAACCAAATCCGTCGGAAATCCGTCTTAAATTTAAGACTGATTTCCGACGGAAAACCTAATTTTTCTCCCGCCTAACGCCTCGTGATCATCGAAAAGGCGGCATAATCCGTCAGAACACCTAAGGCCGTCGGAATTCCGTCGAAAACCCTATATAAATTTGTCTCTCCTTCTTCCCGAAACCACAACGCAGAAAACGAGAAAAAAAAACTTCCACCGCCGGAACACCGATTTCACCGGCGGAAAACTGATTCACACCGGCGGAAAACTGATTCACACCGCCGGAAAAACCACACAAACCGCCGGAATCACATCCTCCATCACGAATTCAACATCCCATTGTAAGTTTGTGATGATTTTAAAGTTGGTTCTTAAAAAAAAAATTGTGTTCTTCATAAAAAAAAATTGTTCTTCATAAAAAATTTTTTTGGATAAACATAATTTGTTCTTGATTTAGAGATTTAGGAATGTATTGCATTTTAGGGATTTAGGTATTAAAAGAATTTTAGGAATTTAGGGATATATAAATTTAGGGAATTAGGGATTTATTGAATTTTAGGTTTTTAATATTAAGAATTGTTAAAAGAAAATTTTATAAATATTAGAAATTTATAAATTTTAAGAATTTGGAAAAAAATGTTTTAAAATATTAAAAATTTATAAATATTAAGAATTTGTAAAAAAAATATGAAAAGTTTATACATTTATAAATATTAAGATTTTTTAAAAAAATTTTTAAAATTTTATAAATTTATAAATATTAAGATTTTTTTAAAAAAAAATTTAAAAATTCTAAGTTTATAATTATTAAGAATTTTTAAAAAACTTTTTTGTTAAATCATTAATCTTATTCACAAGTAAAAAATCTTACAAGTAAAACACAAGTAAATCATTAATGAATTTTTTGTAAAATCATTAATCTTGTTGACATGTAAAATTTTTTTAGTAAAATCATTAATCTTCTTCACAACTCTAAATTTATAAATGCCAAATTTCCAAAATCCCAAAATCCCAAAATCCCTACATCCATAAATTTCAAAATCCCTAAAACCCTAAACCCTAAATTTCAAAATCCCCAAATTCCCTAAACACTAAATACCTAAATTTCTAAATCTCTATATCCATAAATCGTTAAATCTCAAAATTCCTAAAAATCTTCGAATTCGTAGGGATTTCGAACGATTTCAGCCGAGTTTTGGAGACGGTAGTTCCAGTTGGGGGCATCGGAGTTCTAGTCAGTCCCAATTTGGAAACACAACAACCGTCTCCAAATCCGACTACCTCAGCTCCCACAATAATGAGCATCGAGGATTTCATTTCACAACCCGGAAGGGATCGTATGACTTTCCTAGATCCGGAGTTGCCTCCCAACACGACATGGTAAGTTTTATTTAAAAATGTTTTCGATTTAGTTAACATGCTTAATCTCCTTACTTTTGGTTAGGTTTCAATTTTCGGGAAACGGGATATCGACGTCTATCAACACTATGCATAATAGTTTGATAACTCGGCCGTATCTTACATACTTATCGATGCCGGTAGAAGACCGTGACAGCTGGTTTTGGCAATTTGCGGTAATTTCTAAATTTTGTAATTTAAACAATTCGCGGTTTTATTACATAAAAATTTTAATTATTAAATCGTTAAAAGTTTTTTTCTTTGCAGCAAGATTTTAATTGGGACAGACAGATGACCGGTAGTGTTCGACGGGAGTTCGACACCAAGGCTGGTAGATTGTACTCGCGGAAGTTGAACGAGTGGAAGGACTTGTGGCTACATCGTAAGATTTCTCGG
Organism: Draba incana; assembly: GCA_963576765.1. Lineage (NCBI taxonomy): Eukaryota > Viridiplantae > Streptophyta > Magnoliopsida > Brassicales > Brassicaceae > Draba > Draba incana. The sequence continues at coordinate 28,128,915 of OY755211.1, read as the reverse complement.
GATATGAAAAACCGTCCCGAATTATGGGCTCAACTCATTGCGTATTGGGAACAGGAGGCAACTAAGGCGACCTCTGCCACCCAGTCTTCGAACCGAAAGAGCGACCGGAAGGGGAAGGGACCAGCGACCCATAACCTCGGAGCGACGAGCAAGGCGACTCGTGCAGAACAACTGGTAAGTTTCTTTATGACAATAATTATTTTTATAATCGCTAACGTATTTGTTTACTTTTCAATGCTAATAGTACCAAAAGAAAGGTACGCGTCCTTCAAATCTAGAGTTGATCAGAGATGCGCATACGAACCGCAAGACTGGTGAAATTCAAGATCCACTTGCTCGTGAGATCGTGGAAAGCGTGGAGAGGCTCGGTGAGGACTACCTCTTATCCCAACCGATAGTTGAAGGAACTCCACCGCTCACCGAAGTTGCATTTGAGAAGATCAACGATCTTACGTATGAGGTTAGTAAATGATTTCAAGTAGTAACGAATTTAAAATAACTTCTAATACTTATACGTTTTAACATTTATAGTTTTATTTTATATGGTAGGCTACTCGGAAGAACAAAGGTCGTGTCTTCGGTCTTCCAGAGGACAGTTCCAGCTCTTCCGTGTCTTCATTCCAATTTCACGGTGATAACGGGTTGCGGGCACAAAACGTTGAGCTTCTCGAGCGGATGAAAGCAATGGAGGCACAGCGCGAAGAGGATGCAAAGCGGGTGAAGGAGTTGGAGTACAGCGCTTAGCAGATGCAGCGCGCATTCGTGGGATGGAAGACCGGATGGACGAGTTCTTCCGTAATTATCGTCCACAGTAGACTTTTAAATTTTTATGTAGAACTTTTATTTGGTTTTAAAACAATTTTATTTTCATTTTAAATTTTAATTTCAATTTTTTTTAATTTAAATATTAATTTAAAATTATTTTTTAATTTAATTTAAATATTCATTTAAAATTCATTTTTTTAATTAAAATCCGACATCCGTCGGAAATCCGTCTGTTTCCTAAATCCGTCGGATTGCCGTCGGTGTCGTAGACCGTCGGATTGCCGTCGGTGTCAGAGACCGTCGGAAATCCGTCGGCGATCTATTATCCGACGGTATTCCGACGAATTGTCAACGGATTCCGGTTAACCGTATTCCGCCGGAGTGATGTCGGTGTGCCGTCGGTGTCGTAGACCGTCGGATTGTCGTCGGTGTTGTTGACCGTCGGAAATCCGTCGGCGATCTGTTCTCCGACGGTATTACGACGGATTGTCAACCGATTCCTCTGATCCGTGTTCCGCCAAAATTCCGTCGGAGTGGATGGACGGATTACCGACGGAACGCGGATTTCTGACGAGTTAGAACCGGCGGACTATATCCGTCGGAAATCCGTCGTAATAGGGCTTATTCCGACAGATTTCCGACGGATATGGCCGTCGGAATAGCACCTGTTTTCTTGTAGTGTAACCGGATTACTGAAAACAAAACCTTTGGCTAAACGGTATCTGGCCGCTCCATAAAGGATAAGCTAAGTAAGTGGGTTTAGACTAAATTGTGTTGTCAATGATCTATTGCAATAATATGAATATAGACTGGCTGTAACATTAAGTTGTGAATCACAAAAAGAAAAAGAAAACAACTAACAGTTAGTAAGGCGCGTACGAAATAAGAATTCTAATCTCAAGTCAAAACACTTTGTATAGTGACACTAAGTTAAGGTATAAAAGGAGCTACCAAAGAATGCTTAAAAAATCCATCAAACAAACACGTATCAGAACGTGTAGACAAATTTCTTAAATGACATGCAATATCAAAATTAAATTTTAAAAAAAAAACCTATTATAAAGTGAAAAAAAAATGAACACCTTGTTGATAAAAAAAAAAACGAACATCAAGAACATATCTTGACCAACACAATGTTTGATCTAAAATTAGGGTTAAGCTTACGCATCAGTTATAGTCATTAGCAAAACAAAGAGTAAATCCCAATTGAATTGAAAGAAACAAGAAACCCTAAATTTGAAATTTCTAAAAAAAAAAACGAACAACAAGAACATATCTTGACCAACACAATGTTTGATCTAAATTAGGGTTAAGCTTACGCATCAGTTATAGTCATTAGCAAAACAAAAGAGTAAATCCCAATTGAATTGAAAGAAACAAGAAACCCTAAATTTGAAGTTTCTAAAACAAAAAAAAAATTGAAGTTTCTATGTCGGGAAAGTGATTAAACAAAAGGACGAACCCATAAGAGGAAAAAAGCTTACTTGTCTCCGAAAGAGGAGCCGTAGAGCTTCCCGGAGGCGGATACAACGAGAATAGCGACGGAGGATTCACAGAGAATCGAGCTTTTTCGATGAGACCATTGCGTCATTTGGAGAAAGCGACTTGTCGACTGCTTTTTTCTCGATTAGCTTGATCTCAACTTTTCTTCTTCCCATGGCTTCTTTCTCCGACAAGAGTATTGCCCTAATTTGATTCGGTTGTCCGGAGAACTCAATCTTGTTGCCTCTTTTTATTCCTTTTTCTTCATTTCTCTCTTTCTCTTTTGTTTTTTTTTGCTCTTAGCCAAAATCAAATTAGGGCTTTTTGTTGTTGTTAAACGAGAGAGGAAAAAAAAAATGTGGAAACGATGCGTTTTAGAGAAAGGAAGTGCCACGTATTTTTAACGGTGACAAAAACGGAGATACAACATAAAAAATTCAACTCTTTTTTTTTGTCATCTGATTGTATTGCAAATAAAACGGAGATACAAACAATGATACGGCAAACCCGTAACATTGAACCCATACAAGAGAAACAAAATGAAAAGCCAAAGGATACATCATACCTATATTAAATTCATTGCAAACCGTTAAGGGAAGAGATGGATTGTATAGGCGAAACGAATCTTTGAATCACCCGCAGTGCAACGGAAAAACTGATTCACAAATCTCTGGATACAACCACAACAATCGTATTCGCTATCACTCGAACTACGATTCTGACGAACTGATATGTACGATACTCTCGAAATAGACACTTACGTTTTGCAGAAGATTATTGTTTAGCTTTTTCGTTTATGATATGATTTTCAGAATAAGAAAATAAAAGAGGAAACGAATTTATTTTATAGCGACAAAGACCAGTTTTGAATTCCTGAAATCTCTGATGAAATCTCACATGATCTCACGAAGAGAAAATCATGGACTCGTTATTCACTTCCGCATATAGTGGGAAGAGTGGTCAGTTGAGAGATTTAGAAAACAAAGAAACCTTCTGATATCTTTGACTCGGTTTAGCCAAAACGCAACACTTTGTTTTGGATAATATCTCTCATTTACTTGGCCCAAAAAGAACATCTAATTGGGCCAAAGGCCCATCTACTAAGAACCTAGAACCACAAACTATGACCGATGACCGACACTCGTGCCCGAACCGGGGCCAACCCGACTCGGTTCGGTGGCGGCGGCACGCATGGTGTGGAATGTTCCTTTCTCTCCTCATTTCTATTAAACAAAGCCATAGCTTTGATGATATATATATTATTCCAAAGTTTTTCATTCCACCGATGTGGTATAAAAATCATGTCTTATAACACAACAATTTTTAAAACCGGACCGGACCGGAGCTCGAACCGGATTAAACTAGGAACCGGCCACTGGTCCGGTTCGGGTTAACTTAAAAATCCAATTATAGTCAAATCGGATATAAAACCGGATGAACCGGCAAAAAAACTGGAAACTGGTATCGAAGAACCGCATCAAAACTGGTTTTATTATTTTGTTAATTAAATTTCTTGTGTTTCATTTAGTTATAAGTTTTTAGCCAATATTTTTAGATAAAACTAATGAAATAGTAAACCTCGTCCAAATAAAACATTTTTAAATTAAAAAACGTTTAAAAATTTAGACCAATATTTTTAAAACCAAACCGGCAACCGAACCGGAAAAGCTTTTGGACCGTGGGTTAATATGGTCCAACTGGGTTCAACCAGGTTTAATAGTTTTTTTTAAAATATAAGTTTATATAATTTTGGTCATATATTTTATTCTATTTATATGTCCATATTTATCCAAATATCAAATTATACATATCAATTATTACAAATATTTGAAAAACAAAAAAAAATTCATTAGCAAAATAAAACTAAATTATAGATACTAACAAAATTGTAGCAAATTTAAGCGTTTTGGTCTAAATCTTTAAACGTTTTATAATTTACAAATGTTTAATATGAAAAAGTTTACTATTTCATTAGATTTATCAAAAAAATTTGGCTAAAAACTTATAACTAAAAAAAAATAATAATAAAAAAAAATTTTGATTAACAAAATTGTTAAACCCAGTTTTATGCGGTTCCAGTTTGATACATGTTTCAGGTTTTTTGCTGATTCAATCCGGTTTTATATCCGGTTTAACTATAATTGGGTTTTTAAGTTAAACCAAACCTAACCAGTGGCCGGTTCCTGGTTTAATCTGGTCCAACCCCGGTCTGGTCTGGTTTTAATAACATTAATTTAGACCAAAACGCTTAATTTTTTTATTATTGTGTGAATATCTATAATTTTGTTTTATTTTGCTATTGAAATTTTTTTTTGTTTTTAAAATGTTTGTAATAATTGAAATGTTTTATTTGATATTTGGATAGATATAGACATATAAATAGAACAAAAATATAAAACCAAAAATATATAAACTACTATTTAAAAAAATAATTAAATCCGGTTGAACCCGGTTGGACGATATTAACCCACGATCCAAAAACTTTTTCGGTTCGGCCACGGGTCCGGTTTCAAAAACATTGTAACACACTTTCATGATTTATCATTATGTGCACATTACCCATTTCTTTTCACTTCCAGCCAATTTTATTGAGGCCCACTAGCCCATTTAAATTGTTCCAACACCACCCTATCGGTAGAAACAGGGGATCGATTTTTAAACCCAATAGGCATTGCGATGTATATGTATTGCAGCCGTAGACTTAAGTTATAATTTGAGTTTCTCTATAGCAAAGAAACCTATATTAAATTCATTGCAAGGAGAAAAGGCACAACATCTTGGAGAGCAAAAAAGAGTCACCATTAATTTAGGCGTATATATCTTCTGTCAAATGCTCACAACGATTACAAATAAAAGGGCGAAAATGGATATCCGATTAGATAAGTAATATAGCATGTGTGGCAAGTATCAATGTGAAAGATTAACCAATCACTACCGTCAACCATTAAAATCAACCACAAACCTTTGAATGACACTTAATCAACAAATGAATCAAAAAGAAATTACAAAACAAGCAATCTACAATTCATTTCAGATTAATGAAACTGCACAATGTGGCATCCGATTTAAAACTAAAGATTCTTGATCAAATGTTACCATTAACCCCAATTAATCTTTCAACAAATCAACCGGCAGTGCATTGCGAAATTGGATATACATTTTTCATATAGAATACAAATCTAAAAGATGAAGTAGCGATACAAAGATTGCTTAAAAACTCCATCAAACAACACTGAACACGTATCAGAACGTGTAGACAAATTTGATAAAGTTAAAAAAAAAATAATAATAAAAAAAAAGTGAAAAAAAAAACGAACACCAAGAACATATCTTGACCAACACAATGTTTGATCTAAAATTAGGGTTAAGCTTACACATTAATTATAGTCATTAGCAAAACAAAGATTAAATCCAATTGAATTGAAAGAAACAAGAAACCCTAAATTTAAAGTTTCAAAAAAAAAAAAAAAAAAAATTGAAGTTTCTATGTCGGGAAAGTGACTAAACAAAGGGACGAACCCATAAGAGGAAAAAAGCTTACTTGTCTCCGGAAGAGGAGTCGAAGAGCTTTTATGGAGGTGCAGGCAACGAGAACATCGACGGAGGATTCACAAAAAATCGAGAGTTGTCGAGCTTTTTCGATGACCATTGCCTCGTTTGGAGAAAGTGACTTGTCGACTGCTTTTTGTCTCGATTAGCTTGATATCAACTTTTCTTCTTCCCATGGCTTCCCATGGTTCGGTTGTCCGGAGAAACTCAATCCTTTTGCTTCTTTTTATTCCTTTTTCTTCATTTCTCTCTTTTTTTTTTTTTTTTTTTTGCTCTTAGCCAAATTCAAATAGGGCTTTTTTTTGTTGTTGTTAAACGAGAGAGGAAAACAAAACAAACAATAAGTGGAAACGCTGTGTTTTGAAGAAAGGAAGTGCCATGTATTTTTAACGGCGGCTGTAGGGATTCCCTGCGAGTGCATTGCCAAATTTGATTTTTTTAATCCAACCGGTTTAACCGGTTCGATCCTTTTCTTTTTACTTGGATAGATAAATTGTTCAAAAACATGTAAAAAAATCTTCTTTTTTTTTCATCTGATTGTATTGCAAATAAAAACGGAGATACAAACAACGATACGACAAACCCGTAACATTGACCCCATACAAGAGAAAGAAACGAAAAAGTCAAAGGTTACATCATAAAACATAGGAAACAATGCTACAATAGCTAAACATAGGCTTCGAATGGAGATAGTACAGTGCGGTGCGGGATAGCTGCGGTGCGGGACAAATAGTAACAAAATATTTATATACATATGTATAAATATAGATTTTTGTTAGATACACATATATAAGTATAGATTTTTGAAACTGTTCAGTGCAGGCGGAATGGTGCGGATCGTCACCATTCAAAGCAATAAAACATAGAGAACATAAGAAAGTGTGAGCCAAATGCTTAAACAACAAAAGCCTTGGAAACTCAACGCCATTGATGCTAGAAGATGAGACTACGCTTCGGGACTCAAAGAACACACTCAATGATCTCACAACATTAAAACCGGGCCTGCGTGAATATAATCGAGCTATTTTTAGTTTGCCTTAACTAATAAATCATTTAGAGACGATTCCTATTGTCATAGGGGAGTTTTTAATAAAAGTGGAGGCACTAAGTTTGAGCAGAAAAACAGACAAATAAATTTATTCAGGCAATTACACAACAATCCCTAGCTCATAAAAATACAAAGTCCCACGAATTAAAAATGTCGAATCACACAATCAAGATTCTAATAAGAACAAGAAAAATAAGGTACGTACCTTAGCATTATGAGTGTAAAGAATGCTGTGAAAAAAATCTTCGTCTCATTCAAAATAGAAAAGGTCAAGGAACCAAGACTCGTGTACGAGATCTGCAGCAAGATGTTCTTCAGTGCATATATAGCTGCAGGAAGTCTTGATGTGCAGTCAAGGATCCCATCCACGTCCACTCTTTTTTGTGAAACTCCCCTGTTTCACAACTCTACATCTCGAAGTTACATTGGCTCTGTTTTAGGAGACGAAACTCTAGCAATGAAAAGAGCTTTAGAAAACGCTTGCGCATCGGGACTCCGCAATCTGAATATGTTTTCAGACTCGCAACTTCTTATCTCCCTCATCAACTCGGGTAAATCAACCATCGAGTTAAAGGGACTCCTCTACGACATTAGTCTCTTAAGATCATCTTTCGATTATGTGTCCTTTACCTTTATTTCACGCTTAAACAATACACTCGCTGACTCTTTGGCAAAAGTAGCCCTGCATTTAGTTTGTAACTCCTCCTCTAATGGAGTGTGAACTCTCTCTTTTATTCATAAAAGTAACGTTTGATCAAAAAAAAAAAGACAACAAACCAAGATATATAAACTGATAAACCAAAAAGGCTCGTGACTCGTGATTCTTTATATCCAAAAATGCAAATCCCTTCTAATGTTTACGAAAGCCGAAAGCCAAAAGCCAAAATCAGTACCTTCTTCCTTCTTTGCAATTTGCTGCTGTTTCTAATCCAAGGTAGGAGCTGCATCAAGCGGTTGCCTTGACATTTTTTTTTCTACATCTTATAAAACCTGTCCGAAGTTCACAATAAAATTATCCAGTTCACAATACGAAGTTCACATTTTTCTTTCAACTGCTCTTCAATGTCATCTATATCACTTTTAATTCTCAACTACTACTCCTCTCATCGACGACCTAGAGAAATAAAATCTTCTTCAGAAATTTTCTCTTCCCAATTATGCAAGAAAACGATATGGACTATGTTTGCACCCGATTAATCTACTACTCAACTATGTTAAGAAAATGATTTGGTTCTCTCGATCAAACCCTTAAAAGTTAGTTTACTTTTTTTTTAATAGGAGTTACCTACGCTGAACCCATGGCAGACAATTACTCAACGTTGTTCTGTTACCCGCTCCGTAAACCCTTCACAAGTTCCTTCTCCTTTGGATCACAGAAGAACCGTGTGATATTACCTAACTTACGTCTGAATTAACTACGCATGCGACATGCTAAAGAGAGCTATATAATTTTTTTTTTTAATTTTACAGAAAAATTTACTGAGAATTCATACTTGGTTCAACAACTCAATGTTTTTCATGCATACAAGTGGTCTGCTTTCTCTTTTGTAATTATTGAAACAATTTTACAAGAATATAAGTAGACACCCAAATCATAAATGCTCAAATTTTTCCAACTAAGTTTTTTTTTGTTCAGTTTTAATCTCTGATTTGGCACATGAAAAAACTCAGTGAAATAAGTTTTCAAATTTTTGATACAGTAAAACCAATTGGGATTTATATTTGAGAATATTTTTACTTGAATCATGATTTTTACTAAGGGTGTGAGTGGGTGATATGTGCTTGTTTGTGCTTGAGTTTAAAGATTTTTGAGTTATGCTTTCTATTTTATTGTCTACCAAATCAGTGTGCTTCTCTGTTATATTTGGTCTCAAATCTGATCAAATAAATAAATCAATAGATATTCACCTGCGAAATTAGAAGTTGTGGTTTTATGGTAGGAACACTAGATTATTATCCAGGAACTTGAAAAAAACTACTCACTTGGTTCCATTTGTTTCTCTAATTGTCAAGTAAGAGTCTTTTCTAGATTTTTGGAAAAACCTCATACACTTTTTGTAGTATTTTGTAGATTGTTAAGTACCCATATTCATTTGGTTATGGAAAATATTAGTTCCCAGAGGAGCATTTTCCCTATGTTAACATCTTTCTTATTTGTTAAGAATCTTGGTTATATTAGTGTTGATTATTTTGCCATGTTCGATCCATGTTTTGCATGTGCATTGACAAAATTAAAATGAAGAAAACAAAAATCTGTTAGAAGCATATAACGAGACAAGCTTACTATTTTGTAACTTTTAAATCATAGGCTATTTTAGAATTGCTCGCCTTTTGTCAAGATTTCAATCCTTATGTATTTTGATTTTGCATAAAGTCCTCTGTCTATTTGTAGAAGGATCTTACGAGCTTATCGAGTCTATGATTATGAAACCTAAGACTTTTCTTCTAGAGCTATTTACTGTATACATGAGTCATGTTTTGAAGTATAACGTCATGACCGCCCCTCCCATGGGCCCCGTCCACTCTCAGTCTTGTGGGCCCACAATGTCCAAAGGTCGGTGCGTCAGTCTAGGAGGCTCAGAAGTCATGTTTACTGACCCTGCAAATCACCACGTGATCTTTTCCCGTGTTTTGACCTCACTCACATGGTACTGGAAATGACTTCCCAGTAGGTCACCCATCCTAAAACTACCCGAGCTCTAGCATGCTTAACTCTGGAGTTCTCTTAAGACTTGTGACCGAAAAGATTAGTGCACTTTGGTGTTATATGTAGCCAAATCAATTCTTTTTAAGTCTTTCTGCATATACCGCATATACCATATATGTCCTGAAACCGGGATGTCACAATCACCCCCACTAACAGATCGCAACATCCTCGTTACGCATACCAAGATCGTTACTCCCGACAATCTGACTCACAAAGTTGTCAGGGTTCACTCTGATACCACTTATAATGCCCCGACCGCCCCTCCCATGGGCCCCCGTCCACTCTCAATCCTGTGGGCCCACCATGTTTGACGGTTAGTGCGTTAGTCCAAGAGGCTTGGAAGTCATGTTTACTGACCCTGCAAATCACCACGCGATCTTTTCCCGTTTTTAACCTCCGCCACACGGTACTGGAAATGACTTCCTAGTAGTTCACCCATCCTGAAACTACTCCAGCTCAAGCACGCTTAACTCTGAAGTTATCTCAAGACCTGTGACCGAAAAGATAAGTGCACTTTGGTGATATAGGTAGCCAAATAATTTCTTTTTAAGTCTTTCTGCATATACCGCATATACCATATATTCCCTGAAACCGGGGTGTCACATGAAGAGTGATGAAAATAGAAAACTATTTTTATCTTCAGATATATTGTCTGATATTTTATATGGTTGTCATCATAAAATGTCAATACGAAAAATGTATGATATTTGAGCATTTGAATTATGGAAGAAATGAGTTAATCAATTTCTAAGAAAAAGTATTTTGGATAAATACTTCAATTTTTTTTTAGCATTTAGAGTTTTGGAAAAACAAAATAAGAAGTCAATCCGCGCGTATGCGCGGCTAATCACCTAGTCTATCTTAGGCTCCCTCCAGCAGCTTCTGACAACTCAACATCTCGTAATCGCCACGTGTCACTGCATTTTACAATTTCTATTGGGCCTCGAACAAATTTGGCCCACAAAGATCCACAATTATGTTTCACCAAAACGACTCTCCTTCTTCCACCACCTCCTCGCCTCCTCCGTAAACACGAGACTCCCCATCTCCTCCCCCCTCCCAAAAAACCCAAACTCACAAACCTTCTCATAAATTCCTAACTTTATTTCCCAAAATAATGCTGCTTTGCATTCTGAAATTGCACCAGTTTCACACCTCTTCGTTTTCCTCCTTCTTAGGGTTTAATAGCCACCACTTCATTTATTTCTAGCTAAGATTTATTTGCCTCTTTGACCATTCGCCCCACCGTTTGGTATCAATCATTAAGCGAAACTTCAGGTCTGTAGTATCATCTTATCATCATGATTATGGCGTATCTTGAACTTTTGCGCCATTTTGATTTTGAAGGTTATTGAAATCTATATGTGTCTTCAAAAGACAAAATTGAATAAAGTCCTATTCCAATTATACAGATCACGTGGCTAACCTATTTCGTATGTCCGACACTTTGAAGAAGCTACATTCTGACATTCAGTTCTATGCCATCAAAGTTTGGTCATATCTGGATTATCTTGGTTTGGTCGCGCGTCAATCATGTAATTCTATCGGGAGGTAACTCTGGATCACTTGGGCACGAGCTACGTCTTCGTAGCCGTCAAGGGCTGATGGCGGCTACAACGCTTCCGAACTATTTGGATTTGCCAGCTACATCTAGGAATTAAAACGCCCCAAGACTCAATTGGTCAGTTTTTACCTTTAATTTTATTGTTGTGAAATTTGATTGTTTTTCTTTTTATTGTTAATTTGGATAGGCTAGAGTACTCTGAATGGAATTTGATTTCTGTTGCAATTTGGATTAAGAAGGTTCTTATGGTTATGATAATTTTCTGAAGATAAAGACTTGATCTTTAGGAATATACGGTCATTTTCTGCTGATTCTTTACGTATTTTGAAAAAAATTACAAGAACTATGATCTGCTAAGAGGACCGAGAGATCTTTGCTGGCGGTTCTTTCGGTTCGTTCAGATTTATCTCGAGGTTGAGTATGGTGAAGACTCAATGCAATATTCACCAACGGGTAAATATTCTCTATCATTGCAAGATTAGTGAATGGTTGAATCAAAGATGCAAGGCAAAGGACTAATGCTATACATCGCCTGCGTTTTACTCACGGGACCAAGGTTTGGCCAGTTATTTGAATATTTCACAAGCTTATCAGTTCCACTTGAATATCTCACATCTCTGCTTAGCTATGTTCAAATACATTACACAACAATCTTATTTGACATCATTATATTCATTATCTAATGCGCTTCAAGGTTTGAATATTTTATTATGTGAAGCGCATTATCTACCTGCTGTTATCAACTACATGACACAACAATCTTATTTGACATCATTATATTCATGAAGTGTGGAAAGAGAAGGATCGCTGCTACCATTAGCCGAATTGCCTTCACAGTTCAGTGGCACAAAATGTTCTTCACTCTGGTCTCATTATACTTCTCCATGGGCCTTGTTTGTAATGGCTACTCTCATTGTATCACAAACGTTTATGTTTCTTGTTGCATGGTCTAATGTTAAATCCAGTAAAAAAATATGACTTCAAGTGTTTTATCCATAAAATAAAAGTCTCTAATTTTTCAATATTTTCTTTTCTTCGATCCAACATTCAAAGGAAAACGTTAGTAGCTTCACGAATCATTGATCAAACCTCTATACGAGAATGATAGAAAATGCAACACAATGTCACGATGTATAGATATTTACTAAAAAATTATTAGGTTTTAGTTAACTACTACAAGATTATAAAAACATAAATCATTAACAAAAGTGTAGTTTATTTAGTTGTTTCAAAGACCACGAAACATGTAAAAGTGTCAAATTTCGAATACAAAACTGCAAACAAAAGATATATAATTTTTCAAACCTTGAAAAACAGATACTAACACGCTCTGGCTATTTTGTTTATTTTTTCCGGCTTGTTTCACGCAACACGGCAGATGGCTTCCTGCGGCGATCGAGATGTGTTCGCCTTGAGCTAAGCGTGGGCTAAGCTTCAATGTGGGTACCGGTTCCATCGAGGAATTTTCCTTCTCATGTTTTTTGTGGATATCGAACGATTGGATATGTTTTTTTGGTTCAATAGAAATTGTTCTTTGATATGTTCATGAGTTTATGAGTTTCTAATTAAAAGAGTTTTGGTGTTTTTCCTTTTTACAATTAGTTTTGGGATTTTCCTTTTTAACTAATTACAATTGAATTGCCGTGGCCTATATAAAGATCTTTATTGATTAATGAGAAACCAACTTCCAAGAATTAACCTTAACCTCCAAAAAGAGTTTAGGGTTAAGAGGAAGCTTAGCTAAACATCTCTCTTTCATCTATTCGTTCATTATAGCTACGTTAGGTCCGATAACAAGAGCTAAGGTTATGACTTTGGTTCATATCAATTTGGTATCAGAGACAAGCGATTCAATGGGAGAGACCGATTCCGTTGAAGTACAACTTGCAAGGTTGTTTACAAAGATAGAAAGTATGGAAGCAAAGATGGATGAGAAGTTGGGTCCGATGCAATCATCGCTCGAAGCACTTCAAGAGAAGACAACGGCTCAAGAAAAAGCACTTGCGACTGTCCAAAAAGAGGTCCGAGAACAAGCTCATGAAGCAATCACACAAATACGACAAGAACATGTGGCGTTATGCAAGGAGCTTGGGGTTGAGCATACTACGCTCGCTGAAAAAGCAGAGGCACTCGCCTCGGCAACTGAAAGTGATGCAGTTGTAAGAAGCAAACTTTCAACACCAATCTCCAAAGGTGAGCCATCTGCTGTTTTACAAAGTGGTAACAAGGGTGTAACTTCCAAAGGTGTGAATGGTGGAGGTGTGGGAATGGTGAGAGACGACCCAAAATTTTCTTTCTCTGGTGGTCCATGGCCCATACGTGCGGTGGGAAGAGAACGAGGTCACCTTCGAAGTGATGGCGGAGGTGATTGGCCAGTGAGATCAATCAGAGCACCATCAAATGACACTATTCCTGGTTCGTTACAAGGTGATTTTCGTTTTTATGAGGGAATGATGGAAAAAGGAGCTTATGAGAACTTGGAAGATGATGGAAACGGCTCGGATCGGTGTGTGGTGCCACCATCAAAGATGGAGTTTCCACCTTACGATGGTTCAACAAATGCAGTAGAATGGTTACAAAAGTGTGATGACTATTTTGCGGATCAACGAGTGTTTAATGACGATGCAAAGGTTCGACAAGCAACCTACGTCCTACCAGGTAAAGCATATCACTGGAATAACAACTTACGACGTTTGGTTGCACATCGACTTGGTTGGGCAGAGTTTAAAAGGATTTGTAAGAGTCGTTTTGGGATGGCGGATAGAGTGAATCCTGTTGGAGAGTTGTCTAATTTAAGGCACACGGGTACCATTGACGAATATTGCAGTCTCATAGGAGACCAACAACTATGGCAATTTTGTGCTGGTTTAACGGATAGTCTACGGAAAGAAGTCGAATATCTTCGTCCTGAGACAATCTTTGAGCAATAGAATATGCTCGAGATAATGAATACAAGATTGGTGGCGATAAGCGGTCACGAACATTTGGAGGACATCTTGCTCCGTGTGCAAAACCAAAAATAGTAGTGAACAATATGATACAAGACATGAAGGACGAGGAAACTATGTTTTCTCAACAAGGCGAAGCAAAAAAAGTGTATTGGAAAAAGTTGACTACAACAGAAATGGCAGAACGACGAGCTAAAGGCTTATGTTTCAATTGTAACAAGCTTTTCACGCCAAGACAAGTATGCAATCCTGTAACACCCAAATTTTTTATTTTTTTTATATACTAACATTTCTACCGCGAAACTCATAAACAATTAAAACCATATACCGAATAGCCCAAATAACCAAATTAATAAACCAATAAACCATATTAAGCATTTATTCGATTCAAAAAAATAATTCAACTCACATAACCAAATTCAGGAATAAATAACTATCAACCTAGCAAACGGTTCGCCAGACTAAACAACAAAACACAATCCCTATCATCCTCTCGTTCGAGACATGATTCCACGATCTCACACTTTTCCTTTACCTGCAACTCAAAGGGAAAAACATAGTTGCATGAGTATTATCATAAATACTCAGTGAAGCGGTTATCCCGCCTACCGATTACATAATAGGGAAATAGCTTGCCAATTACTACGCGAATAACCAACATTCAACAGATATGCAACGATCAACAGGTATGCAGAACTCAACAGATATGCAACGATCAACAAATATGCAGCACTCAACAGATATGCAAATTTTCACAGTTTAACAAGTGGTGTCGATCGACACCCAGGTGGAGTGTCGATCGACACTCCGATACCAAAACCAAACCTCGCAATCACAAAGAGTGGTGTCGATCGACACTGCCACTAGGTGTCGATCGACACCTCTCGCAGAAACCTAGACCGAGTAGAAATCCTCACGAGAATCGGTCCCGTTTCATCGTACGAGATTGATCACGACACAGCCACCACATCTTACACAGAAACACAGGAATACCAATCATCACAATCACAAATCAATCACACAATCCCTAACAAACTAATCATATAATCCCGATCACGCACTCACCTCGATTTAAGAAAGAACGAGGAATGATAACAGACTAAACCAGCGACGAACACCGATCAAAACTCGCAGGAACAAGGATCTAACGATGCTAGCCACGCAACACGATTAACCCTACGCCACTAGAAACACACGAGAAGGTTTTCGAAGGATTTCTTTGCAACAACCCTTCAAAAACTCACACAAAATCTTATCTCTCTTTCTCTCTCACGATTCCCTGCTTTTTCCCACGGCCAAAAGTCTGCTCAAAGACTTAAATAGGGAAGCCCTAGGGTTTATCCTTCAAACCGAGCCAAACCGGACGATTAAAACTTAACCGAAACCGATCGCAGAACTTGGTGTCGATCGACACCCATAGCCGGTGTCGATCGACACCCCCTTACCAAAATCAGAATTTTTGTTTCGGAATGTTATAATTTTTCCCCACTAAACTGGATTCGACCTCGAATCCTAAGACACAAGACTCCACACTCTGGCCGCACCGGCCCATACCAATAAGATTCTCGCATAATCTCAAAAGACCACAACTAAGCCCACGCTTATACGCACGTTTTTCAAACATTTATTATGTTTTAACTCATCCACACACACACACACACTCTAAGGGAACGCCGTCCCTCCGAGAGAACTACCTCTCTCAGCACTATAGAGGAAACCATCGTCCCAATATAGGCTCTCAGTACTATAAAGGAAACCACCGTTCCAATAGCAGTACACATGAAAACCACCGTCTCTTGGAGAGAACCACCGTCTCTCAGTATGTATACAGGAAACCACCGTCCCCGATACAAACTATGGAAAGCCACCGTCTCCAGATCATGAGTCATCCGTAATAAATTCCATAATGCATACCCACAACAACAATAAGGACCTAAAATTTACTCTGACAGAAACGCGCAAGGCTCCTAGCCCGGAATACCATAATGCAATGTTTCCAAATCCTGACTAGGTCTGTCCAATTGATCGCACAACAATCAAACAAAAACATGTACAACCAGTTGTAGACCTAGAGTTGGATCGATCGATTGTGTAACAATCAAACAAGAACATGCACAACCAAGACATTACATCTGATATCCCGGTCGTTGAAACCGAATGCACAAGAAAAATCATCGAGGTATGTATTCCGTCTCATGCTTATACCATGGTCAGATATTGATTACTCATACTTATACCGTCATCATCACACTCTCAGGACGTCTCCTTTGAGGTAACAATGCCGATGCCACTCCACTCTCAGGACGTCTCCCTCAACCTCTAGCTCTATATAGGAAAATATTTCCTTAAAGTAACCAACACATACGTGAACAAGCACCTGAAAACTTGGAATACTTTCCTCGATAATAACAAGCAATAACCTAATCTAGCAAAACAACTCTACTCCTACTGAACACTCAGCTAACACAACTGACCTCCTGAAGATCCACACCTCAACATTGAAGCACCTCATCAAACCAAACTCCTCGCACGCCCCAGATATCTATTGCTCTTAACTCAGTCTACATCTGACACCCATAGGACGCATCCTGTGGCCCATCAGGAAAATATACCGTTCGCAATCTCGGGACGCATCCTTCGAGTCGACAGTATCTGGGAAACACACATCCCAATCAACATATCGAAGAGCTCACATCGCCTCAAAACACATGAGTTATTCGGAACCGTAGTCCCTAGAGCAATAAATGTCGAGCACTAAAAATCAAAAATTGGACTGCTCAACAAGGGTCCAAATCCACTCCTGACGCCTCAGCGTAACCATCCATCGGCCGATACACTCACCTATACACTTGAACGTCCCATTCGAAGGACCTAAAAATTGAACCGACTGCCACAACTTACTCTTGCTCGAACAACAAAACACTTAGGTTTCCGAAAATCCTTCCAGAGCTAACCCCAGATGCATTGCCTGATCCTCGTGAACTCTGCTTCTTTTGCTAGCCCATACAATCTCCCAATAATTGAAATGCTCCTTGCTCGTTGTGAACACCATCCTCCGAGAATTGATCTCCATGACTGGATATGATGATACGCGAGAGACCAAGAACTCCTCAAACACTGGTTTGCCATCCATTGCGATGAACCTTAAACCATCATATACTCCACTCTACCTTCTTGCAACCAAAACCGATGCTCCTCCTAACCGCACTTGCTCGACTCTGCATACAACTTCTGCTCCCGAGCCTCTCTAGAACCAAACACAATGAAACTCATGCTCCTCAGGATTCCCCGAATAGTCCAAAAATATAAATGTTGAGTACGAAACGAATACTTCCCAAAATTCCCTGATCACGTCGAAATAATCTCGTGCATACCGCAGGCGCATTTGTTAAGCCGAAAATCATAACCACGACTCGAAATGCCCATTACTTGACTAGATTCGCCCTGAACCTTCTATGCAACATTTTAGTCCAACTGGGGCTGGCGGTCGATCGTACAACAATCAAACAAGAACATATGCAACCACCCGTCAGTCCCAACTACGCAACATTCTTAATCCAAACTAGGTATGACGGTCAATCATACAACAATCAAACAAGAACATGTACAACCACCCGTCAGTCCCGATTTGGATTTAACGAATGCTATATCTGTTACCAGAACTCCATCCAAGGCCTAGCCTGGCCAGCGATCACAGCTCGAGCCACCCGAACTGTCTATTACAGACCATACACTTGACCTATCCATTCAACACTACTCAAGATCCGTACCCAATCCTCAAACCCGTCCAACACAGACTAAAATCCTGACCTGACTTGGCAAATACCACACGAGATCCTCCCATGATCTCAGAGGCTCCGTCTAATCCACACAAGATAACATACCGCTCGCACTCTCGGGACGCATCCCTCGAGCCAACGGTATCTGGGGAGCTCACCTCCCAGGTAGAGATCTCACATCCCTCGCTACTTATTCTGGGAACTCACTTCCCAATAAGTATACAGGAGAACACACCTCTCCTCTAATTAGAGCCGCCTCACGTGGTATAGTCTCGATATTCCCAGCCTGGAATATCCTTAAAGAAATGACCCACACTGGTCCACACATATAAAACACATCTAAGAACCACACGCCTCATAACACATATGAAAATAAATAAGGAACACCATCTTATAAATTTTCAAAAATGTATATCGTTTCAACACCAACGAAGATACAAAAATCCAGAAATAACAACGCAAAGCTCAAAATCTGAAACTGGAACAAAAACCAAAAGGAAGAACAACTGCTCAATCCTAGACTTGCTCTTCTAGGTCCTTCTCAAACACTGTAACTGCCTCCACCAGCTCCGCCCTCGACGCAAACTTGGAGCCTCTCCACGCCCTCCTCAGCTCAAGCCTAAGCCCTCCTGCGAACTTACCCGACTGAGCCCGCTCATCATCCATGCCGCTACTCGCATAGACCACTAGCCTACTGAACTTTGCATCATACTCACGAACTGACCGGTCTCCCTGAACCAGCTCCCTGAACTGCATCTCTAGCTACTCCACCACCTTTTGTGGGAAATACCTGGCATTACACTCGCCCAAGAAATCGACCCAAGTCCACAATGTCTGCCTTCTCGAGACCTGGACACCGGTCCACCAGAGACGAGTATTTCCTTCCAAGAACTCAACTGCTAGATCAACGCGGAACTCATCGGAACATCTGAGAGAACGAAGCCTTCGCTCAACCTTCAGCCTCCACTCATTGGCTTCCTCTGGCCCCCCCTCCACCCGAGGAAAAGGGCCCCATTAGTAGCAGCTCATTGGACATCGCCAGAAAGCGCGCCCTCTGGGTCGCTACTAGAGCCTGCACTGGTACAACACTCGGTAACCGCTCTAAAATCAATGCAAGCATCTTCGCCAAACGATTCTCAGGATCCTGGCCTCCGCCTACAGCAACACCCGCACTTGGGCCTCTTGCCGCACTAGTAGCTCTGGCCCTGACTCCAGCACTGGCTGAACTAACCGACACACTGACAGCACCCACTGAAACCTCCTGATATGACGGAGAAACAACCACCTGCTCTGACGAATCACTCTGAGTCTCCCACTCGAACGATAGAGATACACGACCCCGACCACGACCACGACCTCGACTCCGACTTCCACGGCCACCAGCTCTGCCACCACGGCCTCTCAGAACTCTAGCCATCACACACTGTACTTACCGAAAGCACATTCTAAGCTACTAGAATTCACAAAATAAACGTCAAACAATCACATACCGTTGAATCTCTTTGAAGGCTCGGAGAGGATGATCAAAGACTCTACAATCGACTAAGCACACATAATCAATTAAACAAATAGTCTCAGTTCATCCAATTACTACTAGCCCTAGAACCGTCAGGGCTCTGATACCAAAATGTAACACCCAATTTTTTTTTTTTCCATATATACTAACATTTCTACCGCGGAATTCATAAACAATTAAAACCATATACCAAGTAGCCCAAATAACCAAATTAATAAACCAATAAACCATATTAAGCATTTATTCGATTCAAATATATAATTCAACTCACATAACCAAATTCAGGAATAAATAACTAGGAAAATAGCAAACGGTTCGCCAGACTAAACAACAAAACACAATCCCTATCATCCTCTCGTTCGAGACATGATTCCACGATCTCATACTTTTCCTTTACCTGCAACTCAAAGGGAAAAACATAGTTGCGTGAGTATTATCATAAATACTCAGTGAAGCGGTTATCCCGCCTACCGATTACATAATAGGGAAATAGCTTGCCAATTACTACGCGAATAACCAACATTCAACAGATATGCAACGATCAACAGGTATGCAGAACTCAACAGATATGCAACGATCAACAAATATGCAGCACTCAACAGATATGCAAATTTTCACAGTTTAACAAGTGGTGTCGATCGACACCCAGGTGGAGTGTCGATCGACACTCCGATACCAAAACCAAACCTCGCGATCACAAAGAGTGGTGTCGATCGACACTGCCACTAGGTGTCGATTGACACCTCTCGCAGAAACCTTGACCGAGTCAAAATCCTCACGAGACTCGGTCCTGTTTCATCGTACGAGATTGATCACGATACATCCACCACATCTTACAGACACACATGAATATCAATCATCATAATCACAAATCAATCACACAATCCCTAACAAAGTAATCCCGTAATCGCGATCACGCACTCACCTCGATTTCAGAAAGAACGAGGAATGATAACGGACTAAACCAGCTACGAACACCAATCAAAACTTGCAGGAACAAGGATCTAACGACACTAGCCACGCAACACGATTAACCCTACGCCACTAGAAACACACGAGAAGGTTTTCGAAGGATTTCTTTGGAACAACCCTTCAAAAACTCACACAAAATCTTATCTCTCTCTCTCTCTCACGATTCCTTGCTTTTTCCCACTGCCAAAAGTCTGCTCAAAGACTTAAATAGGGAAGCCCTAGGTTTTATCCTTCAAACCGAGCCAAACCGGACGATTAAAACTTAACCGAAACCGATCGTTGAACTTGGTGTCGATCGACACCCACAGCTAGTGTCGATCGACACCCCCTTACCAAAATCTGAATTTTGGTTTCGGGATGTTACAAATCCAATTCTTTTTCACATCAAACCGGTTATGGATGGGGGTAATCAAGAGGACGAACCACTTTCAGAGGAAAACTTGGTGGATATGCGGATGGTGCTTACGGGAAGACGCCGAGAAGCTACATAAGGCATACTTGGAGTTAGAGCTTGAGGAAAAGCCCCAAATCGAAGGGGAGAGTAATGATACGTTCATGAGTTTATGAGTTTCTAATTAAAAGAGTTTTGGTGTTTTTCCTTTTTACAATTAGTTTTGGGATTTTCCTTTTTAATTAGGTTTTACAATTGAGTTGTCGTGGCCTATATAAAGGTCTTTATTGATTAATGAGAAACCAACTTCCAAGAATTAACCTTAACCTCCAAAGAGAGTTTAGGGTTAAGAGGAAGTTTTGCTAAACATCTCTCTTTCATCTATTCGTTCATTATAGCTACGTTAGGTCCGATAACAAGAGCTAAGGCTAAGGCTTTGGTTCATATCATTCTTCCTTGTCTGAAAGTAAACTATTTACTCCAGCTTCTCTTATAACGATCAACCTATAGTTTTTGCCTCATTCGATTGGACAATTGTGGACCTGTTTCATTTTAATACAATGGACGACACGAGGTTGACACCTAACTCGCCCGAGTCGCTTACAAGCTTATGTTTTCATGGCGTTTTGCAGTTAACACAAAAGCGATGGCGGATCTTAAGAAGATGCAAACATACTATGTGACCATAAGAGTGCAACAATTGATGTTTTAAATTGAGGAATCATCAAGGAAATTTTTCTTCATGGCAAAAAAGGTTGTCAAATTTCTATCATTGGTTTTTCCTTCTCTTGCTCCCTATCTTTTGTTTTCTAAAACCCAAGCCATCATTACAAATTTTATATCCAATGAATTTTAGAAAGCTTCCATAAATTATCGTGATACTCATTTACTTGCTTGAACTTCCCCCTTTTAGTGTAGTATATTTTGGTATGGCACTACAAGTAAAAAGTTTGTGATCAAAACATGACGAAAGTCGAGATTTATCGAAAAATAGCATTTTTGAACAACTTTGTGTACGTGCTATAGAAAGGGTAGTATTTAATAATTTTTAATACTCTCTTCTCAAAATGATAGAACAATTACCAAAATTCCAACAATATACTATACAAGATGCTACCAAATGTAATATGACATTTTTCATATTTCAAGCACCAACAAATATATAAAGACAACATCCGTTCGCATTGTAAACAGTTTTGGATAGACTTGCCTCTTAACGATCGTATTGTGAAGTTGAGCCTCTGCTTCAGAACTGAGAAGGCTTTGGGTTTGAGCGATATTATAACTGAAATATTATATTTTGTGATATTCCATATCTTATATGACGTTCTCTAATCATACCACTATCATTCGTTTTACTTGACGTAATTTTTTGTGTCACAAACAACCGCGGTAATTGATTCGAAAATTTAAAAACATCAAACCCCAACCTTAAAATTGGTGTAGTTTGAGTCTAAGTTCATATATTTTCATACCAAAATATCAATCTCAAATACAAAATATTTTTCTCCTAAAACACATATTAAACACATCTTAAAACATTTTTGATAAATAGAAAAACCCCTGCGTAGCGGTGGTACTCACCTAGTATATATAACAACAAAGTCTTCTCTCCATCTAATGTGTCCACATAGGCAAAAAAAAATATTATTATTATTCTTAATTTTAAATTTCATTTAATTCATGTTTGTGTATATTTATTGCTACTTATAAACAGTAAAATGTTTAATTAAATAAAAAAAGAAAATGAGTCAATAAATGACTAAAAATATTACCTTTAAAATTATTTGAGTATTTTATTATTGTCAATACAAAATTATAACAATAAATATATTTTGTTATAAGTGAACGTTAAAATTTTATATTCAATTTCAAAAATTGGATATATGTAAAATGAATATATATATATATATATATAATATTTATAAACGACATCAAAGAATCAAAGAAAAACAATATTAAATATATATATATATATATATTATTTCACTAAAGAGGTTGGTGATCTAAAGAGAAAAACAATTTCACTGCAAGAATGAAACATTTCACTAAAGACAAGATATATGAAGTTTATAGAAGTATGAAAGAAAAATTTGAAAGTGCTATAATACCATTACTCTTATATATAAAAAAGAAGAAGTTAATGTCACATTATTTATGAATTGTACAAGAAAGAAAATAACAAATATAATCTATTTAACATATCACATGTAAAAATGGAGTTTTACACCATAACATGTGATAAATCTATATTTGAATCAAATACTTTTAACCAATAATAATCTATAAAAAATAGATTGTTTGAAAGTTTTTAAAAAGCAAAAGGATTACGATTATATATAATAGTTAAACAAAATAACAAAAACAAACAAAATTAATAACTAAATCTAAAATTACCAATAAATGTAGTAGAAATGTAAAACAAAAAATCGCACATCGCGCGAGTTATATTCTAGTTAGTAATATGCTAACCTTTTCACCAAATAAATTTTCGTACAAATTCTCGTTTCCCACTTTGTGATAAAATGTACTACAATAAGATTTTAAGCATATTTTTATTTAACTGGTCTATTAATGTTAAGTAATTTATGCTTTTTCCGTTGAGTACTCATTAATGTTATGTTGTAAACAATAAAACAAAATGTCATCTAAGTAAACATGTTTTTTTGTTGAGTACTCATTAATGTTATCTAGGTTTCTATCTGGGGCAGGAAACTGGTCTTGTTGAAAAGTGTCTTGGCTTATACCCTCCTATGCATTAACCAGAGTATGGTGGGACTCTTATAGTGAGAAGAGGAAAATGTGTTGGATATCCCCGGATATGCTTACTCAGCATAAAACAAAAGGAGGATTGGGATTTGGAGACATTACATGTTCCAATGATGCATTGCTGGCAAAATTAGGGTGGAGGATCTTGAATAACCCTTGTAGCCTCCTAGCACAAGTTTTACTGGGAAAGTATTACAAAAAGGATGACTTCCTCACAGCTGAATGATCCAATGCTGCTTCACATGGCTGGAAGAGCAGTCTAATAAGCAAAGACCTCATTAGGAAGAACCTTGGATGGACCATTGGAAATGGTAAATTAGTCAACATCTGGAGGGATAAATCGCTTTTTTCATCTATACCTCTAGCTCCCTATGGACACAGTTGCAAAGATCAAGCCTCCATTGTGGTGGCTGACCTGATGAACGAACAATCTAAGGAGTGCAACATAGAGAAGATACCAAGTCTAATCCCACAGTGGGAAAAAAGAAGTTCTGAATATCAAACCAAGCATTCACTCTACGAAAGACAAGAGAATGTGGCTAAATGAGAAATCATGATGCTATACAACCAAGTTTGGGTATTATGCAGCACAAGAGAATTTCCCATCGTAAATGCCAAGGAGTTCTTTGGATTGGAGTACCGACATTTGGAATCTCACTACATCACCAAAGATGAAGACCTTCCTATGGAAAGCTTCCAGTAGTGCTCTTCCACCTTCTGTTTCAGTGCCCCTTTGCCACTGAAAGCTGGAATCTAGCATCTTTTTCCACTAAACCACAAATTGATCTCCCTCACTGCTTTGGTGAGTTATGGACAAGGGTGAACAAACTGGGAAGCATGCCTCCAACAGGGCTCACAAAAGGTCCATTGGCTGCATGGTTAGTTTGGAACATATGGTTGGCTAGGAACCATCTGATTTTCAATAAAACAAAATCTCAACTCCGCAAGAGGTGATATCTAAGGCATTAAAGGATGGTAGAGAATGGCAAGAAGGTCAAGAAAAGAAATCCAAGATCAAAGGGTTTATGGTGTTGGAAAAACCACAAGTATAAGTAGTATGTCAAACTGATGGAGCATGAAATGAAGATAGGCAACAAGCCGTCTTAGGTTGGTGCTTTATCCAAAGTGAAACCACCACACCATGCTACTTTTCCCTTGGGGAGAACCACGTGGACTCCCCACTTGTGGCTGAAGGCTTGGCAATTAAAGCAGCTTTGTGTGAAGCAATAAAAGAGAATATAAGGACCATATCGGTAAAATCCGACTCCTTACAATTGGTAAGAGCCATATCCAACTGCTCAAGATATTCAAAATTCATGGCATTTTAGAAGATATTTCATCTCTATCCTCTAGCTTTGAATTGATTACGTTTAACTTTACCCCAAGGGCAACAAATTATGAAGCTGACTCCCTAGCAAAATTTGCTCTAAGTATGATTGTTTAAGAGCAATGTTAAGTTTAAATAAATGCAAGGTTGTTAAAAAAAACAAAAAAAAAACCAATAAAAGAAAACAAAATTGAGTTAGAATTTTCTTATTAATCTCATAAACTATAATAGATTTCCGTAATCTATCTCACTAATCGAAGAAGGGAGTAATCAATATTATTTTTTAATAAATTAAAACTTGTGAAAAAGGCTATCGAAATTTAAAATTGTCCAGTGAAAAGATTGAGAGAGCACAAAAGTTTATTATATAAAGGTAAAATATTATAATGAATGAAGATTTGGGTATGTATGTAATATCCCTATCCCGAGTATTTTTCCGCACCGCCTATTCCAATCCGACCCGACTCATAAAGCTCAACAACTATACATGTAAGACAAAAAAAAAAAGAGAGAGGGGTGAGTAATTCAGGGGAGAATTACTCAGTGAGGGTGGACTAACGCCACACAATCCATCAAGAACAAATATACAAGTAAGAATATAACCAGCAAAGCCCAAAAATATCATAAGAAATAATACCACGCAACTAGTCCTACCATTTGCACAAGATTCATATACAGTCATCACACTGAAGTCCTCACCTCAAAGGGTATCCGCATCCACGACAACCTTAAACCTCTTCCAGGTTATATACTCATGAGTTGAGGTCCTCACCTTTATATATGAACGTCTCATATATTCATTACAGGTTACAATCAATTCCAACCAGTAACCCGACAACTAATATCACGATAAACCATTCGACCTATCATTTCAACATGCTCAAGCAAGCAACTAGGAACCATGCTCTAGCAGTATCATTCCGTTTTCTAGCGCCAGTCTAAACCACTAATAATCAAGATAGCATATATGTACCATAGGGATTACAAGTCAGGTTCCTCACCTCAATAATTCAGCTCCTAGAATGGAATGATCTGCCCTAGCTGGTCTTACCTCTGGGCCTCTGCCTCAGCTCGCACTGTGCTAAAACCACACAAAAATAACTATCTAAGACTCCGATACAAATTACTTATACTTATAAAAGGAAACAGACTGGCTAAATTGAGTCGATCCAAACCGGCTAAACAAACCGATCCACACGGCCCGGTTACCTAAACCAGTCCAAACCAACATGGTTAGCTAAACCAGTTCAACCCGCTTAACCAAACCGGTTCACATGACCTGACCCGGATCCACCTGACCCAAACCGGATCCAACCCGATTAACCCAAACTAGACCCGATTAGGGTTTCCCCTAAATTCGATTAGGGTTTCCGAAAACCAGAACTGACCAGCCGACTTCGCAAGCAAACTAAGATCAGAGCTTACCTTGTAATTTCAATCAGAGACCCAATCTGAAAAGCTGACATCCGGGGCTTTCCAATGATATGCAGATTGACTCTTGGCTCTTCCTAGCTCGACAGGAAAACGCCCTCGAAGTGCACTACTCGCAGATCCGATTCTGCACCTATGCGTCTCGGGAAAACAGCCATATCTCCCAGAATACATATCTGATTAATGAACGGATTTCGCTCACATCAAGACCATAGAAAGGAGCACTTACCATTGATGTTTCACTCTGATCCAATCAGATCTTGTTCGTTTCTCTCCTCCACAAAAACGGGACAGAACTGCCTTTGTTCTTTCTAGATGTGGTTGTGGCTTCACGGACATGACGGTGGCTGCATCATCTCTCCGATGGCGGCTCTAGAGGGATTCTGACAGGGCTTTGCCACAGCCACGACCTTGTTCGCTCCCCAAACCTAGACATCTCTATTTATAGGTGAAGGAGAGATGCACATTATGTTTAGGCTTTTCCTCATGGGCTTTCATTGTGTTTAGTGCTAATGGGCCGTAGGATTGCTTAATCGACCAGGTTATGGCCCATTGATCTTAAGAGGCCTAGGATAGAGTTTTACAATTGTCCCCCCCCCCCTATATAGAATTCGTCCTGAATTTTTGCATCCACTTCCCTCTTTTGGTTGCGCCCCAAAATTCTTGACCATTGGAGCTTTATGGGTTCTCCTGACCTTGCCCCAAAATTTCCAAACACCTCAAATCCATGCCTGTATAGAGAGTTAGCCTCGGCCCGCGTTCTAATACATACCACATGTATAAGAAGTTAGCAACTACCCATCCCTCTAATACATGTCCAATATACTAAAAGTTAACAACTACCCATCGCTCAAACTGGGTAGTTCAGCGAATTTTCCCAAATGAAATGCCCCCCTTCCATTTCTAGGAAGATTCCTCTTTGCACACTGTTTTGGGAAAGTAGCTCATTTCCGATGAACTTAACAAACTGCTTGTTGTTGAAGTTCCGACGATCGCTTCTTGTACAGCTATAAACTTGATCGCCTAGTTTGCTCCCCAATACACTTTGGTCGACTGTTGTCCTTTCAAGAATCTCTATTTCTCGCAACCTCCCCCCCATTACGCATTTTAAACAAAGACTAAACCAAAGGCCTAATTTAAGTCAGCTCAATGATCAGGCCCAGAAGATTAAAGCCCATTTAAGGCTCAGCCGACCTAGCAGTTATGGCCTAAATGGAAAACCTAGATAAATTAGGAAAACTTTCTATTTTGTATTGGGCCTGGCCCCAACCGACTTAAAGTACTATATATATTCATGTACATCCTCATAATAAGGACTTTCTATTTTATACACGGGACAACCATTTTGACGGACTTGAAACGATGACAGACATAACTCAACAAGATGTTATAGAAGGCACCCCTCCCTAGGGGACGCCTCCCAACGGATCTAGAGAAACCGGACAGACTACCGGCCAAACGGTACAAAACCAACAAAACAACGAGCAGCAGGCACCTTTAACTAAATCCGGAATGACGGGCCCTCAGATCAACACGACAGCAAGCTCGGATTCGTTCAGCAAAGTCAAGGAGATTCTAGCTGAGCTGCTAAAAAAATCTAAGTAGCAGGAGGCAATCAACAGCACCTTGACGGCAGAGCTGAAAACACTGTCAGCAGCTAGCCGAGCGCGCGATGGAGGAATCTTTCGTCGACCTACGGCTCGTGTCGGCCCAACCAATCTTTTTTTGACACCAGTCGGTGATATGCTCAAATTTAACCCTGAGCTACTCTCTCAAATTAAGAGATCATACACTGATAGATGGTGTCGATCGACACCAGTCTCAATCTTCTAATCCGAGTTTGACACTTTGATCTCTTTCTCCGAAATGCTCCAGAATGCTCCTAATTCTCCTATTATGCTCCAAACACATATAAACCTGTAATGACTCTAAAAGAACACGAAAAACACCAAAAAGACTCTAAAAACATACTTCTCCGTTTGGTCCCAAACTCTTTGGTGTGTTAACGTCTTTTGGTTCCTCTAATATCGGCCTTGGCTTGGAGCGGATAGTCCTTGAACGTTTCTTTGGAGGCATCTGCAATCAAAACACAAAAGAAACAAACACAAAATCCAAAATTGGCCAAAAATCGGAATCTGCACTAGTGGTGTCGATCGACACTCACAGGTGGTGTCGATCGGCACCGCTCAAAAACAGTCACAGTTTATCCAAATCAATAATTCCAAACTTTTATCCCAAATATAACATGATTCCAGCATAGACTCGCGATTAGAACAACGTAATTCAAAACAACAAACGTCAAATTCATTCAAATAACAAGTTCTACTCAAAAATTTATTCCATAAAATCAAACTCGATCGAAGTGAATAACTTGTGGAAGGAAAGAAAAATATGGGTCGAAATTGCTTTTAAACAACCTAATGAGGCATAATTTCAACAAAAATCAAAGCAAAAGAAGCAATTTTCGAACTACCATAGCCCTAATTTCGGACTGAAAATTGGAATTTGTGGATACGTAGCTTTGCAGATCAAACAAACGGATAAAATATATGGAATGAGGGTGAAAATTCACACAAATTAGCCTTTTAAAATGCTTGAATCCGTTGAAAATCGAGAAAGTTAGAGTTTGAAAGAGGATTTTGTTCAAAAACACCAAAGGATCGTGAGAGAGGAGAGAGGTCTTTAAAAATCAGATATTTGAGTAAAAAACTGAGTGATTTAGGGTTTAATAGAAATTCGATTTAAACCGACTTGAACCGACGAAAACCGAAATTCAATTAGAAATACTAATCTGGTGTTGATCGACACTCCCCAATTTCGTACAGACTGACCACTTTGGTTGATTCGTAATTCCTCATGTTCCCTTCTTTTTTCCTCTTTTTTTTTTATATAAATCCTGAAACACTTATAACCATAACCAAAAATTAGTAAAACAAGTGAAATAAAATTAAATAGTTATACTTACCAGTGGGTTGCCTCCCACTCAGCGCTCATTTTCAGTCATTAGCTTGACTGTGTCAGGCTTAGGCGACAAGTGCATCATCCAGAGGAACCATGTGTCCTGCTGGAATCTCGGCTTTCGCCCAATAGTGTTTCACCCTTTGGCCATTCACGGTGAACTCCTTGCCTTCTGAACTGATCAGAACAACTGCTCCATGGGGCCTAACCTCTTTGATTGTAAAAGGACCAGACCAACGAGAACGTAATTTTCCAGGAAACAGATGGAAACGAGAGTTATATAGGAGTACCTGGTCATTTGGCTCGAACTTCCTTGAGATGATCTTCTTATCATGATAGGCCTTAGTTCGCTCCTTGTATAACTTGGAATTTTCATAAGCATGATGCCTTATCTCATCCAGTTCATTCAGCTGGATCAATCGCTTTTCTGCAGCCGGCTTATAGTCAAAATTCATTCGTTTAACTACCCATGCTGCCTTGTGCTCAAGTTCTACTGGAAGATGACAAGCTTTCCCATAGAGTAAATGGAACGGCGTTGTTCCCAAAGGTGTCGTGTAAGCTGTCCTGTAAACCCAAATCGCGTTATCCAGCTTGTTTGACCAATCCTTCCTTGTAACTCCCACTGTCTTCTCTAAAATCTCCTTGATTTGTCGATTTGAAACTTCGACTTGACCACTTGTCTGCGGATGATAGGGAGAAGCCACTCGATGTTGAACATCGTACTTGCTGAGCAGATTAGCAAACACTTTATTGATAAAGTGTGGACCACCGTCACTGATTACTATCCTAGGCACTCCAAATCGAGGGAAAATGATGGTCTTAAACAGCTTAAGAACCACCGCAGAAGCATTCTTAGGACTAGCAATCGCCTCAACCCACTTGGAGACATAATCCACAGCGACAAGTATATACTCGTTCCCATAAAACGGTGGGAATGGACCCATGAAATCAATGCCCCAGCAATCAAAGACTTCAACCTCAAGGATGAAGTTCTGTGGCATCTCATGTCGCTTGCTTATCTTCCCTCTTCTCTGACAAGCATCACACTTTGAGATAAAAGTGTGAGCATCCGTGAACATCGTAGGCCACCAAAATCCTGCTTGTAGAACCTTAGCAACCGTCTTGAACATAGCAAAGTGTCCTGCATACTCAGAACCATGGCAATAAAACAACACGTCTTGAACCTCAGCCTCTGCAATGCATCTTCTGTAGATACCGTCTGAACAAAGCTTGTAGAGATAAGGTTCATCCCAATAATATCTTCTAAGTTCTCGCATAAATCTCTTCCTGTCATAATCCTTAAGGTGAGTAGGCACATCTTCTGCAGCCAAGTAGTTGGCGATATCAGCATACGATGGTCGATTGGTCATCGAAATAGCAAACACAAGCTCTTCAAAAGCCTTTGAGACGATTTTCAGAAGATGAACAATTCTGTTGAGCTGGCGTCGATCGACGCTCTAGTTAGTGTCGAACGACACTCTATTTTCTACAACACTCGTCGATTCAAAAATAGCGGGTGTCGATCGACACCTCTGACTAGTGTCGATCGACACTAGGCCCTGCAAACCACTTTCGACAAAATTAACTCGTTCTTCTGGCAAGAAATCCTCAATAGGGATGTCTTCTTCGATTCTGATCCGAGAGAGATGATCTGCAACGCCATTCTCAACTTCCTTCTTGTCTTTTACCTCAATGTCGAACTCTTGAAGAAGTAAAATCCATCGTAATAATCTCGGTTTCGCGTCCTTCTTCTGCATTAAGTACTTGAGTGCCGAATAATCCGTATACACAATCACCTTAAAACCAATCAAGTAGGGACGAAACTTTTCAAAAGAAAACACCACAGGTAACAATTCCTTCTCAGTAGTCGCGTAATTTCTCTGTGCTTCATCAAGTGTTCGACTTGCGTAGTAAATAGCGTGAAGCTTCCTGTCCTTCTTCTGTCCTAGAACAGCCCCGACTGCAAAGTCACTAGCATCACACATGATCTCGAATGGCAAATCCCAGTGTGGAGGTTGCACTATAGGAGCACTCACTAGAGCCTTTTTAATTTACTCAAAATCTGATAGACATTCTGCAGAAAACTCAAACTTGATATCCTTGCAGAGCAAATCAGTTAGAGGCCTCGCGATCTTGCTGAAATCCTTGATGAATCTTCTGTAGAAACCAGCGTGTCCAAGAAAACTCCTCACAGATTTCAAATCATTAGGTGGTTGAAGACTTGTCATAACCTCGATCTTCGAGCGATCCACTTTAATACCAGCTTCTGAAACTCTGTGACCAAGCACTATGCCATCTTTCACCATAAAGTGACATTTTTCCCAGTTCAAAACCAAGTGCTTCTCCTTGCATCGACCTAGTACTTTCTCCAAATTGCTCAAGCAATCCTTGAAGGAGGATCCATACACTAAAAATCATCCATAAAGACCTCCATGTAATCCTCAATCATGTCCGTGAAGATAGATATCATGCAGCGCTGGAAAGTTGCAGGAGCATTGCACAATACAAAAGGCATTCTGCGGTATGCAAAAGTGCCATAGGGACAAGTAAATGTTATCTTCTCTTGGTCGCCCGAATGAATAGGGATTTGGAAGAATCCTGAGTAGCCATCCAGGAAGCAATAGTAAGGATGATTTGCGAGCCCCTCTAGCATCTGATCAATAAAAGGCAAAGGAAAATGATCCTTCGTGGTCGCTGCATTCAGCTTTCTGTAATCAATGCACATTCGATGACCAGTCACTGTCCTTGTAAGAATTAGCTCGTTCTTCTCGTTCTTCACCACTGTGACACCTCCCTTCTTAGGAACCATATGAACCGGACTGACCAAAGCACTGACCGAGATGGGATAGATGATCCCTGCTTCTAAAAGTTTCATGATCTCCTTCTTATCAACCTCTGTCAGATTCGGATTCAGTCGCCTTTGATGCTCAATTGATGATTTAGACTCGTCTTCCAAGTGAATCCTATGCATGCACAAATCTAGAGCAATACCTGAAATGTCATCAAGAGAATAGCCAAGAGCTTTGCGAAACTTGCGCAACCTACTTAGCAATAACGTGAGTTCTGCGTTATTCAAAGAAGCATTAACAATGACTGGATAAGTGGAATTAGCACCAAGAAACGCGTACTTAGCCCTGCAGGAAGTGGTTTGAGATCGATTTTAGGAGTCTTCTTCTTGCTCCAATCGCTACCCTTTGTAGGAATCTTCACAGGGATCTTAGCCAGTTCTTTGTTAGCAACTACTTGCATAACCTGCTCACTCGCATCCATCATTGAAGCATAACCCTCAGCAGTCTCATCTAGATACTCTATCTCTCATCTAGAATTGATCAAAGCTCTTTCCAACGGATCTGTAGAGCGCATCTCCTGGAAGTACTCGTCTGCAAGATGATCCAAAGTATCAACATAGAAGGTCTGACCATCTATTGTAGGATTCCTCATCAGCTTATCCATATCAAACTTCATTTCTAGATCGCTCACATTCAGTGTAATCCTTCCTCCCTTGACATCAATCATTGCTCCAACTGTAGCCAAGAAGGGTCTTCCAAAGATAAGAGGTTCCTTAGGCTCTTCTCCATATTGCAGTACCACAAAGTCTGTAGGTATCATGCATTCTCCAACCTTGATTGCGACGTCTTCAAGGACTCCTTCAGGGATTCCCACCATTCTGTCTGCTAGGATAAGAGAGATCCTAATGGGTTGAAAATCAGTCATCCCAAGACTTATAGCAACTGAAAGTGGCATCAAATTCACACTTGAACCCAAATTGCAAAGCAAACGCGGAAACCTTTCCTTGAAGATCAAGCAATCCAACACAAAGCTTCCTGGATCCGTGAGTTTCTCTGGAATTAGGTTCATAATCACTGCACTAACCTGCTCTGAGATCATCGCGTATCCCTCTTCAAGATCAAGCTCTTAGTAACCATCCGCTTCACATATCTTTAAATAACCGGAGTTGATCTTATCGCATCAATCAAAGGAAGCTCAACAATGATTTTATCCATAATAGCCTTGCATCTAGCATCTTCTAGCTCCTCCTTAGACTTCTTTTGACTCCTAAGATAAGGAAGCTTGGGCTTGTAGGCTCGTTCCTCTGCAACAACCGGAGATTTTGAAGTTTCTGCACTGTTCCGCGAAGGGTGTCGATCGATACTCCCTTGTGGGTGTCGATCGACACTTGTCTTTGATGTTAAAATTTCTTCGATTTCATCCGGCTGAGAATCTGAATCCCCGAGTGGTGTCGATCGATGCTCATCGTTGGTGTCGATCGACACCAATTTCGGATCAACAATCTCATCATCTTCATCTTCGATTAGCTCGTCGAATCGCTCTGCATCAGTACTCTTCTTCTGAATCGGTTCCAGCTTCCTTCTGCTTCGTGTCATGACAGCCATAGCACCACGTTTTAGATACATATCCGTCCTTGATGGAAAAAATCTATCATGTCTCTTTACTGATTTTGCGGTTTGAGCAACTTGTGTGTCTAGCTTCTTGACGTGCGTGTTAAGAGCTTTGAACTTCCCATTCAGATCCCGATACATATCATCCATCTTCCCATTAAAGCTAACAGTCATTGTTTGCTGACCTTCCAGGATTCGCTCAAGCATGGATTTCATTTCGCTATCCGCAGATTTAGGGGGAGGAGACTGATAAGATGAAGCACCGTAGTTTCTAGTATAGCTCCTGCTCTGGAACGGCTTCTGAAACTCATTTGTCTGGTACTGTGGGCTTGAAGGTCTCTGGTAGCTGCTGTTGTAGTTGCTCTGGTAGCCTCTGTTCCCTTGTTGGTTACCAAACTTTTGAAAACCAGAGCCATTGATGTAGTTGACATCTTCTTCTTCATTCCTAACCTCTGGATCAAAAGTCTCGACTTCCTGAGCAAAGTGAATTATTTTCTTCCCAGCTAAGAGATCATGCATCGAGTCTAGTTTCTTGGTGACTATCGCGAGCTGATTGTTGTTGACATTCGGACCAAGCTGGCTCCTCTCGTAGTCAACGTTCTTGGTGCTGTTACTATTAGCCAGATTCTCTATCAGTCATATGGCAGCCTCTGGAGAATTTGTGTTGAAGTTCCCATTGCTTGCAACATCTAGGGTTACAGAGTATTGGTCTACTATCCCTCTGAAAAAGATACTTAGCAGCTGATTCTCACTGAAACCGTGGTGTGGACAATCTCTCTGATAACCCTTGAACCTGTGCCACGCAGCCTTGAAAGCCTCGAAGTTGCCTTGCTTGAAGTTTGTGATCTTGGCTCTAAGGTCTTTAGATTTTGCATCATCAAAGAAGTTGCTTAAGAGAGCATTCCTTGCATCTTCCCATGTAGTAAGCGATCCTGGTGGGAGTGTCCTGAGCCAGTGCTTTGCTTCCCCATGAAGAGAGTAAGGGAAGAGCTTACAGTACAAGTAATCCTCTGAAACTCCATTGGCTTTGATACTAGACGTTAGGTCTTCGAACCTCTCGATATGATCCATAGGATTCTCATGAGGGAGTCCACATAAAGGATCTTGAGCTACCAGAGAAAATAAGGCAGGCTTCAGCTCGAAGTCATTTCTCTGGAAAGGTGGTGGACGAATCGCGGATCTGTTAGAGTAGAACTGCTCCGGACGGTTGTAATCTCCTAAAGTCCTACCATTGTCCACGTTTTGAACCTGGTGTCGATCGACACCAGCGTTACCAGCGTTCTGATTCTGCGCAGCCACTTCGACAATTGCATTCTCTTCGTCGTCGATCCTGGCTCCTTCCTGATTGTATCTCAGCCCTGTTCTATCACGAAAAACCCCTTCTTCTCCTGCAACCGGTAGTAGCACTAGTTTGTCTCCCATCATAGCTTCCTTAACTGCTTTTCTGTTTGTGCATTCTAAGAGAGCTAACGTATCAAGATCGAATCAAACTAATTCCTTGTTTTTATTGCTTCTAGTAACGCGTCTTGGCATGCACCTGAAACGCAAAACAAAAAGCAAACAAAGAGAAACTAGTTGGTAGTTTAAAAACAAAAATAAAAACTTAGTCGAAATTCTAATGGTGATTTCAAGTCCCCGGCAACGGCGCCAAAATTTGATATGCTCAAATTTAACCCTGAGCTACTCTTTCAAATTAAGAGATCGTATAGTACTTAGGGATCGAATCCACAGGGAAAAGAATCACACAATAAAGTTCCAAATTCAAATTAAGCTAAGATGAATGTAAATTAAAAAATTAAAACAAAATTGAAGCACTAGGCATCGGGTAATTCGCAGGCATGACTTTAAATTGAAGCACTAAATTACTGTCGGAATATTTATTAAGAACCGTTCTAGAACTCGAAAACAATTGTAAAACTAATCAACTTTCGTTGCAAAAGCTATCTATGACTAAATCCTAGAAACCTTTTTTTTTTTGCGAGTTCTATAAAATTAATCAAGCATTAACGAGCAGTTTCGATTTGTTCACAAAATTACTAAGCCAAATTTCTTTGCGAATAATAATTTTGCTCACCTATGATATTAATCCAGATAACTAATAATGCTTTCGCATCTATCAATTAACCTAACATGTCTAAATCAGGGTGATCAATCCTAAAGCAGAATTAGATCTATCAAGGTGAAGAACACAAAAATTAGATTGATCCCAACAGTAGTAAAGTTCTTAGCAATTTATCATCAGCCTTTGAAAAACCCTAGACCTAACTAATGGATTACTCAGACATAATGATTGAAACAAGCATGATAACTGAATAATACTGCATTAAAAAGATAGAGTAAGAGAAACAAAAAGGGTTCGAAGAAATCTCTGAAAAGAGTCAGAACTTGTCTCCCTAAAAGCTCTGAATCAAATCTCTTGCTAAGTCTCAATAGAATAAAGCATAAAGCCTAACAATGGCTGTTAAAAACTATATATAGGACTCCAAAACGTCTTGGAATAATAGTGTAATCTTCAGGACATTCTGGGCTCAAACGGGTTCCACGAAATTGGGCTTTTTTCTCTGTTACGAACAAGGTGTGGATCGACACTGATAGATGGTGTCGATCGACTCCAATCTCAATCTTCCAATCCGAGTTTGACACTTCGATCTCTTTCTCCGAAATGCTCCAGAATGCTCCTAATTCTCCTATTATACTCCAAACACCGATAAACTTGTAATGACTCTAAAACAACATGAAAAACACCTAAAAACTCTAAAAACATACTTATATCATGGCTTTAAATAGGTAAAATCCATGATATAATAGTTGGCACAACGGCGATTTGCGGGTCTCGCGACGAACCAGCTAGGTTACGAACCAGGGACAGCAATGTGCCACCTACAAACATGACTACTAGAGTCGTCGAGATTGCTTACGTAACTGAAGAAGAGCACTGTTCAGACTCTGGAGCTGCACGAGTTGCTCAAAGGGGCAGACAACCCAACTATGACCAAGAGAAAAGCCAAGCTGAGGTCAAGGAAAACCTCTGATGGCTCGACCAAGCTGAAGACGTGGCTATGCAGAGAACTTCTGCAACCAGTCAGCGGAAAGAGATGCACGAGCTCAAAGCGTCCCTGAGGCAGACCGCCCTTAACCTAAAGGAGATGCGTTCGCAAGTGCATCACGCAACAAGCAAAGCTCTGGAGATTGACCGAGTACTCGAAGAAGCGCAGACTACCCCGTTTACATAACGAATAACCCAAGCTCGACTATCCGACCCCGGAAAGATCAAGGTCCCTATCTACGATGGAATTGGTGATCCTAGTGAGTACATCATAGCGTTCTCCATCGCTATGGGACGATCTAACTTTCGACCTGAAGAAAAAGATATCGGTTATTGCCTCCTTTTTGTGGAGCACCTGAAGGGGACGGCCCTCCATTGGTTCGCAGGAATGGAAAGAAACTTCATCGACTACTTCGCATAGCTTTATGAGGTGTTCTTGAAGCAGTACGCCATCCTAATCGAGCGTAGGTCTTAGGAGGCCGACCTCTACACATTGTCTCAAGGATCGACAGAGCCACAACAAAAATTCATTGAGCGTTTTAAATTGGTGTTAACTCAAGTCAAGGGGATAGATGACAGATCAGCACTCGGTGCGTTATAAAAGGCTCTCTGGTACAACTCATATTTTCAGAGGGAGCTAACTGTGAACGAGCCGGCATTCATCCAAGACGCGCTTCATCGCGCTAATGGCTTTGCCAAAAGTAAAGAGGAGACGAAAACCTCGGCTTGGAAATATGGGAAGATAAAAAATCCCAACTCCTAGGAAGTTTTGGCTCCTGCAAAGAAGCAGTCGGGAAATTTTTTCCAGCACGAAGGACGTTTTAAAGGTGCCCAAAACTATCAATTGACTTGCCCGGCTACGGACGAGGTAGAGGGCGAGGCCATGGAAGAGGAGCTCTAGGCCGCAGCTTCGGTAACACCTGGACAAGAAACACGGGGTACGATGAGTCAGCCTATTACAAATTACATCAAACAAGCGAACATTCGATCGCTAATTGCAAAGTGCTCGGCTCGCGATTGGCCACCAAACTAGCAGTCGGCAAGCTTAAAGGCAACAAAAGCGTGGAAGATTTCTTAGAGCAGTTCGACGACCACGCAGAGGAGGTAGCCCGCAACGAACCCAATAAATGAGGTAGACAAGATGATAATGAAGGCCAGGTCGGCACAAAAAGAAAGTCTGCCAGATGATTATGGGAAGCTGGCATTATTGTTCCAACACCGTCTCATCTATCAAAGCCTTTCAGCGGCACGCCGAAGTGGGAGCCAATATGCTAATGCCATTCAAATTCCCAAACGACATCATCACTTTCGAAGAACGAGCAGTCGACGACATCGATAAGCCCCATAACGACCCGCTCGTAATCTGATACCATAGACGATTAGGATACGACTCACATTTTGATCAACACTGGCAGCACGGTGGACATCATCTTCAAGGATAGTTTAAATTGGATGGAAATCGATCTATCTCGAGTGAATTCGCACCCTAAGCCTTTAACAGGTTTCAACGGCGAGACAACAATGACGCTCGGTACTATCAGACTCCATGTATGCGCCAAGGGAGTGACCAAGGTGGTTGATTTTGCAGTATCTGAGAATCCGACCATTTAAAATGTGATTATGGGCACTCCATGGCTCAATTCCATAAGAGCAGTCGCTTTAACCTATCATCTGTGCCTTAAGTTCCCAACCTCAGGAGGAATCAAAACGATTAGAGGAAGCCAGGCAGCGTCTCGATCGTGTTTCATGGTTGCGCACAAACTAAGGAGTCAGGCGATAATTCATATTGTGAAGGATAAGCACAAAAAGAAAACAACAGACAGGGAGCCCATCAAGGAACTCTCTAACTTATTATAGCAATGACAGATCGCGGAGGCCCGTGAAGAGGAAGTTAAGTACCCAGATTGGTTGACCAATCCAGTTGTTGTCAAAAAGAAAAACAGCAAGTGTCGCGTGTGTGTGGACTTTACCTTTGAACAAAGCTTATCCCAAAGACAGATTTCTATTACCGCACGTAGACCGCTTGGTCGAAGCAATGGTAGGGAATAAAATACTCTTGTTCATGGACGTGTTCTTTGGCTACAATTAGATTTTCATAAACCCAGACGATCGCGAGAAGACGTCATTTATTACAGACCGCGACATTTATTGTTACAAAGTCATGCCTTTTGGTGAACAAGATGTTTGTGGATCAACTCAGCAAGACAATGGAAGTATACATAGATGATATGCTGGTAAAGTCGCTTGAAGGGAAAGATCATGTCGCACACCTCGCGGACTGCTTCGAGAGGTTGAACTTGCATAACATGAAGTTGAATCCTACCATATGTAGATTCAGCATCACCTCGGGGGAATTTTTGGGCTACCTGGTAACTCATCGAAGGCAACCCAAAGCAAATCGACGCTCTTATGCAGATGGCCTCGCCGACAATGAAGAGAGAAGTCCATAGACTGGTAGGCCGAGTGCCGTTACTCAACAGATTCATATCGCGCTCCAATGATAAATGTTTACCCTTTTACGACACGTTACGAGGAAAGAAGATCTTCGAGTGGACAGAAAAATGCAAAAACACCTTTTGGGAACTGAAGAAGTATCTTGCAACTCCGCCTGTGTAGGCATAACCAGTCATGGGGGAACCCCTCTATCTTTATATTGCGGTCTCCCTGACGGCAGTAAGCAGAGTCCTGATTCGAGCAGGCGGCAGCAACCAGAAACCTGGCTTCTATATTAACAAGTCTTTCACCGATGCGCAGAAAAACTTGCACTTGCTGTAATCACCTCGGCTCGGAAGTTACGGCCTTACTTCCAATCCCATTCGATAATAGTACTAAGTACTTTTCTGCTGTGAGCTGTTCTGCACAGTCCAACCTAATCTGAAAGGTTAGCGAAGTGGGCTATCGAGCTAAGTGAATTCGACATCGAGTACCGCAGTCGGACAAGTACTAAAGCACAGGTATTGGCCGATTTCCTTACTACCCGAAGCAGAGACATCGGCGGAAGTCAAAGGCTCATCATCTCCCACGTGGAGGTTGCACGTAGACGGTTCCTCGTCGAAACACGGTTCTTGTGTAAGCATCCGTCTATCGTCTCCGGATGGTGAATCATTGGAGTAGTCATTTTGCCTCGGCTTCTGGGAATCAAACAACGAGATGATGTATGAAGCTTTGCTCGCTGGAATACGACTGGCCAAAGCACTAAAGATGCTAAGAATACATGCCTTCTGCGACTCTTAACTGTTTATCGAATGGAAGCTTACCTCACATTAGTTAAAGAGTTTGCTGCGGAATTTGAGGAGTTCACACTTACAAGAATTCCACGGGAGGGGAACTCCCAAGTAGATGCACTCGCCATACTCGGATCATCAACACAGCTAAACGAAGGTCTTCAATGATTTTTACCGGTTAAATTCTTCAAAAAACCAAGCATCACTCTCGCTTCTTTGGACCACAAAGTTGTTGAGGTCAATATGTTGACATGGTCTCAGGCCGCAAACAAGAAAGCACGTCAAGAGCAGGAGACGACCACTCGGGTCACCGGAAATTCGGGTGTCAGCCCTGCTTCTCCAATGGATGTCGATCAGCCGGAAAGAAATAACACTCAAGGCAACATCAAAGTTAGTGAAGGGTCCATCCAAGCAAACGAGGTTATTGATGTCATGGAAGAAGATGGAGAGCTTGATCCAGATAGCACAACGATCGATCGTGGTTCGCTCCCAGAACAATTTCCAGAAGATCTTCGGGAGGATGTTTACCCATGTAGGGAAGAGCCACCACTTGCGCATGAGGCGACGGCATAGAAGAGAAAGATACCACCAAATTTGGCTTCAACACAAAGTGGATGGACGACAATCGCGGGTATCTCGCAGAAGGTGAAGTCCCAAATGACAAGTGGGCACCTCGTAAACTCAAAGCTCAATCATCGCGTTTTATCCTTTTTCACGGTTAAGTGTTTAAATGGCGATTGTCTGAGCCTCTCCTTATCAGCGTAGAAGGTTAAGCAGCTCGCCAAATCATGTACAAAGTCCACAGCGGATTATGCAGCAATCACTCTGGAAGAAGGTCACTTGCCATCAAAATAAAAAGACATGGTTACTTTTAGCCCACGATGGTGAAAGATTGCGAGAAATTTGCCGCCAGGTGCTAGAAGTGCTAGCGACACGGTCCCATGATTCATCAGCCTACCGAACTACTCTCATCAGTGACTTCGCCTTACTCATTCATGAGTTGGGCGGTGGATATAGTCGGACTGCTGCATCCCTCACGACAAAAGCGATATCTTTTGGTTTTAACGGACAATTTTTCTAAGTGGATTAAACCAGAAGCGTTCGGCAGCATTAAAGACAAGCAAGTATAGAGCTTCACTTGGAAAAATATCATATGTCGTTACGGCGTGCCATACGAGATCGTTACGGACAACGGCTCGCAATTTATTTCAAAGAGGTTTGACCTATTCCGCGACAAGTGGAAGATTAGACTAAGTAAATCTACACCTCGTTGTCCTCAAGGGAATGGTCAGGCGGAGGCTTCCAACAAGACGGTTATTCACGGATTGAAACGCACCTCGACGCTAAGAAGGGACCATGGGCCGACGAGTTGGAAGGAGTACTATGGTCTTACAGGACAATACCTCGGCGTGCAACGGGGGAAACACCTTTTGTCCTTGTTTATGGCACAAAATGCGTCATCCCGCCAGAAATCCATTTTTTGCACGTAAATGGCTTTTACTAGAACAGGAAGGGCTTAACCATCTCTTGATGCTTGACAAACTGAACTTAATCAACGAAAGATGCGACCAAGCATTGATCAAGATGACTGAGTATCAACAGGCCGCAGCTAAGTACAACAAGTCTAAAGTTCGGGTTCGGCGTTTCTATGAAGGAGATCTCTTCCTTCCCGAAGTACAGAACGCTGGCAAACTTGGTGCACATTGGGAAGGACCTTACCATATCACAAAGGTGGTTCGTCCATGCATTTACGAGATAGCAAACATGAAAGGCGAGATAATTCCGCGATTTTGGAATGCAAGACATCTCAAGAAATATTATTACTAAGTCTCTTAACTTGAACTATGGGATGACTTGATCCTTGCAAAGGGTACGTGGGCAACAAGTTTTAGGACGGGTTCAGTTGCCCCCCTCCTCAAAAGAGGGAGGAATGGGTACGTATACTCGTATACTCCCATCTTTGTAAAA
Organism: Draba incana; assembly: GCA_963576765.1. Taxonomy (NCBI): domain Eukaryota; kingdom Viridiplantae; phylum Streptophyta; class Magnoliopsida; order Brassicales; family Brassicaceae; genus Draba; species Draba incana. The sequence continues at coordinate 28,087,071 of OY755211.1, read as the reverse complement.
CGATCACTTCGCTCAGTCGAAATTTCAGTTTTATACAAGCTCACTTTACGATTCAATATCAAAATCTTACGCAAATGACTAAGTATAAACAAAGATGACAATCTCGATTTAAATCATCAGTCTTACGCAAACGACTAAGTCTAAAAACGGTTCTCATGTTCACCTCGCTGCCGGCCACAGTGATGGTCTTTAGGCACCTCGACACGAGGTTGTCACGTATACATCCAAATGGATATTAAAGCGCGCTATACAAATTCTAAGTGTTCATATTTGGAGCAAGAGGGTTCGCGGGAACACTCTTGTAGTCCGAAATGATCAACTCTTGAAACCCAATAAACAAAACATTGGTCACACTTAACCAAGACAGTCGGAACAATAGAATTCATGGTAATACTATTGTAAACCGTAGTTTGACTAAGTACAAGAAAACAACAAGTCAGGTGCCTTCAATTTACTAAATAAGCATGTAGCTCGCAACATAATGAAACGAAAACAAAAAGGCACCAAACCCAGTATCTAAATCCGAACATTAGTTAAAGTTTTACTCAGATATAAACTTAAAAGCTAAGTGTCAAAGATGGATAAAGCCATCCATGCATTAAACGTCGATACATAGTAGAGACTTCTGACATCCAGAGGCAAAAGCACTTAAGAAAAATATTTAAAATATAATGGGCAAGGCTTGGCAGGCAGCTCGCCGTCTTCCTTCTCTTTTGTCTCATCATTCGCGTTGTCTTGAGCATCTTCAACCGGATTGGTGACATTAAACCCCTGAGCTCCAGACACCTCACTACTTACATGATCCAAAACTTCCTTCTCGATGATGTGGCTCGCAGGAAGCTCGACTATCTCAGCAGATGGGATAACAACGTTCTCTAAAGCAGACGGAACGATGCTCTCAACAGTTTCCGTAACTAGAGCAGTCGGCTCGTCATCGAGCAATTCTTCACCTACATCTCATAGGCGCATGTTGAGAAGGCCATCGTTGGATCCAGAAGTTGCATCAATACCAATAGACTTAGCAACCATCTCAATTTGTGGCGAGAAACGAATATTTTTCACTATAGTAGGCTCGACATGATTAATACCTAACACGCCTTTCAAGTTGGCGGCAAGGTTGTCAAAGGCCTCATAAGCATTAGCCAGCTCAACTATTGTGTTTGTGAGTCCCTTACGCTCTTCCTCGACATCAGGCGGTACATCGCCCTTCATTTCATCAATGAGTAGGGCATTCGCTTCTGCTTGGGCTAGGAAGACCATATTTTGTTTAGGCGACCCAGTCAGCTACCTAAAGAGCTCGCTCGCACGATCAAGTTTTGCCTGGAATTCAGCAACTGTTTCTCTTCTAGCTTTGGCAGCGGCCACCTCAATCTCATGATGATGCGCGTCGACTAAAAGAGCCTTCTCCCTGTCGAGCTCTGCAATCCTCAGATCATCTTTTTTCTTTTCTACGCCCAAGTTATGGAGATGCCTACCTAAGTCATCCGAGCTTTTCTTCCACGATGCAAGCTCCATACCGATCTCCTTCATACGTTTCGCTACACGTTGCATCTCGCCTTCTTCCTTTTTCCTGGCTTCATCAATAAAATTTTACTTGGATCACGAGTCCACGTCATAAGCAAGAACCATTCGGTTGCAGTCCGCTACCATCTAGAAACAGAACATCAAAATAATCTAAGTATGGAGGACAAATGTTAACAAGTTGAAGTAAGCTAGCTATGGAATTTACCTTGGCGTGGCGTGACGAAAATTCCTTGTACATCTCGCTCTTCAATAGCCTCTCTGGGATAAGAAAACTATCACCAGGGTATGTGATTTTAGACATCAATGTAGCGACGGCCAAGGGATCATCATACAGCTCGACAGCAGCATGTGATGAGTCAGGTCGCGCCCCACGGGGGATCAGCTCGCGAGGAGACAGAGTCGGAGCATTTTGGCAAGATTTCTTTGAGTAAGAATCGGAAGCAAGACATTTTCCCTTCTCAATGGCAGTGTATGACATTTTACGATTCACGTCTTTTTCTTTGTCGCAGTCATCTTTGGACTGTGTCGCCCAAGTGACAAATCCACTGGGCGAGCAGTATTGGCAGCATCAGTTTGCAGTTCATTGCGAGGTGCAACATTGCTCGAAGTGTTTTGCTTCGTCACACTTCGTTTGGACGTCTCAACAGCGGCTTCGTCACACTTTGTTTGGACGTCTCAACAGCGGCAACTGAGATGTTCTCTTCAACTGTTTTCTCTGCTGTTAATACAGTCGGAGCAGCAACTGTCACTTTTACCTTCTTCTTCTTCAATTTATCACGAATAGTCAGCCTGCTTGTCATAACTGGGATTTTTGAGAAATCTTTGGAGTCGCTGGGGAGATAGTCGGCTTCGTTGAGTAAATTCCTAGTTCTTTCTTCAGCCCTCACTACTCTTTGACGGTAGAAGTGATGAATCCAATAGCACTTCCGCAGCTAACTCCTTACACAGTTCGCTAATTTCAGAAACGAGAGTACCTATATATCGGCGAGCTGCAAAATAAACAAAATCGGAAAGACTTTAGAATAGAAACCAAGTATAATCTAATTTGCGACATAAGGAAAAACTACGAGTATGCTACCAATCGTTCCCTACTTCGCATTCACCTCATTCTCGTTTCTTTCACCAACCGAGGCTGCAGAAATCGGCACAAAAAAAGTAGATATTCCTCTAGTCGTGATCTTTGTTGGGGAAGTCATCTAGAATTTTATATTCGGTTTGGTTCGCCAGGTTATAGGTTGGCGCCTCGCCGTCTGGACCTTTGTTTTTGCAAAATTCAAGGAAACTCACTAAATGGCGAACCCCGAGTTGTACTTTGCATTCGGCGGCTCTCGTTAGTAGTTCGACCATATGGCGAATTCTTCTAGTATTGAATTGTGCAATCGCTAACTTATGGATAAAGATATAGCGGAAAATTTTGTAGGAATCGGAAGGAGAGGTAGCAGTCTCTGAGGTAGCAATCATATAAGGTGAATGTACCCGCAGTAGGGTCATCGGCTCGCTGGTCTGGAGAAGGAAGAATCAATTCGACATCATGGGGAATGGCGTACTGCTCTCTAAGCCCATTCAACGATTCTTCATAATACCATGTCGTGCCCGGAGGAAGACGTGGCTTACGCTTCGCCCTTGTCTTCTTTACTTTTGATACTCCGGCACCAACCCAAGTTTCTAGCATTTCGTGTTCAATAAGGGCGTTGTACTCCCAAGCGCATTCTTCACTTTTGACAAAAGCAGTCGGCAAGGCAAGATCTTCAATTGGCTCATCGCGAAGGGATGGCACTTCGATAGTAAATCTTTCTTCATTTGTGACCTTGTCGTTCTCCAAACCCGGCAAAAGAACGACTCAATTTTCATACCCCGATGATTTGCCGTCTACATCGATTTCGTCTCCCAAATCCACACAGATTGGCGAATTTATTATTGATGCCTTACGCTTAAGGCGGCGAGATGGGACAGCTATCGATGCTTGATAGGAGAATAACTCGTCGAACGGAGAGTCATGCTCGATATGATCGTCTCGACCAGAGGGACCGGTTTCTTCTTCAACGTCGCGATGTCTCTCGACCAAACAAAGGATCGGCTCGCCGCTATCGCTGGTTAAAATAATCGGCTCGCCTTCACTTGAATACTTCAAGATCGCTGAAGTATTTTCTTCTTCAGACAGTTCGACAGATTTTACGGATCTACTCAAACTTGTAGACGACATCGATTTGGATCAAACTTATCTCAAACACGAATACGATATAGACGTTCCTATCTATTCGATCACGTGATTTTTCTTGGAAGAATGAAGCGAAGAACTGGAGAAATCGTTGAAGACAGATCAAAATCTTTAAAGAATTATGCCGGAAAATTCAAGAAGTCACTGCGGCGAAGGAGAATACGGCGGCGGCAAAGCGATGCGATAAACCAAACCTAATAATAACTAACAGAAAAATAAAAAGAAAAGTTGAGAGAAGAGGCCACCTCTTTTCGGAGAATGAGAGCTGTGAGCGAAACCTAGATAATGTGGAGACTTATATAAGAGTTTAACGGGCCAACTTTGAAGTTGAGCTTGGATTCCTGATTTGGGCTTCGTATCAGGACTTGGGCTTCCAAGATATTTTTGAAGGGTGAATAATTTTTTAAGTATGGAAAGTTCTGGTAAATTGTTTCGACGAGTTCTGTGGCGAGCTGTACGATAGAACGTCCCAACAATTGGTTCATGAACTCGCCGTGATCAGAAGCAAAGACTAAAACAATCACCTCGCCGGTCATCCCATCATCATTCTTGCGATTTCCATCACTTAACTCAACAGTTACGATTTTGATATATTCCATTGTTTTACATACCAATTTATCGGAGCGGCTCGCGTGAAAATCTTAGGAAACATATTCAGCCACTTCGCGGTTAATTTGGATGGTTCAAACAATTCCATTCAGTCTGCCTTGATCTTCTACGTCTAATTTGTCAATCGCCTCGTGGCTAGGTCGTTCAGGGCGCAACAATCAGAAAACTAGCTTGCTCTGCAGCATCCTTGGATTTTCTTCACCACCAAATGCCATTAGGACGAGCTCGCTGCAGTAAGATGATCAACCAGCTCATACCTATGCCAACAGTCGGTTCGCGGCAAGCAGTTCGACGTAACGTCTTTTCAGATCATCTCGCCACAACATGATGACAAACAAGTTCGCAGCTGAAGATCACCAAGGAGCTCACAACAAGCCATTATGGGTTCATCTCGCGACAAGAAGACTTCAAAGTCAACTCGCTGCAAAATGGTTTCAAGACAGTTCACCGCGCTATGTGTTCGAATCACTTCGCTATTACTTATATTCAAACAGGCTCGCTTCGAAGTGTCTATGAACGGTTCACCGCAACACGATGACAAATCAGTTCACAATAGAAAAATCATCAGGCAGCTCGCCATGAGCTTACCTTAGAGCGTCTCACCACGAAACTACCTCATACCAGCTCACCGATAAGCACATTTGGTCGGCTCGGCGAATCGGACAGATCCTCGTCTTTTGGGCTTGAAGTTACCATCGTGAGGGCTCTCGAGGTGGACGGGTCATCGTTAACACATCTACAGTCTAAACAGAAATCGATTCTTCGTCTAGACATCCTTACTTCACTAGCTTTATCAATAGCACTGTTGAACTGCGGGGCTAACTGTAGGGGTCATATCTTCCCTAGAAGAATCGATAAGCCTAAAATGACTCAGTATGCAATGAACTGGTTATCCCATTACGCATTTTAACCGGAGACTGAACCAAAGGTCTAATTCAAGTAAGCTCAATGATCAGGCCCAGAAGATTAAAACCCATTTAAGGCCGAGCCGACCTAGCAGTTGTGGCCTAAATGGAAAACCTAGATAACTTAGGAAAACTTCTTATTTTGTATTGGACCTGGCCCAACCGACTTGAAGTACTATATATATGTATTCATGTACATCCTCATAATAAGGGAATCACGAAATTCTTACAGAAACTCGATTACAACTTTCCACCTTATAAAAAACCCTAATTCGAATCTATGTTTTTGTCTTTGTGTTTTCTAACCCTAAAAGCTTTCCAATCTTCCAAAGAACCTTACACATTCAATTGTGAGAATCCAACTCCCACATCCACCTTCTCGTTAGTGAGTTGGGATAACCATTCGATTATCTGTCCATTGATATCCTTTTCTATCAACCATCCTACTGCGGTAGAATTCCTGCGGTTTCTCGACCACTGGCCTGATGTTATTGTGACACTTACTTACCAGCCAAACATTACGTACGAGCAAGCACCCTTGCTTAGCCGTAACCTTGAACAAGGATTGACTAATCCCCTTACAGCTTCCTGTGACACTTCAGGCTATTGCTTATGCATTGCCAAAGAAGTCAAAGTCCTAGGAACTCGTCACCAATGTTCTTTTACCGGTATCCAACCTTCGGTTGATTCCAACTCCCGAGAACCCTTTTCCGACAATGATACTTGGATGACATTTCCATGAAGGACTCCGATGAGAATCACATCACCTGCTCTCTCAATACACCACCGGCCTTGCTCCCATGGTCGGTGATAATCCAGAGTACGAAAACTTTCAATACAAATACATTAGTCTATCGGACCACGGTGCCACATGCAACCGTATCCTCTTTGCTAATGAGTTCGGTGGATCACTCTCACACATCCTCTGAGTTTCCTCCGGAGAACTATATCACCGACAACCGTATTGATGTAGTGGTAGAAGTAACTGCAAAGCACTGCTCCCCTTTATGCTTCTACGAGCGCACCTAGTTTTTAATGACGATGCAATCTCGAAGCAATAATTCTAGTCGCTGAACTAACCCATGGCTCTTTTTGATACTACTATTGCACACCTCAATTCTGACAAGGGAGAACACATACAGCCCTCTACCCGATGCCAAGACAGACATGCCTCCCCTCTTGTGATACTTTGAAAATGAAGAATCTCAAAAGCCCCACTCGCTTGAGAAGTTTGTTCCCTCCTTCTCGGTTAGTCAAGATGATCCCATCCCATGGCACTTCGGTTTTGTAGTGGACGATCATCACGAACCATTAAACCATGATATTGTTACTATGATCTATCACAGTTTAGAGCCTTCATCGCCCTATTTGGAATAGTTGGATCCCCAACACCATCGCTTTGCTTACCCCAAGTAGATCCACTAACAGAATCATTATGTTTACCCTAGCTTGATCCACCACCAGGTTCATTATGCTTACCTTCCTCCTTCTTACCATCATCTTTCTTACCCCATGATGATCCTCCATCATCCTTCTAGGCACATACTTCCTTCTGAAGTAGTCGTACACTGTAACTTCTCCATCGCGCATCCCTTGTCTCCTTCTGGAGTTCCTATCCTTCAATTCATCATATGTTCTCTACATGACTTGTCTCTCAAGCTAGTGGTTCTGTACTCCCGGTTCTAGGAGCTGACTTTAACCCTCAGGTTCTTTAGCACCCTTTTTGCCTTAGACCAATCAACACCAAAGAAATTCTTTGCATTCTGATTAGCAATAATAAAGTCAACCTGAGGACCATGCTTAGTTATCATTGTGATCGTAACATCCATGTTAAGAGACATTCCATCCTTTGTCGTTCTGAAACTCGAGTGGACATACGAACATGCATCCTATCATCCCTTAGTTACTGGCGCATGAACTAGATGCTTACACATGAAAGTGTTTTACTCCCTACACTGATGCACCAACAACTTAGCAAGTCTACTCTTACTACCGCTTTTTAAGAAGGCTAACACTCCACTTCTTCAATTCTGAGCTGGTGTAGTAATCTACATGTATCTTTCTCATATCGTGATTTGCTACTACTTCTCCAAAAAGGTCTTAACACCACCCTGAAAGAAGTGACCGCTTTCTAACATACGTGTTATGGGTTACTTCGGTCAACTAAACATTCGCCACGTTGCTACGAACACCACTGGATCACCGTCTCCGCCAATACCAGCCCTGGTGGCTTTCGAAACAATCATGCTACTTGGCGATCGCTTCTGATGATCCAACATTGAAATTCAATGATGTAGCTCTTGGATGAAGACTTGGATCCTCCACTGATGAACCCCTTTCTTGCGGAAACACTTTGGACTTATTGATACTTCCATAGAATCCATGAATCTCCCTCTTAAGCAACAAGCACTACGAGCACTTTGAGACCTTGCCATTTCCGGTGAAGATCCATGCGCTACCAGCAACCTTCCGAGAATGCCTCTGTCCCAATCTTCCGAGAACGAAATGATTCCCCACTCCCACATTTACACAAAAGCTCTGAGTGGAAGTGACTAGCAGCTCCCTATTAACATCGATGACTCTGAGGTCCCCACTGAGACAATATAGCAGCACTAGGAGTACAGTCAACTAGCTACCATCTTTGAAGCTCTAAACTTCCCCCGATGAACACCTTTTAAACTTCTGATAGACTCCTTTTAGAACACCGGAATACTACACTAGGTAGCGTGGTTTGCTGACCAAAATGTGCTACTCAAGGTAACATAGTCTAACGACCGAGGAACTAGGTCCCCTTTTTCATCACACCAGATTACTTGATGTAATCGCTACAAGCAATTCTAATGCATTATGACCGTTTCTTTTATGCAATGCGAAGGTATGAATGCATCATTTTCAACCTAACAATCAGAAACGGTAACTAGCCATTACTAACAACCTAACATTTTTAGCGGTATTAACTTGTTACTAACAACCTAAAAGTGAAGCAGTAATAAACAATGAACACTCACCAATCAATTAAAATACTAACTCCTATTAATAATAACTAAGATCAAAAGAAACCTCCACCAGATTAGGGTGTCGAGACCCCCAAGCGAGAAAACGAAGATCGCTTTCCACAAACCACCTAGAAATGAAAAACCAAAACCGAACTACAGAAAACCGAGGACCGTTTTCAAGTAAGCGAGGAAAGGGAAGAAGAATCGAAACATTAGCCCTACCGTGGAATCAATTCTACCAAAACCCATCCTCGATAATCGTCCACGCTATCTTAAACACTCTTAGTCCTAGTCGACATCAAACAATTGCTTGGTCCCCAACTCTAGTAATCACCAATGCGTGCACACGCCTCACAAAGATCGATATAGAGACCCTCGTTGATCATGCCATAAGTCACCTGAAGCTCTCATCCACGCCATCGTGAACTGCTTGAAGCTCCTCGCTGTTATTTCTCCAAAACATCTTAAAGACTTCTTTTTGCTCTTTGGATTCGCCATCGCCGGAACAAAGAGCCTCGTCGAATCTTCTTATAGCTCATCAGAACTATCGCCGTCATTTGGATTCTTCCTCGCCATGTTTGATGTGTTTTACCACCTCCTCCATGGTGTTGAGAAACCTTGCTAATGGAAATCGTTATCAATGCCACCTTGTCTGCTTTTTTGGTAATGCTTCCTCAAAGCGGTTGACGAGATTAGAACTCCATCTGTCTTCTTAGTGAACTCCTTCGAACACGAGATAGAACAGAAAAAAAATAGAATGGACACATAACAACACTATTCTAAGCTCTACCCACTTAAACTAAGACACTTGATCAGGTCATCCTAAGTTGGTGCGTATGGTTCATTCATCCACATGCCCTATCCAAAATATTTGAAAACAATTTTCATTTATTTCTAGAATAGATTTTACTATATATAGTTTTTTTGAAAAGTTTTCCCTCCAGTTCAGAACCTATGTTGCATGGAATCGGAATCGGGTGCGTGGAAGCGAAATGCTCGGAAACGCGAAAGCGATTTTTATGAAAAAATTACGAATCGGGTACGTTTTGAAAGCGTATAATTATATGTACGTGTATATATATATATATATTTATTTTTAGAATCAATTATCAAATATTCAAAACTAAGCCTTATTTTAAAAAAATTCAAGATTAAACCGAAAAACATCCTTTGAAATTTAGAACACAAATCCAATCATAAAGTATTAAGTAACTTAATTAGAAAATAAAAACAAAACACAATGTTAAAAATCAAGGATTTGGATCATCATCTTCATATTCGTTTTCAATGATTCATATTTCTTTAGGGTTTTTTATTCTTTTTAAATTATAAAAAAATTAAAATAATACTTAAACCTTCCTAATATTTACTTTTACACGTGTCCAAAATAAAAGATATGCTTTCGTCACGATTCCAAAATGGAATCAGACGCTTCCAAACCGTTTCTAAATCGGTAATTTTCGGAATTGCGATTCCACGACGCTTCCAAGAGATTCCGATTTCGATTCCGATTCTGGAGTGTGAAACGTCAACAAATAGATTTTCCATGCAACGTAGGTCAGAACTGGAGTGGCGACCCGCTCTAATACAATTTGTAATATCCCTATCCCGGGTATTTCTCTGCACCGCCTATTCTAACTTTACATGTAAGACAAAAAGAAGAGAGAGGGGTGAGTAATTCAGGGAGAATTACTCAGTGAGGGTGGGTTAACGCCACACAATCCATCAAAAACATAAACACAAGCAAGAATATAACCAGCAAAACCCAAAACTATCATAAGAAATAATACCACGTAGCTAGTCCTACCATTTGCACTAGATTCATATACTGTCATCACACTAAGGTCCTCACCTCAAAGGGTATCCGCATCCAGGACAACCCTAAACCTCTTCCAGATTATATACTCATGAGTTGAGGTCCTCACCTATATATATGAATGTCTCATATATTCATCACAGGTTACAGTCCATTCCAACCAGTAACCCGACAGCTAATATCACGATAAACAATTCGACCTATAATTTCAACATGCTCAAGCAAGCAACTAGGAACAAGGCTCTAGTAGTATCATTCTGTATTCTATCACCAGTCTAAACCACTCATATTCAAGATAGCATATATGTACCATAGGGATTACAAGTCATGTTCCTCACCTCAATAATCCAACTCCTGGAAATGCAATGATATGCCCGAGTTGGTCCTACCTCTGGCTCAGCTCGCACTGTGCTGAAACCACACAAGAATAACTATCTAAGACTACGATACAAATTACTTATACTTATAAACAAAAACAGACCGGCTAAACTGAGGCGAACCAAACCGGCTAAACAAACTGATCCACACGGCCCGGTTAGCTAAACCGGTCCAAACCAACCAGGTTAGCTAAACCGGTCCAAACCGACCTGGTTAGCTAAACCGGTTCAACCCGGTTAATCAAACCAGTTCACATGACCCGACCCGGATCCACCTGAATCGAACCGGATCTAACCCGATTAACCCAAACCGGACCCGAATAGGGTTTCCCCTAAACCAGATTAGGGTTTCCAAAAACCAGAACTGACCAGCCGACTTCGTAAGCAAAATGAGATCGGAGCTCACCTCGTAATTTCAGTCGGAGACCCAATCTAGAAAGCTGACATCCGAGGCTTTCCAATGATATGTAGATCGACTCTTGGCTCTTCCTGGTACGACGGGAAAACGCCCTCGAGGTGCAATACTCGCAAATCTGATTCTGCAGCTATGCGTCTCGGGAAAACAACCATATATATCTCACAGAATACATATCCGATTAACAAAAAGATTTCACTCACATCAAGACCAGAGAAAGGAGAACTTACCACCGAAGTTTCACTCTGATCCAATCCGATCTTCCTGTCCGTTTCTCTCCTCCATAAAAACGGGACAAAACCGCCTTATTCTTTCTAGATGTGGATGTGGCTTCACGGACATGACGGTGGCTGCATCATCTCTCCGATAGCGGCTCTAGAGGGATTCCGGCAAGGCTTCGCCGCAGTCACGACCTTGTTCTCTCCCCAATCCTAGACATCTCTATTTATAGAGTGAAAGAGAAATGCACTTTAGGTTTAGGCTTTTCTTCATGAGCTTTTATTGGGTTTAGTGCTAATGGGCCTTGAGATTGCTTAGTGGACCGGGTTACGGCTCATTGATCTTAAGTGGTCTAGGATAGGATTTTACAATGTAAACCTAAGAGTTTTGGTAGATAAGATTCTAACATTATCAAGCTTCGGTTTGACACGTCTGGAAATTTATTTCATTCAATACGTTTTTTAATATATAGAAAGACCTCATGCCTAGTTGGATTTGAATAGGAGAGTTGTATAGACGACAGAAAAGTCCCAAACATAGGAGTTGAAATAACACACACCTTTTAGATTCTTTATATTTTCCCAATCAAACTTGGAGTTGCATTGAAACTCGTATGTGTTGTATATATATAAACAATTAAACATAGGTACGTATTAGTTACGATCTCCAACATTATCAAACTCTCTCTCTCTCTGATACACCCTCGTGCACTCCAAAACACATTATAATCTCTCTTCTATCAATAGCACATAATAGCACAAGGAGAAGCCCTTCACGAGGCATCTAAGAAACAACCACCAGGCGAAGATTGTTGTTGCCCTGTTGTTTGTTGGTTGCCTACAGTACTTTTGTCTCTTGGTTTGTTCATATATCTTTATATTATTAGTGTGCGTTATATTGATAAGGTGATAAACGCGAGAATACGATACCGTTTCCAGTTATTGAATTAGCATCTATGGAATTCACCGTATTCAATATAACTGAGACTCATCTTAGTGCAAAGTGGGATATGTCGATAAGGATCCCTTATGATCATCCTGGTTACTATATATGTCTTCAAGGAGACCTTCAAACTTCCTTGTTTTACAAGAATGTTATCCTTGGTACCTCATCCCCACAAAAGTAAGCAATTTATTTTCTTTATAAAGGTTTACTATATATTTAAACCGGTTTTCTATTCTTCAGTTAAATTTTTAGAAGATGATAGAAAAGTACTGATTGAATCTTCTGCATAATCAGATACAATGATCTCCACTACCAAATGCCTCAACTTCTTAGTGTTTCAGCTGTTGTCTCTGGAAAAGTTATCAGCAACTTGATTGGTAAAGACATTATAAAAGATGTCAAAAAGGAGAGGAAAGTGCAATTCAGATCACACCTTTCTCTTACAGATTGCAGAACTGGAGCGACAGAAAAGATGAACTTTGCGTGCCATGAAGCCACCTTACGATTCAATCCTGGATCTAACATGAAAGCGACTGTATTTGGGAACCACCCAACCTGCAAAATATTTTGACTAAGTTAGTTGTTTTTTTTTTTCTGCTAAACAAGTTGTTATTATTTTTAGTTTTACTTTTGCTTTTTTCCCCCCAAAAAGAGTTGTGTTTTGTTTGATTTTGACTTTTAAATGGAATGTTTTACCCTTTTTTTACAAAAGACTAATTATCTAATTTGTTTGTGAAAGAGGTGTTTGATATAATTTATAATAACCCAAGCAGAAAAATAAATGAACCAAGTTAAGAAGAGAGATAGAAGAAAGAGAGCCTCGGATAAAATAGGATTGATAGCCACGGTCACACCTCACACGGTCCGGTTGGCGATAATAGCTATGGGAGAATCTGTGTCGGAACCATATCTGGAGACAAGGCTCACCCTAGCAACTAGGGCTAATATCCAAAACCGAAAATCCAAATCGAATCCGACCCGAAATAACCCGAACCGAATCGAACCAGATTTATAAATTACCGGAATGGATATTATATTCTTAAAACCGAAAAATCTTAACTTTAACCGAACCGAAAACCGAATGGGTATCTGAATTACACGAAACATAAAATTAACTACATATCTCACTATATAAAGCTTGATGCGTGAAACATAATAATTAACACGATCGTGACACGTGTCAATCGGTCGGTTTAGATTTTGACACGTATTAAAAAATATTCTCCAATTAGATTTTGCCACCTATATCATACAAATCATATTTTTCTTTTTATATTTATTTTTTTATCAAGTAGATTATTAAAATCAACATACTGTATATTAAGATTTTTTAATAATCACTTATTAATAATTCATTAAAATAATTAGTTGATAAATATTGGTTGTCCAAAAAAAAAACAAATTAGTTGATAAACATTGTTTATTTTAATTTTTTTTTTATATATGTCTTGGTTTTTTTTTTGTGTTCATATAACCATTCTTTTTCTTTTCTTTTCCTTTACGTTTATTAGATGAAATAAGTTTCAAGATTTTCAAATAAGTTTCAAGTAGACTTATGCTTACATACCCAAATCTTCATGAATTATAATATTTTTACCTTTATAAAGTAAGTTTTTGTCTCTCAATATTCTCACCAAATAATTTTAAATATCTCTTTCACAAATTTTAGTTTAGTTTTTTCATTAGAAAAATAACATCATAATAGGTGAGATAGATTACAAGGATCTATTTTAGTTAGATTAATAAAAAAAATTTAACTCAATTTTTTTATTATTGTTTACAACATAGATATCAACACATTAATGCCTACTCAACCCAAAAAATATCAATTGATTAACATTAGACTATTTAAATAAAAATCATGTTTATCGTCATATATTGTAGTACATCTTATCAAAAACAGAGAGGCGGAAAATTTTAGAAAAGAAAATTTATTTGATGAAAATGTTAGCATTTTACTAATCACTTGATTATTGTAAAACTAAAATTTGATTTTATTTTAACGCATGAAAATACTATTCAATGTTTTGTGCATCATTCGCTTCTAGCAAAATTTGGAAATTAGTTGTGTGAAGGAAATCTTAATGAAATTTGCAATTTTAGATTACAACTAAAAATATAAGATACAATTCGTTAAGATTTTGAAATATTTAAAAAACATTGCAAATTCGTTAAGATTTGGAAAAATATTTGAAAAAACATTATAGAAAATAATCCTACTTCAATTAGGAATACAAATAAAAAAACTGATTATTTGAAAATATGTGACAAAATTTGATTGGAAAAATAATTAATACAATAAAAAGAGTCAAATTACTTAATAATAATGAAACTTCTCTATTAGTGGTTTTGCGCTTTTCGTTTTGGGGTTTTAACATGTTATAAAATTAAAAATTCAAACAAGAATATGACATAGAATTCAAAAGGATTTAATAAAATATAATAGAGTAGCAAAATAGTAAAAAGTATATTACTTCAAACATGAATAGAAAAAACTAATTAATTTAAAAAAATGTGATCGTATTTAGTTAAAAATAAAATAAGAAAAATCCAAGATAGAAAAGTAACGGTTAACTTTATATAATATCAATGTTTCAACTTTATTTTATTCATTTTCATAGGGTTATAAAACATTTTTTTTAAAAACCCACATATATACGGGTCCTTTACCTAGTCTTATTATATAATATCATGTATGTTTATATAGTTTAGACAAATTTTATAGTTTTTTTAAATCTTTTTCCGGCCAATTCGAGAATTATGGGTATATTTGGTTAAAATAATTAATTTAATTAGAAACATTATTTGAAATTTTCAATTTTGTTATTGGTTTGTCGAATAACTTGAGTTAAAAATAGATAAATTGAAAAAAATATTACGTAATTGTGAGTATTTCGGGTAACCGAAACCGAACCCGCCAATAACCAAACCGAAACAGAACCAAAATTTTATAATATCCAAATGGATATTAGATTCCTAAAACCGAAAATTCGATAAACGAATTAACCAAACCTAAATCCAATGTTTTTCAGACCCGGACCGGACCGCCCGGTCCGACCGGCTGAACCGAGACCCGATAATATAACGGTTCGGATTTGATGATAAAACCGGCTACTTAAAAACCAATAAAAATTCAGAAAATTGATTAACCCGTGAACCGGTTGGTCGAACTAGAGGATTTGTTTTGACTTGTTAATATAGGGTTTTTCAGATTTGATCGACTATTTTTATATTTAGAATTTTCACTTCTTCTACTGCCTCTTCCAAGTTAATCTCAAAGGTCAGTGTAATCTTTTTAACACATCTCGAGCTTACCCTCCATGTTTTGACTAAGCTATGTATGTGATATGTATTTTTTTTAGATTTTGATGATGAAGACTCACTATGCCATCTGAAGAATTTGAAGGAAATAAAACCAATCATAGAAACTAGATGATGTTATACACCATCATATAACTATGGCATTCGTGATTTACAATTATATTTATTTTGGTTTAATTTAAGCTTATGGTTATTATTAGACATTTCATACTCTTTGATCTTAGTATTACATTTTCTTAAATTTTATAAGCAAAAAAGTTTTAGTCTGTTGTTTTCTTCGTTGGTTTTTTATAATTAGAGTATTTTTTTTATATATATTTACAAAATAAATAAATATATATTTATATATAAAAAAGTTTAATAACCTATTGATCCACGGTTGATCCACGGTTAGACCAATAACCCAGTGATCCGATAGGTAGCCCGGTTCGACATCTCAGTCGGGTTTAAAAACATTGCCTAAATCTGAATGGTTATCTCAACGTCCATCCCTACTAGCAAGTCTACTTTTGGTCGAAGTAGCTTAGATGCGAAAAGGGATACACTATTACGACATCCATTTATCTTAGCTATGACAATCATTTACCTACAAAATATTGTTGCCGCAGGCTACAAGATTTTACATATGTTCTCGATCTCGACATATATACTTCTCAATGATAGTTACCTAATTATATTCTCCAATTATCTTATCTTTTGTCAATTCTTTTCTCGTAAGTATATTTCATAAAAAAAGAATAATGAAACATTTTTAAATTAAAATGGACAGAGATTTGTAGTTGAGTAGATTTTTTAAAAGCTCGAGTTTCAAGGAGAGTTCACCAATGGAAACCGTCCCTAATTTCAGGAAAAAGTCTGACAAAACCAAAACTCTTCATTAAAAGCTCTTACGACAAAAAAAAAAAAAAAAAGCTCTCCAAGCTTGGTAAAATCTTTTGTTCATTACAACAGTCTTTGCTCCATGCAATGTAGAGGCTGAGAGATCCAAGGACTCTGTAATGGCGAATCAACATTTCTTCAAGCCTCTTCTTCCTGGCTTCCACAACCACTTGGTACTCTCTCTCTTTTTCTCCCTTCTCCTTTATCTGTCTTGTCTCTTTTAGAAGCTCATAAAGATATGTATTTGCATGTTGCTTCAGACGATTCCTGAAGCCTTCTTCTTGAAGCATATAAAAGGAAAAAACAAGCAGAAGACAGCTGAACTAAGATCAGACGCGTCCAAGATAACCTGGAAAGTGAAGATAGAAGATGACCTGAGACTCACTGATGGTTGGAAAGAGTTTTCTCTTGCGCATGATCTCCGAATCGGTGACATTATCGTTTTCAGACAAGAGAGGGACATGGCTTTCCATGTGACAATGTTTGGACCTAGTTGTTGTGAGATCCAACATGGATCCTGTTTAGACGACCAAAACAACAATGGTGAGTTTTGTTCTGTCTCTTTCTCACTAACTCTGCTCATGATTCTTGAAATTTAAGAAATTTACTAAGCAACATAGTTATTAATTTAGCTAGAAGTAGAGAGAATCAATTTGGCTTTGTTTCCCAGGGATCATTCAAAGGAAGAAGAAAGCAAAGAAGAATTCAAGAAGAAAAGCAAAGTGTTCTTCACTAGATCCCTCTTGTTTTGTGGCTAATGTTTCGCATGCGAGCCTGCGTGATGACATACTGGTATTTTTCTCCTAATCTGAACAATAGAAAAAAGCTCTTTTACTATTACTAGGATCTGAATTATATCACCGAGATGTTGTATTGTAATGAGTTTCCAGGTTCTTCCAAGGCCTTTTGTGAGGGCTAATGGTTTAGAGACAAGACGTGAAGAGATTGTTATGATGAAGGAAAAGGGAAAATCATGGACTTTTGTTTTGAAACAAAAGAACTTATCTTCAGTTACTTATATCAGGCGAGGGTGGAGAAGTTTCTGCCGTGCCAATAAACTTACTGCTGGAAATTTCTGTACTTTCAAACTAGTCCATAGAGGAAAAACTTTGGTACTACGATTATTGTCCAAAGAATCCGAAGAAGAAGAAGAAGAAGAAGAAGAAGAAGAGAGCTCAGAAGGTGATGAAATAGAGTCACTTTTCACAGAACCGGAAAGCGATGGAGAGAGGAGATCACGAGAATGTTCAAAGGGAAAGGAAAAGAAGCGTAGAACTTTATGGAAACCTTCATCTTCACCATCTCAAAACCGCTTCGTGACAGTAACTGTTACACCTGGCAACTTCAAATCATCTAGACTGGTTAGTTTCATCACCAAGCCATTGTGTTTTAACAGTCTTATCATGCTGACTCCTTTGTCTATATCTTTGGTTTAGGTTCTTCCAGTAGCTTTCACAAAGGTGAATGGCATCAAAAAGGCAAAAAAGGTGACTCTAGTGGACAAACACGGCATGAAGTGGCCTACGACTATGTTTTTTGAGGAGAAGAGTAAGAGAATGAGATTGGTAGGAGGTTGGAGAGAGTTCTGCAATGCTAATTGCGAGATAGGAGAGTCGATCATCTTGGAGCTCATATGGGAAGCAGATAGCAGCTCTGTTCTTAAGTTCTCCTCCAAGGTGAAGCCCAAGAACAAATGAAAATGTAGTTGAGGTTCTTCAATTGCAAGAAATAATGTTTTAACTAGTGGAGCCTTTTCAGTATGTGTTGTCCTAAGGTCCAATTTTGGAATGTTGTTTTTGTGTGAAGATGACATTGTAAGTTGCTTTTGTTGTGAGACAATTTTGGTTCTGGTTTAAAGTAGTGGTATGTGGCTAATGATAACTCTTGTTTGCTATCTTAATTTCCCCTTCTTACTATTAATTTACTAGAAGTTTGATGCATGCTTTATCTACAAGAAGTATACAAATCTAGCTACTAATTTATATATTCTACCAATATCTTCTTTTCAATGCTCTGGCTAGATATCTTATTTCTACCAAGAAGCGAATGACTGAGAAAATCCTTTCAAAACCGGCAATCTCATTCTTTGACATGATCCATTTTCTTTAGTGAGAATATAGCTTTTAAGAAGTGAGTTAGATTCTTTAAAGATCAGAGCTTATCTACTGTACTAGCTCAGCCTTTCATGCCACTAAGGTTTGAGAAAGTATTGGGAGAAAGTAAAAAAGAGAGAGTAAAAGAAAATTCCCTCTAAAAACTAAAGCTAAATTCTTGGGGACATCTTTAAAAAAAGTGAAATGAAGATATAAACTTAACTGCTCCCAAAAGACAGCAGCAGTTGCAACCACTCACATGAAGTCCTAACAAAGCGAACGAATCCTCTAAAAAATTTAAAGAAAGTCAGATTGAGATTTTGCAGATTCTCTTCACAGCTTAGACCACCATGGAAGAAGCCAAAAAGCTTTAATTTAAAGTATGGATTAAATAAAGCAAACAGAACATAAAGAACAAATTGAAACATAACCGAAACTAAGAACTCTGAATCGAGTAGCAATGGGAGTTTATTTACGAGCCATCAAAATCGATATCATTTCTTAGTCAAATGTCACAAGAAGCAATACATTTTGTATAGAACAAAACTATAATCAGTCTAAAGCAGTTTTCTTCATTTTCTCTATTACTATAGTTGCCTTTCTCTATGGCTATCCTCTGTAGTTTTCTAAGGACTCTTAAGACAATTAAAACAAGCAAACAGGAATAATTGTAGACAAGAGTACTCGAACAGGGAATCAAATGATCGGAGGAGGCGGAGTTTCCCAAACATCAAACACATTCTCTTCACTATGCAATGCGAAAAGCCGATCCCCACCAATGGAGAAATCACAAATGGAACCACCATAGCTTCTTCTTAGCCTAGAAGTTAAAACCCAATCCGGTCCACAAAACACAGAGATAGAATCATTCATCGAAGAGAAAAGCTGGCCTTCGTGCAACGCTAGTTTCGGGTAACAAGGCTCGTCTGGCATCTTGCTTTTCATCAACTTGCTCCTCGAACTCCACCTCACGCTTCCTCCATACATCCTCAAATCAATAAACCCTAAATCCTCAAACTCATTCACCACGCAAATCGAATTACTATCTTCCATAGCAATCGCATCTCTCACTCTCTTCTCGTCAATCGCAATTGGTGATCCGATATCTGACCACGACCAAACCATGTTCTTGTCCCGAAAATCCAACAAGCTAATGTAACAATTATCTTTTCTTGGAAACAATGTAGCTACAAGAAGACAATTCTTACCATTTAACCATTGAAGCTTATCTGCATCACCAAGTGACCAACCCGGACTTTCGTAGAAGAAATCCGTTTGTTTTCCGGTTATCTGATCCCAAACTCCGATTCCGTACTCATTACTCCTTCCTTTACAGCTCGCGTAAATCTTATAATCCGGACAAAAACTTAAAGCTCCGGCTGTGTAACTCTTCATTTGATTCTCATGAGTGACTTGAAACTTATACCGAAGATCCCCGGAAGACGAGCTGAACAACCCCATGCCTCCGTCTCCTCTTCCTAATTTCTCGCAAGCAGAGAGTACGATGTTGTCTGAATCAATCCAGCCAACATCGTTAACTCTCTGGTAATCAAGATTAATCGGATAATGCTCTTCAAGCATCCAATCATACACGTGGACTACGCTCCCGTGGGCGACGCAACAACCGCCATTAGGACCTGCTCTGATGGCGGTTCCGTCTCCAGGAGCGATTCCTTTAACGGAATCGCCCAGACGGAGACGGTTACCGTCGAACGGACCCCATTTGGCGGTCCGTACGTGGTCGAGTAAACCGTAAAAGGAAGCTTCTCTTTGAAGGAGACGGTGTGGGATGTTTGTTGGGACGTTAAGGTCTCCGGTACGGAGGAGATCGAGAAGGACGGCGAAGCAATCTGGGTTTCTGTCGATGAAAATATCTTTTTCCGGCGGCGAGAGATTCCATTCGTCGTCGAATAATGCGCCGAACAAGGAATCTCGACCTGCGTTTGCTAACGTCGTCGATGTCGTTTCGAAGAGTCGACCACCAACGTTGAATTTAATCCTGTCTTTTGATATACCCATTGATGAAAGAAGAAATTTTCAGACAATTTGTTTTGTCTGATTTTCAGATGAAGAATTGTTTTTTTTTCTCGGGCTATGGAGAATTTTTTTTCCTGTTAGCTCCGAGAAAGAGAGAAAACCAAAAAAAAAAAACGAAGACTGATATTTTGATCAAGTTCGAAGAAATTGAGCTCTAGGCACGAGAAAGAAGCTGTTTCTTATTAATGGGAAATCAAAATTTATTAGATGATCTAAAGGAAAATTTGAATAAATTTCAGAAGATGAGAAATCGAATTGACTTCTACTATCTCTCTCTTGCTTCTTTTTTTCATTCCGTTTACACACAACAGTTGTTGTACATTTATACATTAAAGGAATAAAATAAAACCAAAAAGACCATAAGTGGGCCCCGAGTTGTTTTCTTTTGAAGTTACTTAAACCGTAGGATGATTGTGTTTTTAAGATATTGTTTTTGATCTAACGGTTGGTATTTCGTGTAGTACAATTTCTAAATCGGGAGATCTCAGATGATTCACACCTCGTTATATTTATTTTATCTAAATATTACTATTTGTTTTTCTTTTATTATTTAATATACACATCAAGTTGAATTTGTGGAGATAAACCAGAAAATGATAGTTTGTATTTTTCTCGGTTAAATATTAAGTGCGATGTCCTTACTTTTTAATTATTGACATTCAAAAACACACAACTTTCGTATAAATGATAAGAAGAGACTTTCTCGAATAGTTTACCGATTTTTATCAAACAGAACAAGTGTTCGTGTTAGTGGAACAATTCAAAATCAGATATTTAATATAATAATAATAATAAGTAAATAAACAATCAATTGTGACTCATTGTGTGACTATAGGAAGATCTAGAAGATCCACATGATCAAAAATATATATGTGAATATATTTCTAATAATTATCTTATTTATGAAGTTTAAAATATTTATTTCTTCTTATTATCGAGTTAAAAATAAATTAAGATTCTAAATTTTATAAAAGCAAACTGATGATAAGAAATAAAATATAATCAAATATATGTAGTACCTTCACGATTGTATCTAATTGAAAAAAGGTTAGAGGATTAGTTCACGCCAACTTTAAAATAAAATGTATTTGTGAGAACGAGTAAATGAAAAGATAATGTATACAATTTATGTTCTTTGAGATAAGAAAGGACCAGAGCGATTTATTGCACAGCACAAATCTTAAGAATTGGCATATTTATAAGCGAAATTAATAACCACTCGAAAAAAGACAAAATATTGGTTAAATTCGAAACATATTTTAATCATATAAGTTAATTTATAGATGGTTCAGTCGTTGCACGATTTTATACGGGTCAAAAGTATATTTTTATCAAAATTTATCTCCTAAGTTTCTTTCACGAAATTAATTATATTTTTGTCCTTCACCAACCCAGAGAACGAGTTACGGCCCAACGTCGTTCTACTATTTAGCATTTGATTATATTAACAAGTCACATGACTTATTAATACAAACAAAACAGAACCGTGACATAGTACAACAAATTAAGCATTTGCTTAGTAGAACATCAGATTTTTTTGAAAAAGTTTAAAGACACTCTTAATTTTATTCAGTTACAACATTAGAGCTAAAGGAGTTACTTTCTTTTTCTGGTAAAACCTTATTTGGATATTTTGTCCATTAAAAGAGAATTAGTAGAAATGCTGATTTTAAAAGTTTAATTAATGACTTTTCAAAAAAGAAAGAAAGAAAAATTACTAGTTTAATTATTTACTAGGTCAGTATCCGTGTTGTACAAGGGTTTAATTGTAACCGTTAAATGATTTTTTTTAAAATTATTTGATTATATGTAAATATAAATATGGATAAAGATTTTTGATATTATTAGGATCCAAGTATTAATGGGATAAATTGTATATATGTACTTTTGATCACTTTTGTTATGGCCTAACAATGTTTTTGTTATAGTATGTATCGTTGTGATATAATATTACATGATTTAGTTAAATAGTTAGATTTACATTTATTTGTTTTTGTGTAATTAAAGTAGTATAGTAAAACCTCTATAAATTAATAATGTTGAGGCTTTGAAAATTTATTAATTTAGAAAGATATTAATTTATCGATAAATTATTAATTATTAATGAATAGAGAGATATTTTTTGGATAATGAATTTCTTGTAAAAAAAATTGAAATGATATTAAATTACATAATCTAATTGAATCCATAAGTAAAAATAGCATGTATTAACTTGAAATTGTGATTAACACTTGTCGTTTTCGCAATCAAATTCATATTAGTTACTTGATATGATAATATATATATTAACTAGATAAAAAAAAAAATTATACATTGTAGGTAAAAAAAATTCAGAAGAAATCATGTTTATTAACTTTAATATTAATGATATGTTAAAATCGATATATATTATGCTACATTTAGAAAGAGTTCAGCGTAAAAAAAATTCAATTTATTAATTTCACAAGTTTTGGATACATACATAAAAATCAATGATAAATGTTTTTTGATGTAATGAGTAAAATTTGAGATAAGTTCCAAAACATTTCAACCTTTAAGTAAAAAAAAAATCCATAAAACCATATTTTAAACACTATCATAGTTATATTTATGTATCACTATATATGATTATTAATTTATACTATTGTTGGGACCATATTTTACATAGGAATTTTAAAAAATTTATTATCTGATCATTTTATCGAATTTTGTAAATTTTACACTGGCCAGACTCGGGACCGGAAAATTTTATTAATTTATGGTGATCATTAATTTATAGAGTATTAATTTATAGAGGCTCTACGGTATTTGTTTCTACAATTAATTTTTAAGGGAAAATTTGTTGTATAATTGCTTTTAGGAAATACATTAAATGAATTATTTATATGTAAGAACTCAAAGAAAGTATTTTGTCTTATTTGTATGATAATTTATTGTAGTTTAATATTATGAATTTTTTTATAATATTGGCAGATTAGTATTATATAAATAATGGATATTTTTTGAAAATAAGTAATGAATTTTTTCATAATATTAACATATTCCAAAAGTGAAGATTGTGTATAATCTTAAAAGATATTCTACACAATTTGTTTGGTTATATGGATTGTGTCCTTAATGTAGAGTGTTTGAATGATAGTATAATAGGGATGAATAATAGAGTAATTTTATTAACTAAAAGATTGAGAAAAATGAGTTTGACACATCATCAAAATGATCCCAAAATATATTTTTTTACTAAATGACATAAACTTTTATTTTATTCACTTATGGCATCCACCAATGTTATCACGGCTCTGAAACAAAACTTAATAATTTTTTTTTCAGCCAAACAATTAATTAAAAACAAAGTATAAAAAATATATCTAAAATTGTAAGAACGGATGGTACATAATAACATTAGTTGAATCAAACTATATATACTTATAAAATATAGTAGGGTTTGCGGAGTGTTAACGAATTTGTAAGAAAATATACCACGTAATTGACCAATATGAAAACCACTATAATAATACCACAATACATAATTTATCGGCACCCACATAGCCTTCTCTATCGGATAAAAATTTATGCTTTAATTTTTCGATAAATTAATTTTTGACATCTAAATTGATAATTTTTTTTTTGAAAAAGATAAATTGCTAATATTGATAGAAGAAAAACAATACACAGAAGATCCGCGGTTTTAAATAAATTTGTATGCACATTTATATCTTAATATCAATATGTACATATGTATATTGATAATGAAACGTACAAAAAAAATTGTTGTAGTAAAAACTATCCTCGGTTTTCTTGCTACCATTATAGTTTATGTAATAAATCATTGTGTATATGTTTTAATAAACAAGTTCAACGTCAAGGAGGGTCATGCGGGTCGTGGACGGCACACCAACATTGGCTTCTTCTTCGTGTTTCGGTCCAAAACATGATTGGAGTAATATATAAACCATACTAAATTTTCTACATATTCTAACAACTAAATTAAGGGAAAATAGTGGTCAATAGAATGAGTTGTCCCTATTATCTCCTACTATTAAACTTCATTTTTTGTACTTCTAAGGCACTCTTGTTATTAGATTTTTTTTTCTTTCTTATATAATGTTTCTTACGTCTCTTACTATGATGCTAGAACCCTAAATACAGTATAAATAATAATAAGATGTTATTCACCATTATTAATATATAATAATTGCGAGAGAAAGGTCAAACTGAGTAAAAACTCTAGAAGACACCGAAGGTAAGGTTTGACACTAAACTTTAAAAACGTATATAATCGTTCCTTCATGACCATTGAGTACTCTTACTGATAGACTCCTCGTAAAGATCTATGTCCGATGATCACTTTGAAAGGTTTTAAGATACGGAATGGCGATAATAGATGAATTTCTTGATGGAAGATAAACGGTTTGAACGGGAATGATGATGGAATCAATGCATCGATGCATACTTCTCAAGAGAAATGAAAGGTCTCTTGGACTACAAAGCTTCCTCTAATCTTTGATATGACACACAAAGGAAAGAAGAAAGAGTATTTGATATTACACACAAATACTATGATCAAACAAATTTGAGAGATTTTTGAGTAAAAAGTTTGATGATCTTATTATGAGAGGATCAACCACTATATAAAAGAGTACGAGCCCAAGAAAAAGAGTACGAGCCCACATACCTCTCATTATCACCCTTCCTTAGCTCGAATCACAACCAATGCGGTTTGATGAGCAACTAAAGGAAGTTGGCCAGTTATTCTCAACACAAGCATAGAGACGGCTTGGTTGAGTTGTCTTGTCCGTGACCTCATCATTGGTCCATTCGGGATTTCCAAGGCCTTAGACCATGATTAAAAATGGTCTATTGAGGAGTCTCTTATCAAATTATTTATTAATATATTTTCCACCACAATGATTTAAGAAACTGGTGAAGAGACTCAATTTTTTCGCCTCCAATGGTAGAGACCCATGAAAGTCTCTTTAAAAAAAAAAAAATTTGTTAAATATATATATTTTTTCTAAACTTATAAAACATAAAGTATATTACATA
The DNA here is from genome assembly GCA_963576765.1 of Draba incana. Classification (NCBI taxonomy): domain Eukaryota; kingdom Viridiplantae; phylum Streptophyta; class Magnoliopsida; order Brassicales; family Brassicaceae; genus Draba; species Draba incana. Next base: position 28,061,695 of record OY755211.1, on the reverse strand, counting down.
TAATAAATTTCAAATATGACAAACAAATATTCAAATATAGATTTTAAATAAAAAACGAAAAAGCATCCTTTTATCTTGACTTCGTCTCCATTTTTACCATATATGTTGAACCAAATTATTTTTCAATTATGTTTTTAAGAAATACTCCAGATATAAATAGGTCCACATTTTACTGTATTTTTACTAAATAATTTTTTTTTGGGAAAAGGTAATTTTTTTTTGTTGTCATATAATGAATATTTTATTATTATTTTAAGAAAAAAAAAGTTTTTCCATAATTAACTTCTCTTCTCCCACTTCTTCTCAGATATTCTCCGATCTGCTTTTCTTCTTCTCCTCCACCGTCGAAGCCTCGTGCTTGTTGAAGACTAGATCCACCCAATCACACGACGCCACGTTGCCCAGAGACGGGTCAAGAGACCGTCTGTTCCGTCTCTCCGTGAGCATACGTATGCTCCGTAAATGGTGCACTTTTCATTTCTTTTTTTATATTTTAATCCTAAAAACTCAACTACATACCCAACTAAATACCCCGATAATCATGCTCTTAGCGTCTTCAAGAACCTCCTCGGCTACAAGCTGCTCCTCGGCTACATGTTGCTCGTTTGGTTCCTTAGCTCCTTTGTCCAAGCTAGCCAGGGTTCTATCATTCCCTCCCTCTTGAAAAGGATTTGACTTCAAATCCGAACTATCTGCAAAATAAGGAACCAAGTAAGAAACGTATTTATAAAGGATTAAGGCCATACCTTCAAATTTATTTTGGCTCGGCTTTGCATCAGGAGGTGCTTCTTTGATCAACATGAAGCTATTGAAGTCTTGGTATTTATCATGGTTTAAATCAGGTGGTTTAAACCGATTGTCTTCCTCTCTCTTTTTAGTACTTTTGTCTAGATTAGGTGGCTTGAATCGTTTGTCTTCTTCTCTCCTTTCCGTACTTTCCATGTGCTTCAAAACTGCTTTAAAACCTGCATTTGGCTCTTTTGACAAAGACAAGTGATTCATATCTGTGTGATTAAAGACTAAAAGATCGTTTAAAATAGGTTTGCATGGTTCACCAAATGGTTTTGAGACGTCTTTTCTTAACTTAGAAAAAGTTCTAACAAAATCTGCCTTAGTTTAATCAACTCAAAAGTATTGGTTGATGGCGCGGGTTTAGGTTGCACATCTAGGTTTTAAATTTATAAACCCTAATCTGCAAGTGCACAGTTGACAATTGTAGTACTTAGGGATCGATCCACATGAGACTAAGTGTTACGCTATAAATCTATATGATGCAGAATAAGCTAAGCGATTTTATATTTGGTTTTGGGGTTTTTGTAAATGCAAATAAAGTAAAGGGATAGATAAATCAAAACATACAAGATAAAAGAAATCTAAAGAACTTATGCAACATGTTCTACACCGGATTTTAAAGATATGCAACTAGTGTTCATGAACTTAGATCACTGTGGTAGATCCATTCCACTTTCGTGGTTCCGAATCCTAATAGATTCAGCTTTCGCATGGTTATTAAAAGGTGGATTCACGCATTAAAATCGGGATCTAAGTGTTTACCAAACTCCCTAACTAACTGATTAGGTTGTTAGGACGCTTGGCCCATCGAATACTTGGTCCGGTCGATATCAAAGCTTTTGGAATCGATATCGGCCTATGATCGATCTCTAGGTATATAAGCTACATCAAGCATTAAAGCACGAATAAAGACAGAAAACTAATCTAGAAGCAATTCAATAAAGATGTAAAAGATGCAAGCAAAAGAATTTAAATAACTTTATTATCAAGTATACAACAACTCTACCTGTTATGAAACATGGAGCAGCTAGAGAAGTTGATAAAACAGTAGATTCGTGATAGATAAGTGCTCGGCATAAGTAGATCTCTCAGCACAAGGCTTGAGAAGAACACCATGGCCTTCATCGCTCTTTTACAAAGGATAAAGATGAAGATCTAAAGAGAATAACGAAAAAACATGTTTATTAGCAATTTTTAGGTGCCTAGGGCTGCTCTCCTCTCTCAAGAGTCTAAAAACAAGTATATATAGGTGTTGGAGGAGTCTCTAGGTCGGCAACCTTCTAGGGTTTTGTCTTGGGCAAAAACATCTTTTTATCGATAAGTGCGCAGAAGTGGCCACGGCACCGATCGGTCACACCGGTCACGTGATTTGGTCCGGGGTCTGGCTCAAAATCATCTCCTTGTGCGTGGCTTCAAGTAAATGAGCCGGCCCATGGGTTGGTTTGGTGCTTAGGCCCATCTTGGACTTGATTCTTCTTCTAGGAAGAATGACATACCTTCAGTAAAACTTGAATAAATTGCACACTTCAACTCTAAATGCTATGGTTCTAAATGTTCTGGGAATCTAACTCAAAGGGCTATCTCCATGTAAAGTTTCATCTCCGTCCAAGTCGATTTGGTCGAGCTTCCGAGGTGATATTTCGGAAACATAGAATCTGTCCAACTTGGAGAATCGTGAAATCTTGGCATGGGAGGACAAAGATAGGTTCCTCTGGCCTTGGAAAGTTGTTGTGGGATTAAGAATACTCATTTTGCTCCAATTTTTCTCCCCTTTTAATGATTGTACCTAAATGACTCTTAAAAACCAAATATACGAGAAAACTACCTCCTTCGATTGAAAAGCTTATTATATAGTATAGAAAATAAATAAAAACGGATAGTAAAAGTGGTAAAGTACCACGTATATCAACTCCCCCAGACTTACCCTTTGCTTGTCCTTAAGCAAACAAAAGGTTAGTAAGGACGAGGATTTTGAAAACACGGGAACTCACATATTCTTTGTCTCGATCTCTAAACTTGTAATCCACGTAAAGACTAGGTGAGTTCATGGACGCTTTTCATCATCTTCCATCGTGATACCAAAAGTGTGTCCTAAATTACTGTCCCTGCAAAATCTCAACTTCAAATCAATCGACTCTTTTACTCTCTTAGATTCTCAAAAATCTCCGATCAAGGATATTTACAAGGATACGGGCTAGGTGTTTAGGGGAGGCTAGATTTAGTGGTGAGGGTAAAAGTGTTTAGGGTTACCAAAATCTCCGGTTGCGCGACATTATGCAAAATCCTAAGAGAGAATGGATCTATTGAAGTCCACAATTTTCAAATCACCTTGTTGTTCGCCTTTTTCTCCCCAAGACTTAGATCTTTCGCCGGGAATCACTGTAAAAATCTTCTACTCATTTCTCCTTTGTGATGTGGCTTCTCCTTGGGTATTTTTTGGCCTTTGACTCTTTCGAAAACCATTTTCCTTTCCCAAAACACTCTCTATTTTTTTTTTTTTTTTTTTTTTTAGATTGGGGGAAAATGGTCTCATAATGATTATGAGTCAGATAAGGCACGAAATTATTACCACGATTAAGCATGCAAGGATCGGCCGGATCCTCTCAAACTTTTAGGGATTTCGTTGGTATCCTCCTTTCTTCTAGTGTTGGTCTTCGCATCTTCAAGTGATTGGAAAATTGCGTCGACCCTACTCTCTCCGACGGTTTTACACATATCTGCATAATGCTCAAGTAGACAGAAGTGCATGAGGTCTGAAAGAAAGGTTTAGGTTAAGGGCTTATGTAGGGTACCAACTAAAAGTGAGCTGGCCATCCATGACAACAAGAGAGTGGTAAAAAGAGGATAAGATGTCATGAATGTGATTCGTTCCTTGATCTAATATCCTTAATAAGAAATAATCAAAAATCATATTAGTAAACCATATTGAGAGTTGAAATCTTATCCATCAAAATAATGCAAGTAGTAATCTCCCTGGACTCCATTCAATCACTACGTGTCTGAATCAATTGTCCGGAACAAACCCTGCAATAATGGTCACTTGGTTTTGAAATCGAAATGCGTCGATCCTAAAAAGGTTTCATCATTCCCAACTGATTTTGACTCAATAAAACGGTTCTGAAAAATTTTTGAAGAACGATTTTTGAAAACGATTTGGAAAACGGTTTTTGAAAACATAAATATCCAACACGAACAAATGCGTTAGTAGCAACAATCCCCCCAGACTTAACTTACACCGTCCCGGTGTAAATCAAATCAAATTAAGGGTGAAGTGTTGGAAATAAAAATAAAAAGAAAAAGAAATATGAAATGGAGAATAGAACGAAGTTACCGGATAAAGGAAATCTCAAATCTCCCAAAGTTGAATCGGCGTGGATGGTGTTTGAAGAAGGATCTTGAAACTCCTTAAAAATTTCTCTAGGCCAAGAAATAGTGCTTCTCAATTTCCCTCACCAATGCATTCTGCCATAACTAAGTTAGTGCATTCCAACAGTGATCGCAATGCTACCACAAACCTTGGTTTGCATCGTGGAACCCTTTCCCGAGTTACTTTGGAAATTCTTGGATATTGGTAGTTGAACAACTGCTGGAAGAAGTAGCAAAATTCTTTCTTCAAACGGTGAAGTAGAGGATTCACAATTTGGTTGATAAGGCTTCCGTGTTTTCTTCTTTCTTTGTTCACATCTCTTGTAGATAGGATCTTATTCTTTGAAGAATCTCTGAATTTGAACCTGTTAAGAGCCAAATATCCTTGCAAAAACACTTGAAATTACTTGTTAAACAAACTTGGACCTAGGTTCCAGAATACCAAAGTAACAAACAAAATTATCCAAGCTCATTCTAAAAGAATTAAGTATTGAAAAGATAAGTGTAAGATGTTTAAATCATTTAAAATCAAACTGTTTATCAAACCAAATTTTTAAAAGTGCAATGTGAAATTCAAAAAAAATCAAATAAATTTAATTTAAGAAAATCACTATTTAAAAACATTTTTGGTATGAAAATAGTTCATTTATATTTAAAAACCATTTTAAATAATTTAAAAAGAAAAATTTAGAAAACTTACCTCGTGGTTCGAGCCGGTTCGAACCGTGGTCCGTGGCTCGTGGCTTGTTCAGGTCAGACTGGTCCGTCGGGTTGTGATGCGGGATGGTGGGACGCGGGTCCGTGAGAGACTCGGGTCGGGGACGTGGGATGGTGGTGCGGATTGGATGGGATGCGGGATGGGGACGCATGGCACCGGACGCGTACGTGGGTCGGTGCTAGCATCTCGGGCGTGGTGGATCCGCTGGACGAGGTTGGCGCTGGGGCGCATGCTGCGGGATGAGGTTGCGTGTGCTGCGGGTCGAGGCTGGGACGCGGACGAGCTGGCGTTGGACGAGTGATCCGCGGGTCGGGGACGCAGCATCCAAGGCTCGGCACTAGACAAATTCCCGTGTCCGGGGTCTCTGTCCGGGGTCTGGGAGCTTCGGATGCTCGACCCGCGGGACGTGTTCCTCTCGGACACCGGACGAATGTCCGTGACCGGTGTCCCGGTCCGGTGTCTGGGACCCGACACACTTCTTCTTCTTTTTTTTTTTTTTTTTTTAGAAGTTTTAAAACTTCGGTTTTCTTCTCCAAAAATGCATTTTTATAAGTTTTTAAAATCTCAAAAATTCATAAATAGATAGATTAATGCATAACAATGTTTGAAATATGAAAAACCAAAAGAAAAACAAAGATTAAAATCAAAAGAAAAGAAAAGACTCGATATATGGGTTTCCTCCCATAAAGCGCTTGTTTAAAGTCAATTAGCTCGACTCCTTGCGGTTTTTAGACTTGGAATTGTCTTCCAAAGGCTTGAGGTTGCCTTTGGAGTTTGAACTCCTCCCTTGGTCGTGGTATTCATCATGTAAATGGAACGGGTACTGAACTGCAATTTCTCTTTTCTCCAGAGGAATGTATCTTGTAACTTTAGCTCGAAAGCCAGGTGGTGCTGCGTAATAGAAGATGTTTCTATCTATCTTTGGAAAGAATAACCGTTGTAAGGGGTAATCCAAGATAGCTCCACCAGTAGCCAAGAATTGTCTTCCAAGGATAAAAGGTGTTGAACAATTGTTCATGTTAGCCACTTCAAAGTCGGTCGGCACAATGCAATCACCGATTCTCACTGGGCAGTTGAATGCTTCACCCAATGAGCGTGTGAAAGCACCATTAGCAAGTGAAATTCTCTTGTTTGAAGGACGAAGGTTGGTTATCTTCATCATTCTCACAAGAGATTCCGACAGAACGTTGACTCCGGCTCCCGAATCGATAAGAGCGGTCTCGAAGATATAATCTTTAATAGAGCAAGGGATATTGAAAGAACCTGAATCAAGAGTCTTAGGAAGGATCCTTAGGTACCGATGGGGATTCCTAACCTGGTTGAATAACTCCTCAATCATAGCTTCGTCTTCCTCGCTTTCTCTAAAGCATAGTTTAAGCGATGGCTCGGTTTTCCAAGCGTCTTCAAAGGAGAGGGTGGGAGGGAGTTCTCTAATTAGAGAGTTGAATACCTCTATCATCTCATCACTGATTCAACGTGGTCTTAGGCCGGATCTTTCACTCAAACGTGTCTTCTTCTTTGGCGGTTTTGTTGAAATTCTCGCCGTAAATCTTCGGTTGTAGGGTTTGGCCATTAGGAAAGGTCTTGGAGCTTTTTCTTCTTCTTGATCAGAGATGGAAGAGTCTTCTTCAAGTGTTGTTAGGGGGCAGCAATGGGCCATGGGGCCGGCTCTTCTTTGTTCGTTTCCAGACGGCTTGGTTCCTCCAAGGGTTCCAATCGGTCACTTATCTTCTCAAGTGTCTTGGACGTTTCGTTTTCTTTCTTCTTGAGGGAAGAGTACTTCCACATGAGGTGTTTTAACTTCTTATCAAGAGAGTCTTGAAGGTCTTTGATAGCTTGAGTATGTTGCTTTTGTCCTTCCGACAAGACAAGGCTTGTAGAATACAAGTCTCGGTGATCATCTTTGGCTTCGTCCAAAGCTTTCGTGGCCTTGTGAGCTTTGATTGCTATGATGCCTAGGCCAGTAGTGATCTCCTCAATGTGGTCATTAGTACTCTTGATCTCTCCTTCAAATCTCTCCCAAAGACCATTAAAACTTCGCTCGAAACTATGGATTTTTCTAGCGTTGCTTTGAAGGTCTAAGGTATGTTGTTTTTGAACTTCTTCAAGGTGGATCAAGCGTGTCTCCAAGTCTTGGATCTTGTTGGTAAAGGTGGTGAGCTTCTCTTCAAGGGACGAGTTGATGGTTTCAACCCTAGCTTCGGTATCTCGAACGATATTGTGGATATCATCCGCGAGCCGGCACAAGGCTTCAAGCTTGTCTTCTTGTTGATTTGAACAGAGGCGGCAGTGGGGTGGTGGAGGCTGATTCAGCGGCACATGGTGGTGAGAGGTACGTCTGTGAGTCTCCCAAGGGGGTTGTTTATACGATTGTTAATTGTACCAGTTGTTGTAAGGAAACGGCGGTTGATGGAATTCATGAAGCATATGAATGTAATCCCCATTAGATCTCCTTCTTAGCGTCATTCTCCTAGGGTTTTTGGTGTGATGTTCCATTGATAAATCCCTGAAACACACTTAAATAAAGAAATCAAAAAAGGAAAATTAGCAAAAACAAAAAAAGGAAAAACAAGAAAAATAGAAACTTAGACTTATTCTTTATCAAAAATCTATAGGTAAGCGAACTAGTCCCCGACAACGGCGCCAAAAACTTGATGGCGCGGGTTTTGGTTGCGCATCTAGGTTTTAAATTTATAAACCCTAATCTGCAAGTGCACAGTTGACAATTGTAGTACTTAGGGGTCGATCCACATGAGACTAAGTGTTACGCTATAAATCTATATGATGCAGAATAAGCTAAGCGATTTTATATTTGGTTTTGGGGTTTTTGTAAATGCAAATAAAGTAAAGGGATAGATAAATCAAAACATACAAGATAAAAGAAATCTAAAGAACTTATGCAACATGTTCTACACCGGATTTTAAAGATATGCAACTAGTGTTCATGAACTTAGATCACTGCGGTAGATCCATTCCACTTTCGTGGTTCCGAATCCTATGAAACCAACCCTAATAGACTCAGCTTTTGCATGGTTATTACAAGGTGGATTCACGCATTAAAATCGGGATCTAATTGTTCACCAAACTCCCTAACTAACTGATTAGGTTGTTAGGACGCTTGGCCCATCGAATACTTGGTCCGGTCGATATCAAAGCTTTTGGAATCGATACCGGCCTATGATCGATCTCTAGGTAGCTAAGCTACATCAAGCATTAAAGCACGAATAAAGACAGAAAACTAATCTAGAAGCAATTCAATAAAGATGTAAAAGATGCAAGCAAAAGAATTTAAATAACTTTATTATCAAGTATACAACAACTCTACATGTTATGAAACATGGAGCAGCTAGAGAAGTTGATAAAACAGTAGATTCGTGATAGATAAGTGCTCGGCATAGGTAGATCTCTCAGCACAAGGCTTGAGAAGAACACCATGGCCTTCATCGCTCTTTTACAAAGGATAAAGATGAAGATCTAAAGAGAATAACAAAAATACATGTTTATTAGTGATTTTTAGGTGCCTAGGGCTGCTATCCTCTCTCAAGAAGCTAAAAGAAAGTATATATAGGTGTTGGATGAGTCTCTAGGTCGGCAAACTCCTAGGGTTTTGTCTTGGGCAAAAACGTCTTTTTATCGATAAATGCGCAGAAGTGGCCACGGCACCGAACGGTCACACCGGTCACGTGATTTGGTCCGGGGTCTGGCTCAAAATCATCTCCTTGTGCGTGGCTTCAAGTAATTGAGCCGGCCCATGGGTTGGTTCGGTGCTTAGGCCCATCTTGGACTTGATTCTTCATCTAGGAAGAATGACATACCTTCAGTAAAACTTGAATAACTTGCACACTTCAACTCCAAATGCTATGGTTCCAAATGTTCTGGAAATCTAACTCAAAGTGCTATCTCCATGTAAAGTTTCATCTCCGTCCAAATCGATTTGGTCAAGCGTCCGAGGTGATCTTTTGGGGACATAGAATCTGTCCAACTTGGAGAATCGTGAAATCTTGGCATGGGAGGACAAAGATAGGTTCCTATGGCCTTGGAAAGTTGTTGTGGGATTAATAATACTCATTTTGCTCCATTTTTCTCCCCTTTTGATGATTGTACCTAAATGACCCTTAAAAACCATATATACGAGAAAACTACCTCCTTCAATTGAAAAGCTTATGATATAGTATAGAAAATAAATAAAAATGGATAGTAAAAGTGGTAAAGTACCACATATATCATTGGTAAACAAAGAAACTCTAAAAGAAGGTTGAAATTCACAAAATTCTTGAAATGATAAACAATTTGGTTTAAAGAACTTTTCAGGTGATAGTGTTTCAAAAGTTGGAATCATTTTTTGAAAAACAGAATTTGAAACACGAAGTTCTTTCACATTATCCAAACCAAAACGTTTTTATCTTGAGCAGAAACAAATTAGGCTCTGAAATAACCAAATCAATTTCCTTACAGTGTTTTTTTGGATAGATACAAGGAAATGGCTCAAGGACTGGTTCCGGGACAAAGTTGGTCGACTGCTTCAAGTTAGAAATCAATGGCAAAATCCTTTTTTTCATCTTGAGCAGAAATCATCACAAACAAATTAGGCTCTGAAATAACCAAATCAATTTCCTTATAGTGTTTTTTTGGGTAGATACAAGGAAATGGCTCAAGGACTGGTTCCGGGACAAGGTTGGTCGACTGCTTCAAGTTAGAAATCAATGGCAAACTCCTTGGTGTTTCTTCTAGTGATTTTTCTTCAATAACCTGTGAAAAAGAACCAATACTACTCGGATGCACCGGTTTGAAAAGGGTTAGTTTTTCACAAGCTTGGTTAATTTCAAGCACAAAATCAGATTTTTGAGAAGAAAAATCACACTTATCTTTCAAAGATTTAGAAGGAAAAGCACACTTAGCTTGAGTGTGGGTTGGTATAAAAACCTTTGGTGCATACTTATCCCTCATCAACTTTTTAAGTTTTCTCCATGTGGTGATAGTTGGCTTTCGATAGAACCATCGATCATTTTCTTCTTTCAGCCACCATTTAAAAGCATCTTCAAAGAGTCGGCCAATAACATAAGGTAGCCTTTCTTTTTCCAAGATGTGGTTTAGGTGAAACCAATTATCCATGTTTTTTTTCCCATTCTATGTACTTGCCTTTTCCTGAAAATTTAAGGAGTTTAAGTTCATTAGCATGTTGAAGATTAAAAACAAAATTAACCGTAGACTTGGGAGTGAGAGAAGTTTTATGTGGGATGCTCCGTGTTGATCTTAGTGAGTGGTCAGGTGGCTTGGGATTAAGCTCGTGTTCCATCCTTTGTCGTCCTCTATGCGGCCTCTCTAGTTGTTGATTTGGAGTAGGTTTCGGGATGACTTGATTTAGTTGCAAAGCTCCAAGTTTCTCATCAACCATCTTAGCCATGGTAGCCGTAAATGAATCCAACAACTTTTTCTTTTTCCTTGCACTAGAAGCGGATGATTCTTCCTCCAAACTCACCATAAAACCTGAAAATTCAAGAAAAACTAACAAGTAAAAGGATCTTTTGAAATTCTAAACAAATATAAAACTAGAAGATGAACAGCCAGATCTGACACATTCAACTAATCGGTCAAAATAAAATATCAAATCATGTTCAAAAATTCTAGAATTATTTTTAAAACTAGACTCGTTCCAGGTTCAGATGCAATTGATTTCACAATTTTACGATGAGCCAATTATTTCTGAAAAAGTTTTGAAAACAGATCTAAAATCTCAAAAATTCAGAAATGAGTTTAGAACGATAAAACCTTTTTCGAAGTGGCTCTAATACCACTTGATAGACTCCTTGTGAGGATCTATATCTGATGATCACTTCGAAAGGTTTAAGATGCGGAATGACGATAATGGATGAATATCTTGATGGAAGATGAACGGTTTGAACGAGAATGATGATGGAATCAAAGGATCGATGCGTACTTCTCAAGAGAAATGAAAGGTCTCTGGGACTACAAAGCTTCCTCTATTCTTTGATATGACACACAAAGGAAAGAAGAAAGAGTATTTGATATTACACACAAATACTATGATCAAACAAATTTGAGAGATTTTTGAGTAAAAAGTTTGATGATCGTATTATGAGAGGATCGGCCACTATATACAGGAGGAGAAGATGGAAGGACAAACCCCATTCCACTTTTCAATACACGAAAATTAAAAGAAGACATAAATGAGAAGTTTGAAAGTCTAATGTGTGCACAAACAAGTGTGAACACACTAAACCAAGTTTGACTCAAATTAAAACAAAGTTTTAAAATAAAAATCTGAAAAATACTAAGGCATAATGGGCTGGCCGAAAATCATCAAATGGGCTAAGAAAAACCCACAAAATAGCCTAAGTCTGATAATGAGGAAATGAAAGAGTATGTGTGCTTGCCTCATTAAAAACTACTTCGGAAAACCCATTGGGACAAAACCGAAGATAGAGAAAAAGAGTACGAGCCCACATACCTCTCATTATCACCCTTCCTTAGCTCGAATCACAATCAATGCGGTTTGATGAGCAACTAAAGGAAGTTGGCCGGTTATTCTCAACACAAGCATAGAGACGGCTTGGTTGAGTTGTCTTGTCAGTGACCTCGTCATTGGTCCATTCATGATTTCCAAGACCTTAGCGTCTTCAAGAACCTCCTCGGCTACGAGCTGCTCCTCGGCTACATGTTGCTCGTTTGGTTCCTTAGCTCTTTTATCCAAGCTAGCCAGGGTTCTATCACTTACTCTTCATAATAAAATGAGTTTAGTTACCAAGCAAATGAATATTATAATGAGTTTAGCTTATTTACAACAAAAAACTAACTATAATGAGTACTCTGGATCTTTTTTTTATGATGTTGAAAGTAAACTTATGTCCACTAATTCAGATGAAATTAAGAAATTTTATATTTAGTATACAAGTGTTTCAAATTTAATGTAGTATTACTGATTTCGTTGAATATGTTTTTCATGTTTCTCGGAGAAAGACGTTGAATATGTTTATGTTCACGCGCGGTTACCTCTCCTACAAGTGAAAGATGTTAATATATTGTATTTTCCAACTTATTCATACGATTAGTCGTTAGGAGGAATAAATTTGGGTTAATAAGTTGGTTAGCTCGTCGTCTATCTTCTTTAGGTATGCTTAATTAAGTTATCGAATAACAATTTATCTACTTCTACACCTCTTGCTTTTGCTTTTTCAGGTATTAGGTCAAAGAATGCCAACTCAATTAAATATCTGTTTATTTTACTCAATATTGATAGAGGCATTTCTATGTAGTATGCAATATTTTAGAAAATTTTAACGTGCTCGGATAGTTTATTTACACTTATCGTCCAGGTTAATAGAAACGTGAAGGTCGACGATCTTGACGTTGACAATATAAGATGTCAAGGTTATGACAATGGTTCCAATAAGTTCAAAAAAAAAGATTACTTGAAAATAATAGTTGTTATTTATGCCATTTGCTTGATGTAGCATATTCTTGTGTGAAAGCTTATTTTTTAAAAAATTTTTTTGCAACATATATAGTTTTCTAGTTATACAAAAAGATGGAAGATTATATGGTTGTCCATGTTTCCTACTTGACTGTAAAATCTGTCTACTACTCATGAGAGTTGAAAGATTAATTGGTTCACTAAAAACTTCTTGTACTTGATGATGTCATAACAAAACGTAAAGTTGAAAGTTTAATTGATTCATATCACTTGAAAATTTTGAGTTTTTACGTGGCATGACTATTTGGTATGAAATATTGCTTGTTACGTACACTGTACACAGTAAGCAAGAGTTTACAACCCAAGTCTATGTGCACTGATAATGTTTTTAAACAATTAAAAGCATGTCATTTATGAAAAAAAAATTCAAGATGAAGGATTTAGTTCTTGTTTGAAAATAGCTTAAGGTCTTGCTCATCATATGATGTTGCTCCCGTATTTTCAAGTAAGCATCTTTTGTTTTTTTAAGACAATTCATGAGAAATTCTTCATGAAGAAACACGATGAGTGCGTTTGGAGTGGATTATTTTGCTGTTGTTGTGGATATGACAATTGTTTCAGTGAAAAATACGTTTGAGCAAATGACTACTTCTAAAAGTGTTTTTGAATTTTCGTTTGATTAATTGAATTTGAATTCATTTGATGAACATGAATTAAGCAAACATTGCAATTAACTTTTACATAATATTTATCTGATGGCAATGAATCCTAGTCCTAGATGTTTCAGTTGCTCATCAACTTCTAATACTTACTACACATGTAACTCTAGCATCAACAAAGAGAAGCTTCACAAAACTCAAGCTATTAAAAATGTATTAAATGTGTAAAAAGGCATAGTTATTTTTTAATATATTTTTTCGAGCTCAAAAAGTAGTCTTTTTTATGATATTTTCTTTTCTGGAATAAATTTTATTTTGTTTCAGGTCTAACAAGTTTTATCAAAAAAGAATACAAATATGTATGCTATATGTATTAGAGATTGATGAGAGATATGATTGGAAAAATTATATTTACTTTCGTGATGATAAAGATTATGATACATATATGTTTATATAGAGATGATAATATTATACCTAATTAACATAATTTCCTAATATACACAAATACATAAATGCGATAATAATTAGAAATATATTCACATATATCTTCTTGATTATGTGGATCTTCTAGATCTTCCTATACGCCCCCTCAAGCTCAAGGCGATGATGAAGCAAAGCGGAAAAGCGGAATGAACAGCTTGAAATTGACAATTGATAGACAGGTACAACTTTATTGTAACATCCGCGAACCGAAAATGAGATTTTTGGGGTTCATGTCGAGCGACACAGTGAGTGTGTCGATCGACACGACTGATCGTGGAGTGTCGATCAACACTGCAGGGGTGTCGCTCGACACGAGTAAATTGCTGAACCGCGTATTTAAGTTTAATTGTCCGGTTTTTTATTTGGTTTAGTGGTGGAACCCTAGGGCTGATGTTATAAACTCGTGTAGCTCTTTTGGTGGCCGAGTTTAGGTGAAAATATCAAAGGAAATCGTGAGAATTGAGAAAATTTGAGTGTTGTTAGTGTTCTTGGTGTTTTGGGTTCGTTAGAAGAAGTTTGTGTGTGCGTAGAGATCATCGTTCTTCGTGGAACTCGTTGGATCAGTGAGGGTTGGATCGTGAAGGGCCTGATTTGTGTGTTCTTCGTGTCTCTTTTACGTGTTCAATAGTTCCTAAACCAAGGTGAGTGTGCGACCATGGTTTCTAGGCGAAGATGGATTGATTTGATACGTTATCGTGATTGTTTTTGGTGTGAACCGTGTATTGTTGGTTGATGTGGTTATTGTGCTTTGAATTGTGGTATTTTCGTGCAGGTTTGCGACTCGAGTGACTCGGAATCGAGTCGAGGGAGGAGACACTGTGCTCACTGTGAGGCGTGTCGATCGACAGTCGGAGGGTGTCAAGCGACACGAGTGCAGTTGTAGTGTCGATCAACACCATTTTGGTGTCGCTTGACACAAGCACTTTGGTCGTGTCGATCGACACATTGCTGGTGTCGCTCGACACGAACTACTGTTGATCCGAAACTTGTCTATTTTGCATCGTTGTGTTTTGTGTTTGTTGAACTGGTATTGAATTGTTTATCTGAGCCTAAGTGATACGCTGTATGTGGTAATACTTACACAACTATTTGTTCCATGTGTTGTATGTAAAGGGAAAGTGTGATCGCGGAATCAATGCTTTAGAATGAGGATGATTAGAGGTTGTTTATTGTTATTGCTTTAGTCTAGTAGAACCTGACGTTTAGGTTGTTAGAATATTTGTTTGGTTATTTGGAATTCCGGAATTTGGTTTAATGGATTATTATTTTATTGGAATTATTGGAAAAATTTAGTTATGTGATTTTGAATTAAGCCAAAGTTTTTTTTTGTTTGGAAAAAAAAGAACGTAAGTATTATTTTTATTTTTCTATTATTTTTTTTTTAAGTTAGGAAATCGATAAGTGGCCCAAAATAAAACTTAAAACGAAGCATACGGAAAGAAGCACTTTGGCTTAATAAAAAACGATAAGAAAGAAAACGGAGTTTGATCATTATATCGAAATTGGAAAGCACGTGGGGTCTATGATAGACTTGAATAAGGAGAAACACTGTAGCTTAGATTCAAATGCACATAGGATTGAATTAGATTTAGAGGATCATAATGAACTTGAATGAAAAAAGCACTTGGCTTAACAAGAAAATCTAAAGAATACAGGAAATGAAAGCATTTCGCTTTGAAACCAGGAACGAGCCGATCGTTAGATCATTGTGGCTCTGATACCATATTAGAGATTGATGAGAGACATGATTGGAAGAATTATATTTACTCTCATGATGATAAAGATTATGACACATATGTTTATATAGAGATGATAATATTATACCTAATTAACATAGTTTCCTAATATACACAAATACATAAATGAGATAATTATTAGAAATAAATTCACATATATCTTCTTGATCGTGTGGATCTTCCAGATCTTCCTATAATATGATGCAAACTTAGAGTCATTTAGAGGCTTTAATATGCTATTTCTTTTGTTTCCAATAGTGTGTTTTAGAGGCCATTTTTATTTTTCTCGAAGCTTTCTATATAATGTTTGGGCCAGGGTTAGGTGTCACACTACAAGAAAACAGACCATCTGTGACTCTCAAAAGCGTCACAGATTAGTCCCAAAAGCAGCATTTGCGACTACTTTGTGACTGAAAAAAAGTGTTACAAAATTTTCGTCGCAAATTAAAGTAGTCGCACATCAGTCGTAAATTACCGACTCTTTTATGACTAACTAAAAGCGACATGATATACGACGAAATAGTGACTCATGATATTCGTCATAGATGAGCGACAAAATTGACACAAACCATAAGTGTCATATATGTGCCACTACTTGAAGACTGAGTTGATCGTCGGTAAAAAGAGACGATATTGTGACGAGATGGTTGGTCGTATAATTGCGACTCGTTTACGACGTATTTTGAAGATGAGGAACCATTTTGTGTCACAAAAGAGTTACTAATATTCAACTTTTATTAGGTTTTTTCATTACTTGTGTTGTAATTTGGTCACAAACGTGGGACAATTTTGTGAATTTTTGTTTTTGGAATTAATTGAAAATTGTTCTGAAATGAAATTGTTTATGAAATGTAAATTGATCTTGAAACTTAAAAACATAGAGGAACTGAAATAGATTGAAGCAATAATCCAAAAAGAGAGTACAAAATATTACACAAACTTAGTTAACAAAGTGCCAAAAAATGTTAACTAATGATTAGCGGATCAGATCATAAGTTGAAAAGGTTGAAAAGATTAAAACACAAGAAACCAAGTTTGAAAAGCAGAAATCAAAAGAGTTTGTAGCTAGAATGGACCAGAAGGTAGTGGTGTCTCTGTTTCAACAGTTTCATTGTTGACTGGGACAGTTCCTACTGCGGTTTCCAGTTGATCCATGTGTGCTACAATGCGAGGATCGAAATCCTTCATGTACTTCACAAGCTTCTCCATTTTAGAGATCTTACCTAGAGCAGCAGAAAGTTGGTCCTTAATTTCATCCATCTCAGTCGGAAAAGAGCTTGGGCTACTGCCTTTCTGCTTGCGTTTGTCGACAGTCCAAATGGATTACCTTTGGCATCTGTCTCAGTACACTGAAGAGGGAAAATAGGTACAATTCAGTTCATTTATCACCAATATATGCACAAATAATAGATGAAGCAAAACAACCAAACAACCAAACAACCAGTTCAGTTCATTTATCATCAAAACAAAACCAAAGATAATGATTCAGTACTCAGAAGTAACACATATACATAAATGATTCTAAACCAGAAATTGAAGCTATGAGATGAGAAATATATACAAGTCACCGAAACAGGAGTATACAAAATTCTGAATCAAAACTAGAAACAAAAACAAAAACAAGAAAGCATCATATATATAGTGACATGGAAACTTATATATAGTGACATGGAAACTTATATATAGTGACATGGAAACTTAGAGCAGAAGAAAGGAAAATACCTTCAAGAATATGTAATTCTTATCACTTATGGATAATGTCCGTTGAGTAGATTGTTGAGAATAATTATCCGAATTCTCAGGGCCGTTTGGTTTATCCATGACTTCGGCTAGTTCCTTCTCGTAAGGAGTAGCAACAGCTTATGCATTCTGATCGACAAATGTTCCATCTGCCTTGTGATGTGTAGAAGTTTTAACCCAAAATAATATCCGCAAGTGCACAGACAGTTGCAGTAGTATAAGGGGTATCGAATCCACAGGGACCAAGGTTACACTATGAAATTACGAGATTTTAATTTAAAGCTAAGATAAAGTATGAGTTGGTGAATTGTAGTGAAACAAGAAACGGAACAGCAAATTAAACGATATGAGACTCAATAAAGAAAGGCACTAGATCAAGGTCATTCGCCGGTGATTTCGAATTGAGGACTGAGCATCTATTCAGGATTCAATTTAAGTGCGGTCTAGAACTCAAACAAGAATGTAATATTGCCTCACTGTCGTGATGCATCAATATCTTTATCTAACATCCTAAATGCCTAAATTGTCGTTTGGATCCAGTGATGAAGACAAGCAATAATGAATTGGTTCGAATTGTTCACAATTGATGGTAACAATCAACTGTCGTTGGTTACACACCAATTGCTTACCAAAGGGTTATCTAGCAACCTAGAGCACTTTCGTGAATAAGTTCAACTTGAAATCAGAGATTAGGTGTACAGGCTAACCTAAGCGTTATGAATCCCAATTGATGAAGATGAATGATAATCTATCCTATTTGGCTCAGTCACTAATCAATCCTAAATCACCATTGAAATCCCTCAATCTAGCTAGAGGACTACTCGAACATAGAGAATGAAATCGCAGCAATCAACGAGATAGAATTCATAATGATAAATGGAAAAGATAAGGAATTAGAATTCTTCTCAATGGGTGTTGTGAATTTATCCTCCAATTGTTACAAGCAAATCCAAAAGGAATCAATGAGGAATAGTTTCAAGGGTTGAGGAACCCAGCAAATCTCCAAGAAAACGTAAAAAGAACTGTTTTAGAAAAATGTTTCAGAACCCAGTTTTCAGAGGTGGCTACCTCTTATTTATAGAGAAAAATAGGTTAAAATCGGATCAGGCATGGGACCGGTCGGTCTGTCTTCAGGTGGTTACGATCTTTGAGCGTGGATCGGTCGGTCTCCTCACGTGGACCGGTCGGTCCGCTTTCCAGAGAGTTACGGCTTCTTTGATTCTTCGGGTGAGCAGGTGCTCGATCCAAACCGAGCAGGTGCTCGATTATGAAAATCACCATCTTTTCTCCAGATTCGTCCATTTAGCTCCAATGACCGCCACTGACTCCAATCCATGCTTGAAGGCCTCCTAGAACCTGAAAAGACACAAAAGGAACTAGAAAGACCAAAAAGACTAAAGAAGCAATACGTAAAAGAGACCAAAATACTAATATATCACCTTGGTATGTGCCCGCCAAAACAAAATCAGAATGAGAAGACAGAAACACAAACACAAGTAGTTAACTATAGACAAATGCACTAAATTACACATGATGATGCATTAGGGAACCATAAATAAAACCGATAACCAAAGATTTAATTTCTATTTCAGTATGCAATGAATGCAAGATTATATTTCAGTATGCAATGCAATGATTAAAATTTCTATTTTAGTATGACTCATGATTCTAACTCATGATTCATAATTCATAAACAAATGCAATGAATTTCAAGTATTTCAGAATGACAAGATTGAAAGCAAGATTAAATGTCTATTTATATTTCAGTTTGACAAGATTGAATCATGATTCTAATCGGATATTGTTAACCAAACACATAAAACTAGTGAAATCATTAACCTGATTCTAACCTGTTAAGCAAACACATAAAACTACTCAAAGCAGTAAGCAGAAAGGTTGAAGAGGGTTGAACTCATTAACCTGATTCTAACTTGATTCTAGCCTCTGATTGAACTCCTTTGTTGACACCACCGCTAGAGGAAGGTTGAAGAGGGTTTGGGGATCCATCAGTGAGAACCTTCCCCTTCCCAGTCTCTCCATGGCCACCAGCACGACCACCACCTCGACCACCAGCTCCGGCAGAACCTCTACTGCCAGATCCGCCAGCAGCTCCGGATGATATTAGTATGGAACTAAATCCACAATAGAATCATAATTCATTAAAATTTTATCATTAATTTTTCAATAAAAACATTTTGGTGTGGCAAATTCATTGCAAATGAGTGACTGATTACGAAATGTGTCATAAAAGAGTCACAAATGTATGACAAATGAGTCACTCTTACTTCCGTCACAAACGAAACCCTAAACCCTAAATGAAAAAACTAGTAAACAATTACTTTTGCACCTTTGTCGGGTCGAACTCATGAGCTGTTTGTTTAATCGAAACTGTGTTATACAATCAAGCTATAGTTATTATTCGGGATTGTTGACATTAGTTACTATTTATAATACCAATGAAAAAAAAAGGAAAAAATTCGGACAAGGGTTTACTCGAACATTTGATCTCTCGGTCACAAGAATGGTTCATTTTCACTAGGCTAAGATACTTAATCGATAAGGGATGTGTTTTTGTTTATTATATCCTTGTTAGATCTGAGTGAGAAAATCAAAAATAATAATTTCACATATATTTTATCAAATACAAAACACACCAATATTTTATTAATCTAAATAATATTACACACCATGCCATTTATTCAAAACTAGAATTTGATCAGCTTGAGACCCTAAAATTAAAAATGGCAATAAAATTAAAAGTTTGTAAGTATGCGTAAATTTAAACACATGAAGTTATCAGTGGACCATACCTAAAATAAACAGTTTGTAGTTTAGATACCTATCTGTTGACAAGACGTCAACAACGCCTCCTTCACTTTTTCGAATACATTTTCCTAATCTAGGGTCATATCATTTACAATAAAAAACTATGATCTTCAAATTCAGAAAACCGGTATATTGGAGCTCCATGATAGTTTCAACGGTCCCATAGAATTCATCCTCATGAAATGTTTCAAAAAAGTTTTGCCCTCGCACACACACCCTGTAATTCATAGTTTTCCTCCCCACTCCATGTTCACGTGTATGAAACATATAGCCTCTCGTAAAATACATGGGCCACGTTCTAACTTTATTTTCTGGTCCTTCCACAATATCTAGAAATCAAGGCAAAAAACTTTCTTGACCTTTCATGTGATTCACCTACACCCGTAAGAGAACATAGCAATATAGTTAACATAAGCAATGGAAACTTAGAATTCACAATAATTGGCCAAATCCATACGTATTGTCACATATTTGTGATAGAAAAATCAAAATTAGGTGATTTTCATTGACCACGTGTATTGACTATTTTTTTTGGCCGACATATTTTTTTTTTGTTTTGTTGCCGACATAGCATTTTCCACTCACTTGTGACTCTTATACTATTCGTCGCTAAACTGTGACGAACGTTTTCGTCTCACAGTGGCCACAAATGAGTGACGATTAAAAGAATCACAATTTAGTCGCAAACGTGTGACTAATGTGCGACGACTTGTAAACAGTGGAAAATCAGTCGTACATTCGTCGCTAATGAGTGACGTAAATAAGTCTATATTCGGCTGTCATAAATTTGTGACGGATAGGTTACTGTTTTTTGTAGTGTCACAGTTCTGTCACAAAATAGTCCCAACTGTGTCACAAAAATCTGTGACGGAAAAAACTGTCACAAACTGTAGTCACTAATTATTTGTTTTCTTGTAGTGTCAACATAATAGGTTTAACAATTCTAGTCTTTATTTTCTGCCCAAACCTATTCTTTGACATTCTTTTGGAATGTGACATTGGTATATATATTAGGTACCTCAGCTTAAGTTATAGTATTTAACGGGTTATTTAAAACATAGGCCCATTTAAATTACATTTTGCAAATTAGTGCTTGCTGCATAACTAAATGCGAAATTTGGAAAATTAGGTCACATTGAAGTTGACGTTGTCCCAATATCTTTTGCATATTTTGGTCATTTTTTACCCAAAATGCTCATAGAGAAAAAAAAATATTAAAATAAAGGATTTTGTTTTTTAAAAAATCTGATAATTAAGAGAAGATACATATTAGTCATATTCAATTGTTAAAAAAATTAAAAGTTGAAAAAATGGTTATAATTAATCATATTGTTTTTGTCTACGGCTTCTATCCTTATATCTTCTATCCATTTAAGAACTTAAGTTTTACATATATGCCTTTCGTCTACAGAAATATAGAACATGTGTTCTAGAAAGTTAGTTTTAGATTCTCTAAATCTAGGAAGTAAATATTCACTAATTAATTCAATTTACATAAATAGTTATATTTATAATTAATGTAGTTTACTTAAATAGATATATTTGAAATTACGCATTTATTGTATTTTTTAATTAATTACATATAAATATTCTTTAATTAATTATTATGTTAATAATATTTTAAAAAACAAAAAGATAACTACAAAATAACCTAAGGTCGTGGCCGGCGGTTCTCTTTCTCATTCTCTCCTTTGTTTTATTCTTCAAACTCCATCTTCAATCTTCTCTTCTTCTTTCTTATTCTCTCCTTTGTTTTATTCTTCAAACTCCATCTTCAATCTTCTCTTCTTCTTTCTTATTGACTAATATGTTACATACATATGTTACATGTGGTGAATGGAAATCATGCTCAGAAAATGGATAGAAGTTTGTTGTCGATGAAGAGAAAGGAGGTAAATTGCTTGCGTTGGAACGTACAACTACTCTTGATGAGCTAACGTCTATGATATCAGAGGACTATGGAATTGAGAAAAGCAGTGTTAAGATTGAGTGCACTTTTTTACCTTTCGGTTTGATCAACAATTTAGGATCTCCTCCTGTGATCATCTCAAATGATAAGCAAGTCAAAAACTTTGTTGGCTACGTTAAGAAAAAAGCGAGTATACAGTTGTGTGTCACATTGAAACCTATATTTGAGTTTGATTTGAATGAAGAAGGTAAGAGTTTAGAATGTGGTGATCGTATTAAGGTGAAAAAATGAAGAAGTAGTGCCTCCATATAAGCTTGAGAACGATGTAAATGGGAAAACACTTGCCGTTGAAGTGGATGGTAATGGTTTTGATAACAGTGAGGGCTTAATGGATGAGAAGGCAGATCAAGTGTATGATGAGCTGGTCGAAAAGGCTGTGGCGAATCTTGTTAAGAAATCATAACGATTTGAAAGTAAGCAGCTTTTGAAGGCCCAAATGGAAATTTTTGCCATGAAATACAACTTCGACTATATGGTTACAAAATCGGATAATAAATGGTGGAGTATACGGTACAAAAATATGTTATTTAATTGGAGGCTTCGTGCAGAATGTTTGGCTGGTTTTACGTATTTCATTATCAACAAGTACGTGTCTAAACACACATGTGCTCCTTCAAGCCAGACAAAAAGTGGAATAACAGCGCCGGCAAAAACAATCAGAAGGTTGACTATGCATAAATATGTGGGCGTGAAAGAAGGACCTAAACCGATGGATGTGATGCAGATTATGCGTTCCGAACAAGGAGTCCAGGTGAAATACTCTCTAGCATATGAGGCACGCGAGTATGCAATAAGCATAGTTAGAGGTATACCGGAGAAAAGTTATGGTAAAATGCCAAAGTACTTGTACATGCTAAAAGCAGCAAACCCGGGAACGCATTATCATTATGAAACCGATGAAAGTAGCCGATTTAGGTACCTATTTGTTTCTTTTGGTCAATCTGTTAGAGGATACCGGACCATGCGGAAAGTCATTGTTGTTGACGGTACATTTTTGAAGAATAAATTCAGAGAAGTACTACTTGTTGCTACAGCTCAAGATGGTAATTCCAACTTGTATCCCATTGCATTCAATATTGTTGATTCATAAAATAGTCACTCGTGAGAGTGGTTTTTTACGCAGCTAAATATTGTTATTAAAGACGAGTCTGGTTTGACTTTTGTGTTAGATAGACATGGTTCAATTGCAAATGAACTTGAAAAAGTTTTTTCACAATCTAGACATGGAATTTGCATTCATCACTTGATAAATAACGTGGTGTCAGGTCACCATGGTAAGGGTGTGGCTAGTTTAGTTGTGGACGCGGCGAAAGTATACACGCTTGATGAATTTAAGGAGAAATTAACTGCGCTCTGCAATATCAGTCAATCTATTGGAAAATATTTAATCGATGCTGACATCCGAAAATGGGTGCGTTGTCTTTTTCCTGGATTTAGGTACGACATTAGGACCACAAACCCTGTTGAATCGATCAATTCTGCGTTGCGATCACCTAGAGAGTATCCAGTAATTCCGTTGTTGGACAACATACGAGAAATATTAACCCGATGGTTTCATGAATGTAGAACAAAGAGCTTGAAGCACAATCAGCTTTTAACCATTGAAATTGAGAAGAAGGTAGCAAGAAGGATCGAAAAAGGCAAAAGATTAACTGTATATCAGATTAATGATGTTCGGTTTCATGTCATAGGCG
Organism: Draba incana; assembly: GCA_963576765.1. Classification (NCBI taxonomy): domain Eukaryota; kingdom Viridiplantae; phylum Streptophyta; class Magnoliopsida; order Brassicales; family Brassicaceae; genus Draba; species Draba incana. The sequence goes on along the minus strand of OY755211.1, from coordinate 28,038,280 downwards.
ATAAGATCGACTGCCTTGTCGATTTGGCTGCGAGAACGTGTTCATGTGGAAAATACGACTTGGTAAAAATTCCTTGCAGATATGCCATTCAAGCAGAATTATCGGTAGGAAGGAGACACATTCACTGACAGATGTAAAGTACACGACCGCTACATGGCGAGTAGCTTATGGGGAATACATTACTCCGGTATCTCTTCCTGAAGATTTATGGCGTATTCCACCTAACGTTCAAGTAGCAGAGGTATTACCACCAGAGACACGGCAACAATAAGGACGACGGAAGAAAAAGAGATACGAATTAGCTGAAGATAAGATACGATCATTGAAAAAATCAAAAGGGTCGAAGAGGCACAAGTGCAGTCGTTGTCATCTTGAAAGCCACAACAAAACAACATGTCGTATGCCTATATAGAGATTGTTCCATTTGGTTTTCTTTTGTTTTTCTTACGTATCTACTTTTCTCTTTCTTATGTTGAGGTTTTTTCACTGCATTCTGTTTTCTATTTTATGAAATGCTATTAGTTCACAACAATTTGGACAATGAAGAGGTACTTGTGGTTTCATAAGAGATTTTTAAGTTCACCTGTTTAGACATGAAAACAATAACAACCCGTCTTTATTGACTGATTTTGTAAATTGAAAACTAGAACAACTCTTCATTTTTGGAGTTTTCATTCAACATAATATCCAAATCACTTACTCTTTTTTTCCTACAACACACGAGACAAGAAATACAGACAACCAACTATCGCAATAGAGAAAACAATCTTTTGACTTGTTGTCTTCATTGTCTTCAATTCACATTCTAGTTTCTTTGTCTTCATTGTCTTCATTGTCTTCAATTCACATTCTAGTCTACTATTTTCCCAATGTCCTCAACAATTACATCATGTTTTTCCGATAGAACTTCAAACTCTTCCAACTGAGACTCCTTAGCCCATTTGAAAACATGGCCATGTGACCTATCATTTGCAGCTGTGCAACGGTAGAACTTGCGACCTGGATTCGTCTCTGTTGTTGATTTCAAAATTGTGGTGGGCTGTCCACAACTATATCTTCTTGGAATACCCTTAACGTATGTGGTACGACTTGAACTAGATGATATGTTACTCATCTGTAGCCAACAAGTGAACAAAAAACACATGATCAATCCATGTACAAAGAATTGAAAAGGCAAATCTAAGACAGAGGAAATCAAAACTGTGAACAAGACATTCGGGACTTTGGATATAAATCTGGGAATTTGACCACATATGTGGCCTAAGATAGTTGTGAATTCAACCTAATTAGGCAAGGATAACCAATCCAGAACAAAAGAACACAAAACTCTTCAATTTTAACCATGTATGTAGAACTAAAAATTATGGAATTGAAAGATGTTACTTTGAAAATCTCAATCACCGAATGATTCCGTGTGGAAAGGACCCAAAAATCACTCAAATCTGTTAAGAATTCAGAACTTTAGGGTTTTTTGTTGAAAGAAAATCGAAATCGCCTATGACTCTCGATGGTTGGGTATGTGAGAAAACAAGTTTTTGTTTTAAGCCTCCTTTAATTCGGTTTGCTCTGGTTTAAGTTTAGATATTAAACTTTTTATGAGCTGACTAATAAATTGACACTAGCCCATTTGGTTTCTGAGATTACTTGCTTACATGTTAATTCCCGAGTTCGAAGTAGTGACACTTTTTCAATATTTCATTTTTTTGGCATTTACGGATAGAGTATAGGGTGTTGGCAAATGATGAAAGTCTCGTTTACAGTATAGGGTTTGGGGTTTGGAAAACAATTTTTTTTTAAAATAATGTTTTGTAAACTATTTTCCAAAAATACCAATTTGTTAACAAATGATGAACGTCTCGCTTAGAGTATAGGGTTTGGGGTTTGAGAAACAATATTTTTTTTAAAAAATAATGTTTTGTAAAGTATTTTCCAAAAATACCAATTTGTTAATGATGAAAATTTCGCTTAGAGTATAGGGTTTGGGGCTTGGGAAATAATTTTTTTAAAAAAATTATGTTTTGTAAACTATTTTCCAAAAATACCAATTTGTTAAGAAATGATGAAAGTCTAGCTTAGAGTATAGGATTTGGGGCTTGGGAAACAATATTTTAAAAAAAAAAAACAAAAAGTTGTGGAGAAATTAGAGAAATTTAATGAAATTGTAATTACAGTATAGGGTTTGGATAATATGGAGTTAGTGTACATGGAAATGAAAAGAGTTAGGGAGACAAAAATCATATCTTTACGTTCGGATCAAAAAAAAAGACACAATATGTCTAACAAAAGACAGTACTTCAAGCAAATGTTGGAAACAAAAAAGAAGATCTAAATATGACTGAAAGGAGACGTCCAAAACGTTAAAAAAAACTAAAAACATAAATATCCTACCTAATACCATAAATCCGAAATCAGAACTATTATGTGTTAATTGAGTTCAACAATGTTCGGATCAGTTTGCGTGGGGGGGAGGTACATACTTAGCCATACGTTCAATCATCACTAGATCATTGGCCGCCTGGAACAGATCAACCACAAGCCGAGTTCAAGCACATAGAATCAAATCATCATCAATAAGACCGAAGTCCATTCAGAGGGCATGAATTTCAATGTATTTCAACGCATACGGTCTGCAGTGACACTTTTTCCTATTTAGGCCCTTTGGCATCTGGACAAAAGTGACAGAATATGGAGTGATCTTTAGACTTTTGTTATCTGTTGCTGGGAGAATGGCTTTCACAATGCGCGGGATCATGACTTGGAATGCTTCAATTTCACTATGACGGGTTACGTTGTCACAGTCAAATACTTCTATATTCCTCAGTTTGAAGCTGATGCACAAAGAGATCCAGTGGTTACCACCGGCGTTAACAGGGACATATATACGGTCCACGTCGTTATACCACACATGTCATGTCTTGCCGTGAGCTGGAAGGTCACCTTTTCCGTAAGACAAAAGCAAACATGGTATGTCAAATGTCTTCTTGGTTTCCTTCAAAAATTGGTAGTATGCATTCTTTATGTGTGCACTAAAATTGCAGGTCATGAAACCAACACGTTCTTGTTGCCAACGTCGCAAAGCTGTTTTCTCACGAAGTAAATACATAACCGCATCGATATCCTGAGCAAATGAGGAAGACATTAGTTGTATGGATACATGTATTTACGATTGTACAAGATAATGCATAAAGATTTCGCACCTCTGATTTCAACCACTTCTCGCGAAACATGAAACGGTTTGCTAATTCCATTGTGAACATGGTTGGACCAATTAGCATTTCCATTGTCCTACACCGCAAAAACATTTCCATTAAGAAGCAATGATACAAGGAAGTTAAAAAATGTATGAGCAATAAAGTTAGATACTTACTCAAACGCTTGTGCCCAATGTAGTAAATTAAGCCAATCTTGTTCTTCATAGAACACAAATGGAGCATCAATCTGGTCCCGGCCAGTAGTAAAATAGTAATCAGCGGACCATTTTAAGCCATGTTCTACAACTTTCTTTTTCGGCCGACCGCGACACTTTGTTACAGTACTTCCTTTGTTGTTAGTCTTCGAAGAAGTCATTGGTGTCAACCAATCATGTGTGTCTATCTCTTTTAGTTACAGTGTTGGATCAAAACCATTAACTACCGAAGGTTGCGAAAGATTTCCCAATGTTTTCCGAAGAAAATCTCGTGTATTCAACTCCAAGTCAATGTCTGAAGACTGACTTAAATGTACGCTATGCAGATTCGCCAAGTCGTTGAAGTCAATACCATCAATGTATTGACCCTGTTAAAAGAGATAAAAAAAAAAAAATACATAATTAAACCGATTACTTTAAACATAGTATCAAAAGTAGATTATTTTAAACCGATTACTTAAAATAGAGTATCATAAATACTAGAGGTTCACATAATCTTATTTTCTAGAAGTAGATTAAAGAAAACAATATAATAAAAGAACATTATACAAACAATATTACCCAACCAGATTATACAATATTTTACACTAAAGAAAATATTTATGCCGTTATAGGCTAAAGTAAATTACAGTCTACTTTACCGATTACAAAATTACATATTCATAGCCAACAACAGTTGAGATGCTCAAAGGACAGTAGACTTAGAGTGTCTTTTCTTGTTTACCTTTCGCTGGTGTGTCGGAGATTGCTTGTCCACGGTTGCTGGAGGGGCTTTACTGGTGGTGGGTGGCTCTCCAATTTTTTTCACTAATCTAGCTTCAGTTACGACATCTCTTAGATTTTTAATCTCAGTTTGCATTATGCCAAATCGACCACCAATTTATGACTCAATCTTCTTCTCCAGTTTATTCTCCAAAGAATTGAAAGATTTTTCAAATAAACCAGTTAAGAAAGACTTCAATCCTTCAATTCCACCTCTAGATAATCCACCATCAGAGCATTGACACAACACTTTTTGCTTCCTTTCCTCTGCACCAATATCTGAAAACTTCTTCTTACCTCTCCTAAACCTAGACGTGGAGCTGTCATCTGCATTTGGCATAGTAGCTTCAGGAACCTCATCAGCACTCTTACTATTAGTCCCTATCTCATCTTCCAGATCTTGCGGTATAGCATTTTGAACAGGGACCATTACTTCCCAAATCTGGTCACTCCAATCTTTTCCATGTTGAATGGAAGCAACAATATAGTCCACTCAATCATCCTCCATCTCACCACTCCTTTTAAACTCAATACAATGAACCACGTCGGCTTTTCCAGTAGAAGATATGAATGAATGCAACACATGCTGCCATGTTTACAAAGAAGGTTAGTATCCAAATGCTAAGTATAGATAAAAAAAAGAATATAACTCTATATGAAAGAAACACTAGGGGCCAAATATGTAATTCCAATAATAAAAATCTGATGTATAAACACTAACAGATTATTAAAAGAAGAACAGTTTAGTCTACTTACTACTTCACTTCCAAATGCAGCCTCTAGTCGTTTGATGTGTCCATATGATACCCTTCCACATCCTATCCAATTAGAACATCTTGGAAACACAATGGGATCAGTTATGATTTTGGTCCCCAACATTTTCCCAATGTCAGGGATGGCTTCCATAAGCCAAATCTGCAAGGCATATGAGAAACCATGCAGACTGTACAAGGTGATGTTAATTTCTCCCTAGTAGTTATGATGGACTGTACAAGGTGATCAAATGATTCCAGCCCCCATGGATAAGCCCGTAGCTTATCAAAATCCATCAAGAGCTTTATGTACTTGTGTGATACATAGAACTTCTCATCCATTGCAATCAAAATCCCAGCAATGACGCAAAAATACACCAACCGCAGTCGATCCATACGCTTCCACTTCTTTGCATTGTGTATGTGCTCATCCTTTATGTGTAGTAAGGAAATATTACGGTCGTGCTTCAATATTTCACTACAGAATCCATTATGTGCTACATATTCATCAAAGTTGGTATTCTGATATTTTTTGTACTTCAGCCCAGTCACAGCGTAAAACTCTTGCAAAGAAAACCTAAGAGGCTTCCTAGCAAACACAAACCACAGCTCATGTAGCTTGGTAGTATCAATCTGTTTACACATCATGATGTGTATCAATTTCCCCGAGTATCCAAGTTCATTTGTGTAGAGAGCAATGATATGAGAGAAGACTGGATCTGCCTTCACTGTATTGTATTCATTTGGCAGTACTTTCTCCATTAACTCCAAAATCGATAACCTGCAGCTGTTATTGCTCTTCACAACTTTAGGTTCTTCTTTTTCTTTGAAAAATCTTTTAGGCAATTCTGGATCCATACCTACAGAAAAACAGAACAACAAAATGAACACACATGAAACTAAATTCCACAGCTTAATCAAATGAACAAAAAGACTAGACTTTATAGGACCAAACTAAACGTTATCAGTTTCAGCTTTTTAAAACAAAGACAAGAGACCATGTGAGACTATGATAAACAAAAACAAAGAGACCATGTTAGACGAGTAGACATCAATATTAAAATATACAAAAATCATTCCGACAAAGATTACATAGTTTCACTCAAGTTTGGAACATTTTCATTATTATATGGGCATCAATTAGCTAGAGATTTCTTGACATTCAAAAGACTTAATTTTAACAACTAAACCCATGGAAACACACATAAACCAAATTTGATCATCTCTGTACAACAAGAATAAAAGTGAGAAAACTGAGAGAATAACAAAAGATGAAGAATCAAGAAGGGACGAGAACCAAATTAATCGAATAAAGCATGAGAGCACAATCAAATCAAACATAAGACCACAATCGAGTGAACAAAATTGAATGTTAGAGTCTGTAAATAAAAGAGCAACTAATTGCATGTCTCAAAAACCAATTGCAGTGAAAATAGTATGAACAAACATGAATTGCTATGTTAATAGAAAATAAAAGACAATGTAACTTACCGGAATCAAAAGGAGAGAGACGATTATGTATACTGTGATGACGATGATAATAATAGACGACACTGACCCTAAATCGACGATGAAGAAGACACCAGCGAGGAGAAATAGACGGTGGAGAACCCAGCCGTGGGTAGAACTCGGCGACTGAGAAGAAAGAGGAAGAAGGCGACATAACGAAAAGAAATCTATTTAGGGTATTATAATTTTTATAATTTTCAAAATTTAAGAATTAAATTTTTATTCCAAAAGCATTAAATCATTTAAAAATCAGATTTTCCTTTTCTGATTTTTATAATTACCGAAATGATTTAAACCAATATATAATAAATCAAAATTATGGATAATTTTGGGGTATTGAAAACATAAAACCTAATGGGACAAAGCTACATTATTTAAAATCTATTGGGACAAAAACAAGTTCAATATGTCTTAATTTTCCAAATTTCCCCTAACTAAATCGATTATGTGAAAATTGAGTCGGCTGACAATTTCCACCGTCTAGGCAAGCGCTTATCTGCGAGTAACCCGAGTTTTAAAACTTTGGTCACCAATAATCCGACCATTATTTTTGATAAAAAATTAGTGACTATTAATTTTGATCAAAAATTTTAAAACATTTTGATCCAATTGTTTTGTTAGAAATATTTTGACTCCTATTTATGGTCAGAAACTAGTTACCGTTTATTTAGTCATAAATTAGTGACCATATTTAAACCAACCCACTTGGTCAGAATATTTTAACCATCTTTATGTTGTGTTCTTTATAATTTGAAAACCCTGTTTTTAATTTCAAATAGATTCGACTCACGTTTCCTAAATAGAGATTAGACTAAAAGTTCGACTTGTTGTGCCCCAATGTTAACTAAATGAAAAGAAAAACAATTAAAAAAAAATCTGGGTATGTTGACAACCTCTCTCATATGTCATAAGAAAAAAGAAACAATTGTTTTTTTATAATTACTTAATTATACTATTTATATAAACAAATGCTTCAGAAGTTATTGTGATAGCAATTCACGCTTGATTTTAGTTACACGATTTAACTAATAACATTAACCAAGATATGTAGTTTAGTGGTTTGTACTAGTGTCATCTGTTTATTACTATTTGAGTTCGAACCCTAGATAATACATTACTGAAAAAATAAAGCATAACATTAATATAAATAAATATTAAAAAATAATAATATAGGAAAGAACATCCAATAACATAAATGAATGTAAAATTAGGCAAATAAATTACAAGTGCAGACGAAGACATGTAGCTAAATGCTTTGTGCTACTGTCATTATTGTGCTATTACGCAGATTCACATCTACATAATGCATTTTATTGAACAAAAAGATAAAAAGTAATAAGTACAATAATGATGTTTCTTTTTTTTCAAACTTGTGCTTGTGTGTTGTTTAAGATGCTTTTAGATGTATGGAAAGAGGGTGAAAAGTTGAATTCGTGAAATATAAAACTATTAATTGGAGGGCAATGGATTTGGGATGCGAGGAAGAAGAGTGCATTTAAGGGGATGAGCCATTGCCAAGAAGGATCTTCCGGTAACTTCTTCCATGTTGACCTTTTCATTTTCGATTTCCCAATCAAAGCACTGCACCATCACTCCAATTGAGGTTTCTACTAAGCTAGAAGCTACATTTGATCCAGGACATGCTCTCCTTCCTGCGCCAAAAGGAAGAAACTTAAGTGCTTTCTCTCTTCTCTCTTTCTCTTGCCCTAGAAACCTTTCTGGCTGAAACTCAATAGGATCTTTCCAAAAATCAGGATCTCTCATCACATTATAAGCATTAATAACAAGTGTTGTGCCCTTAGGTATGTAAAACCCTCTGATCTTAATCCCTTGTTGAAATTTTCTTTGCACAAGAACCCCTGGTGGGTGCAATCTGAGAGTTTCTTTGATGACCGCTTGCAAGTAAGGGAGCGATGGTAGATCAGTTTCTTGAACCAACCTTGTTTTTCCTACCACACAATCAATTTCTTCTCGCAATCTCTCAAGGATCTTAGGGTTGTTGATTATTTCTGCCATTGCCCACTGTGCTACTTGTGAAGTGGTGTCACCAGCTCCAAAGAAAAGTTCCTGGAGTTGCAAATATTTATTAATATAATGGTGTTCGTTTGCATGAGGGATGAACAAAATATCCAACTGAAATGTATCAATTTAAATCTCAACCAAAACTTTTTTATAAACAAAAAAAAATATCAATCTAGATATAGAATTTGATAACAAAAATCTACAAAGAACTGAATTTTATGCTACCGCACCTAACTATCAGAGCTAGTTGATACCCTCTATCCCCTATATATATTAATAAGGAGGTGATTCTTGAGAAAATGGTTATGTGTCATCTCTATAATCACTCTCACCACAAAAAACAATGAGTTGATGAAATATGACATAGCAAAATTAAATCACAACAAAATCTTTTACAAATTTTTTTATATTTGTTTCCAGAGTTCTTAAATCAATATTTATAAGATTTTCGTTTATAAAAAAAATGTAGAAATTGTTTCTCATTTAAAGATAATTTAAAATTTGATTATCGTCACATTAAAATTTTAGAACTCATCTTCACCAATTTTATTTTGACAACTAATTAAATTTAGTCACAATTTATTTAAAATTAGTATTTTTAATGACATTCGAATCAAATCAAAACTAAGTTTATATATAACAACTATTAAAAACCAAAAGGAAAAATTTAAACAAATCTAATCATGTTTATGGATAGAAATAATATCATAAACATAACAATAAGTCTCGATCGAGAGCATAGTCTTTTTTTTTCTAGACTCATTTTACCTACTGTAAACTACTTATATCATCGATTTATAATTTATTAGAACAATTATCTTCAAAATAAAAAATTTATGTGATTTCAGTAATATAAACTCCGATTGTGATGTTTGAAATATAATTCGATTGTGATCTTATTAAAAGACAAAAATTTCTTATAATGATTTCTATTCGTTTTTATTTTGATTATTGAATAACTTTACATATATTTAGACAAGTAATATTTTCGAAAACTAGCAAAAAATTCGGCAATTAGTATTTCATTCGCCTAAGTATTTACAAAATTAATTTAAATAAGACTAGATAGATATTTAGAAGTTCAAAATTTAATGTATCTAACAAATTTTCAATAAATATGGAAAATGGCTTTTACAATATTACACGATACGCACAATACCAAGCGGAAAATCACCTAATTCATTATAAAAACATAGATTAATTTGTTTATCCAAATCAGATTCGAAGTTAAATTTGGTTCATTTATGAGTCTATGTTCCAATCCAAAGTGGACTAAAAAAAACAAAAAACCGAATGCCTAGGTCAATATTCGTATTCTCAATTATATAATATACCCGACGAGAGGATAGAGATTTACCGCCATTAACGCCTTTATATGCTTCCTAGTGATCCTGTACTCCGCATTTTCACCTCGATAAGCTGCCAACAATGTGTCCATCATAACTTCATTACCCTTAGGCTCGTCCACTTTCTCTTCCTGTTTGACAAGAATCCTTTCCAAAAGCCCCTCAAATCTGTTTGAAACAGTCATGATCTCCTTCTTGAACGGTAAGATCCCGAACTTCTCGAGCGTTTTACGAAACACTTGTGTTATAAAAATCTTCTGGGTCAAGGCAGCAAACTCGACCGAAAATTCCGAAACTTTTTGGACCGCATCGTTCTCCTGTAAAAAGCTACTTCCCAAACTCATCATGCCGAGGGTAGCGTTAACGAGACTCAACGCTTCCTCACCAACATCGATTCTCTGTTTCTTCATCGCCTTATCGAGCAAATTTCTGTAGAACCGCTCAAGCTCAACTGCACGAACGCCTCTTGACCGCTCCAGCGACTGGGGTCCGAGCAACTTAGTGACCATGATTTTCTTCATGAACTTCCAGTATTCTCCGTAGGGAGCTCTGAAGAAGCTAGAAGAACCAAACACTAGGCACTCATCGATTCCAAAATCCCCATGAGAGGAGACATGTATGTCGTGGTCCTTGAAGATCTCATAGACCACTGAAGCAGATGAGACGAGAACGATGGGGAAATTGAAGATGCGGAGATGGAGGAAAGATCCATACTTGGATGATATTTTCTGAAAAGACTTGTGCATTGAAGCATAGCGGAGAAGGTGAAGATGACCAATTATCGGAAGAGAAGGAGGGCTTGGAGGCAGCTCAAAGCCGTTCTTTGGTTTCTTAAAGAAGAAGGCAAAGAGAACAAGGGTTGAGAAGAGACATAGGAGGATTAAGATGAAACTATTTTGAAAGTCAACGCTGGCCATTTTAGCTTCAAAGCAAAGAAGAGGGAGATGGATCAAAGGACTTGTAAAATCCATTAACATAAGAAGGTGATATATAATGAAGATCTGAAAGTATATAATACTATATATCAGAAGTTGCATGCAATACTCGCGATCAAATTAATAATTCTAATAATTCCAAGGGGACATATTTAATGGTGAGGTTGAGACTAAGAGATATGATTCTTCAAATTTGATCACCATGTCTCCCAATTCAGTTTGGAGTTTATGTGGATTTTGTTTTTTTTGTTTGTTACGAGTTTATGTTTATGCGGATTGGAGTGACAATTTTTTTTGCTATTATTTATTTTGTCTTATTTTTACGATTTCATGAATCTTAATTATTAAAAAAAAAAACTTTGTTTTTGAGATATGATATATTATTGGTTTCTGATTTTTTAGTCGTAAACGGCAATCGGATATATGCTTAGTTTTCGATAACTCAACCTAAAGAACGTATATAAGATAGCACGTATCGCAACATCCTTCAATATTCACCTTGGTTTTTTGTTGTTATGATACTCTGTCCCATATATTCTTCGGTTTGGGACTAAGTATCATAACAAACTACAGTAGATCCTCCATAAATTAATACTCTACAAATTAATAACCTCATAAATTAATAAATTTTTTCGGTCTCCAGTCAGGCCAATGTAAAAATTAGCAAAATTCGATAAAAAGATAATAATTTTTTTAAAACTCCTATGCAAAATATGGTCCCAATAATAGTATAAATTAATAATTGTAAATCTTATATGCATATATATAGATATATCAAATAATTTAGTAAAGTATGACTATGTTGTTGTATATAAATCTTATATGCATATAAATAGAAATTTTATACGTGATAATAATTTTCTTATAGGGGGGATCACAGTGATCACAGTGACCACTACGTAACCCAAATATGCGAGGCCATTAGTTCCCTTGCCTATCTTGACGAGCTAGAGAAGCTCGGAGTTGATATCCCCAGCACGTTGCGCTCTCAATACACCGAGGTCATGGATAGGAACATAGAGCAAGCTGAAGAGTTTGACTTTGACCCACCGAGCTCACTTTCTTCGATGTCACCCCAGATCGTCGAAGAATTTTTGGATGAAGCTCGGCATAACATGGCTAATGAAGAGGCGAGAGCAGCCCTGAGGAGACCTATCCCTTAGGGCATCTTTAATTTTTTCGAGGTTGTTGCTTAGTTTGGTTCCTCGACGGATTGTCAGAGAGCAACTGTTGTTGCTGCTGCTAGAGTGCCTCGTTCATGATTCTTGTTTTTCCTTGTTTAGAATTTTGTTCTTATAGACTTTCATATGTAATCAGAGTGTTTTGACACTTATTAATAAATCAGCGTTTTTATAAAAATTTTGCTCTTTCTGCTCATTTTTATCTGAGGTCGGCATCGAAAGTTCCTATAGTTTTCATGTTCTTTAAAACTTTTCCTATGAGTGTGCAGAAATGTACGGTTTACCTCGTTGCTTTTTAAGTCATTGAAAAGTATGCGATCTGAGTCGGCTTAGTTACTTTAACGATCATAGAGGTTGTGCAGAACTGAGGCTGGCTTTGGTTATACGGGTTTAATACCACTTTACTTATGGGAAGTATGTATAAGAGGCTTTAACCTTAGTTGTAAATATGGATGACCTGGTCGTGCCGATATCTTGTTAGAAGTTTATAGAATTCTTGTTTTTGCGATTCTTGTAGACCCCTCTTGGATGTATAGTGACTAAATGCACTAAGTAAAAATAATTTTATATTTTTATTCATATTGCAACTGTACCCTTCTGAGGGTCTGCCTACGTACCCTCTCTTTTTTTAGAGAAGGATCAAGTCGCTCGTAATTCAAATACAAGAATTGAGAAGCCGTGAATGCCGATTTTTTTTTGGCTAGTAATAGTAGCTCTTTAAGCTCCATACGTTCCACGAGTTGTTGATATCCTTGCCATTCATTTCGAGGAGCTTGTAAACTCCCGGTTTAACGACTTTTGACACCTGATAGGGTCCTTCCCATTTTGCGCCTAGCTTCCCGGCTTTATATTTTTTTTTGGTAGGATAAGTTTTTCGTAATACGAGTTCACCTACCTCAAAAAATCGGTTGCAGATCCTCTTATTGTAATACTTACCGGCTAACTGCTGATAATTATGTATTCGTAGTAAAGCATGGTCCCAACTTTTCTCCAGCTCGTCCAGCCGTTCCACCATTTTGTCGTCATTGACGTCCTAGTTTCGAGTCATGAGTATGTGGCGAAAGCTTCCTACATTTCCTTTGGAGGGTACCATGGCTTCTACTCCATGTGGCAAGAACAAAGGCGTTTGCCCGGTAGAACGCCGAGTTGTAGTTTAGTGCGACCAAAGAACTCCATCTAGGTGATCGGTCTAAACTCCCTTCATTTTGTTGAGTCTCTTTTTGAGTCCGCTTATGAGAGATTTTGTTTGTAGATTCAACATGTTTGTTTCCTTGGGGGAAATACAGATTTGTATTGCTTAATCGTCTGATATTCGACTTAGTGGTTGCTTCCGTCACCATCGTGGGTGTCACCATTTCCAGCAATGCATCACATCATTACTCTTAACGCGGTCCACCGATACAACTGATCTTCGAAGATGGTGTAATGAGCTCATTGAGCTCGTAGTCCGCGAGCCTTCCACTTGTTTTCTGGGCGTTCTCCTTCCTTTATGTACGCGATAATATCTCCCCTCCAATACTTTTTGAATACTTCTTCAACTTTGGTTTAAGTCTCGTCGGATGGTTTTAAGTTGTCTACCATCATGACAGCTAGCTGTGCCGAGGTTGAATTGATGCTCGAGATCAGTATGCTGCCTACTAGGATAACTCGTATGATATTCGACTTAGTGGCCAATGCAGCTAGGGTGTCTACTAATGAGTTCTTGTTATGAGGGATTTTTCTGAGCTCGTGATATGCTCTAATTTGCCTTGAGCTACTCTTTCAAATTAAGAGATCGATTGTAGCACTTGGGATATCGAATCCACAGGGATTCAATTAAACACAATAGATTTAAACTTTTGGACTAAGCTAAGCAGAATAAGTTGTAAAATAGATTGCAGAAATAGTAAACAGAATGATTGTAAAACTTTAAATTCAATGGAAGATAAACGCTAAGCTTTAGGAAATTCGCAGGAATAAATCCAAATTGCAGAATAAAGTTACTATTGGGATTGATAAAGTGTAATTCTAGAACTCGAAACAAATGTAAAACAAACCAACTGTCATTGCGAATATTATCTATGTTTAAACCCTAGACAACCAACTGTCGTTGCTAAATCTGATTGATCTAAACAAGCATTAAAAATCAGGTTTGATTGTTCACAAGGATTCAAAGCCAACTGTCGTTGCGAATCAAATCCTTGCTCACCTATGATTCAGTTCAGATAATCCAATAATGACGTCTCATCTACTAAACAACCTAAGATATCCAATTCAGCGCTAAATCAGAATTCAAAGCAATCAAGGTAAAGAATATAAATATAAATGCAAAATCCCAATAGTAATTAAACTCTACAACTCTTCATTATCCTTTGAAAAACCCTAGAGCCTAACTAAGGAATTACTCAGACATAGACATGAATAATAATTTCTTAGTATAAAATATCTAATAGAAAATAAAGCATAGCCTAAACAATGGCTTAAAATAAGTATTTATAGGTACAAAGTCGGCATGGGCCCGATTGCAAACATCTGGGCTTTCTGGCGCAAAAACGGAAAACTTCCAAATCTGGTAATCCGGTCCGTCCGAGATTGGTCGTGTCGAGTGACACGACAAGTGTGTCGCTCGACACAATCTTCAGATTTTCACTCCAAACTTGTGACTTTGACTGCTCATTCCATTCTGCTCCATAATGATCCAGTAAACACCAATTGTGCTCTTAACTTCCTTGTACCTAAGATTAACACCAAAACACTAGAAAACACCAAAATACTCTAGATAAAAGGACTTATATCATGGTCTAAAAAACGATAAAAACCATGATATATCTATTCCCACAAACTTAGCTTTTTGCTTGTCTCTAAGCAAAACTGTTGTTCTCACTCCTTTAGGAACCACATACCTTGCAAAGTCAATGGTAGTACTTCGATGTGTCCCTAGAAGCTTAGCAGCTTTCCAGATTGAATCCAAACCCCGTAGAGAATCTCAGACTTCCAGCTGCAAACCCCTTTCATTATTAAGGTGCGGTCTCATCGAGGGAATATCGATCGTTGGACTTTTTAGATTCTTTCCCTTACTTAAACACTTTTTTACACAACTCCCTTTTTTGTTTCCCTTAGATTATTCTGTCCATTTTCATGGTTTCATAGGATTCAACTATAATATTGCTTCTAGTGGAAGACAGGCTCATGAGGATCACTTATGTAGTCTTAGGATAGCGCTCATTACTGTTGTTCCTTGTGGGAGACAGGGTCATGAGGACTGCACTACTGTGGTTTCTTGTGAGAGGACCGGGTCGTGAGTATCTTTTCACTTTTTTTTTTATTCTAAGACTTTTTATTTTCTGTTAAGGGAAAACAAAAGGAGCTTATCCTAACCTTGCTAGTGCTAAAAGAGGAATCAAGTCTGCGATTACCAACGCCCAAGACAAAAAATTAGAGTTCATTACGGGCGGGGTCTGCAACATCCTTTTTTGCGTTCTCTAGAAATCTGAACTCGCTCCGCTAAATCGATCCACTTCCAGTTACCCACATCAGTAAAACCAGCCAACTTGCATAGGAAATGGTCCTTGAGTGCTGTTCAAAGCAAGTAGAAGGGTAGTTTTAACGCGAAATTTTGAAAACCTTACTCTAAAAATTTAAAATAGAACACAATAGTTAGTAACTACCTCCCCCAGACTTAAACGATACTGTCCCCAGTGTTATTAAGCCTGAGATTGGTGAAAGAAATATAAATAGGAAATGAAATGTGTGAAAATCAAGTGAGAATCGTAACTTGGGGGTCGTGTCGAGCGACACGACCTCTGTGTCGATTGACACCTATAAATTTGTTACGTCGAGCGACTTCAGATCCTTGTTGATCGACATGTGATTTTCGTTGGTGTCGATCGACAGCTTCTCAGTGTCGATCGACACTCAATTAATTCTGAAGTGCATTCTCCTTTGTATTCGCACGTTCAATCTTAGAAAAACAAAGACAAAAACAAAATTAAAACGTAAAATTGTAAAAGAAAATAAGAAAAGACATAGTTAGTAGACTCACAAGTGGGTTGCCTCTCACTCGCTTGTTTTCAGTCATTAGCTTGACTTTGTCAGAACTCAGGACTTTGGTGGATCTTTAGGAGATTTTTTTCCTCCATTATCCTTCAAAAAACTCGCAGCTCTCATCATTGCAATGGACTTTTCAGTTTCCCCAGACTTATCAAAAACAATTCCAGGGAAAAGTCTCAAAGTATTCTCCAGCATCTGTTGAATAACCGCTTCTCTTCTCCCCTTCAACTTTGAAGGGCTGACAATCGTGAAGTTGGAGAATGGTTTTGAAGCTCGCTTGCGCTTAACCTTGAAGTGATTCAACTCTTCTTTAGGAATTGAAGTATGTGGTTTGCTCGCTTCAGGAACTGAAATCGAAGGAATGACAACAGAAATGTTCTGAACCTTCCTTTTTTCATCACCAAGAACTAAAGCTATCTTCTCTCCCTTATGGACTGTCCAACAAGCAATGTCCTCGAGAAGGATCGCTGAATAGAAAATATCCTAGTCAATCTTGATGAAGGATATTCGCAGATTAGGTAAATCCAAGATTGCGCCCACAGTAGCAAGGAAGGACGAGCCTAGAACCATTGGCTTAGTAGTCTCGATGATGTAGAAATCAGCTGGCACAAGACAATCCCCTATTCGAATTTGCAAATCCAAAATGAATCCTGCAAGAGCTACTAAAGAAGAGTCAACCAAATCGACAAAAGTGTTTGTAGGCTGAATGTTCAAGATCCCCTCCTTCTTTATAATGTCGTGAGATATGACGTTCACGTTTGCTCCCGTGTCCAAGAGAGTGCCTTCTAATTTCATTCCATTAATCGAACATGGAACTATGAACTGCCATGGATTATCTAGCTTGGGCAGTTTCCTTAGCATTGGTTGAATAGGCTTCTTGACTGGTTTTGACTCTTGATTTAGCTACTGGAGAAGGCTTCTTCTTCGCGAGCCAGTCTGATTTCTTCGCCGCGTCTTTGCTGCTCATCGTCGATTTGCTCGACGATTTCATCAACGATAACATTACCATCGTCGTTGATCCTTTCTCCATCTTCGTTGTACTTTAATCCAGTCGGATCACGCATGATTCCATCTTCTCCCGGTCTTAGTATAATACATCCTTGAGCAACCACCCTTGCTGCTTTTCTGTTCTCACGCTCTAAGCGTGCAAGTTTCTGAACACCGTATCCAACAAGGTCCTTTTCTTTGTTGCTTCTAGTATCAGGCATACACCTGAAACACAAAACAGAAAGAGACGAAAGAAACTAGTTAGTAAAATAAAAAAAAATAAAAAAAACTTAGATAAAATCCTTATAATATAAATCTAATGGTTATTGATTCCCCAACAACGGCGCCAAAATTTGATATGCTCAACTTTGCCCTGAGCTACTCTCTCAAATTAAGAAATTGATTGTAGCACTTGGGATATCGAATCCACAGGAAATCAATTAAACAAAATATATTTAAACTTTCGGACTAAGCTAAGTAGAATAAGTTGTAAAATAGGTTGCAAAAATAGTAAACAGGATGATTGTAAAACTTTAAATTCAATGGAAGATAAACGCTAAGCTTTAGGGAATTCGCAAGAATAAATCCAAATTGCTAAATAAAGTTACTATTGGGATTGATGAACTGAAATTCTAGAACTCAAAACTAATGTAAAACAAACTAACTGTCGTTGCGAATATTATCTATGTTTAAACCCTAGACAACCAACTGTCGTTGCAAAATCAGATTGATCTAAACAAGCATTAAAAATCAGGTTTGATTGTTCACAAGGATTCAAAGCCGACTGTCATTGCGAATCGAATCCAATAATAATGTCTCATCTACTAAACAACCTAAAATATCCAATTCAACGCTAAATCAGTATTCAAAGCAATCAAGGTGAAGAATATAAATATAAATACAAAATCCCAATAGTAATTAAACTCTACAACTCTTCATTATCCTTTGAAAAACCCTAAAGCCTAACTAGGGAATTACTCAGACGTAGACATGAATAATAATTTCTTAGTATAAAATATCTAATAGAAAATAAAGCATAGCCTAAACAATGGCTTAAAATAAGTATTTAGAGTTACAAAAGTCGGCATGAGCCCGATTGAAAACATCTAAGCTTTCTGGCGCGAAAACAGAAAACTTCCAAATCTGGTAATCCAGTCCGTCCAAAATTGGTCGTGTCGAGCAACACGACAAGTGTGTCGCTTGACACACTCTTCAGATTTTCACTCTAAACTTGTGACTTTGACTGCTCATTCCATTCTGCTCCATAATGATCCACTTAACACCAACTGTGCTCCAAACGTCCTTGTACCTAAGATTAACACCAAAACACTAGAAAACACCAAAAGACTCAAGATAAAAGGACTTATATCATGGTCTTAAAAATGGTCAAAGCCATGATATATCAGCTTGAAGTCGTCGAAGTGAGCTGTAATTTCCTTTACTACATGGAGGTAAGCTTTCATTTTAGTATCCGTGGTTTCGTTTTTTCCGTAGAATTGGCTAGGCACCAATTGAGAGTCGCAATTTATTTTTAGGCATTTCGCTCATACGACCTCGGCAAGTCGAAGACCAACAATCAAGGTTTCGTACTTTGCTACATTGTTGGATGCCTCGAAATCCAATCAGAATGGATTATTCAATGATCTCGCTCGTTGGGGATTCTACTCGTTCTCCTACTCCGGACCCTCGATGTGAGGAAGAGTCAACAACGTGCAAGGTCCAAAATTCTTCTTCGTTGGAGATCTCGATACTTTCTCCCTCAGGGAGTTTGGCTACAAAGTCTGCCAGGACTTGAGACTTGACGTTCGGGCGTCCCTTGTAGACTATATCGTACTTGCTCAGCTTGATCGCCCATTTGATTAACCGCCCGGACTATGAAGTATAGCTCGAAGCGGATGGTTGGTTAATACCTCTATAGTGTGTGGGTGAAAATAGGGAAATTGTTTTCTTGTTGATATCAACAGAGCTAACGCCAATTTTCCATCGTTGTATAACTTGTTTCCGCGCTGCTCTAGGCTTTGCTCACGTAGAAGACCAGTCTCTGTTCTCGTAGATCCTCTCTCACTAAAACTCCGCAGACGGGCGAGGTGGACACCGCGATGTAGAGGTATAGTATCTCACCATATTGCGGTTTTGCCGTAATAGGTGGGGTGGTAAGATATTTCTTCAGATCAGAAAAGGCTTGCTCGCAGTCCCCCTTCCACTCGAATGCCTTGATAGCTCGGAGCAATTGGTAGAAGGGTAAATTCCTGTGTGTCGCACCATGATATAAAATGATTAGGAGCAGCAATTCGTCAGGTTCATTTTTTGGACTTCCTTCCGAGTTCGAGGTGATGGTAAATCAAGGACGGAAAAGATCTATCTCAGATTGGCTTCGATGCCGCGCTTTGTTACTAGGTATCTGAGAAATTCATCTAAGGTGACTACGAATGTGCATTTTTCCAGATTCAGCTTCATCCCGTAAAGGTTGAGCATGTCGAAGCATTTGCTAAGATGCCCGATGAGGTCTTTGCCGTTTGTCTACTTTACGGGCATGTTGTTGATATAGACTTCCATGGATTGACCGAGTTGGTCGGCGAACACGCGGTTTACTAGGCGTTGATAAGTTGCACCTGCATTCTTGAGGTCGAACAGCATGACCTTGTAGCAGTAGATACCTCTGTCCATGATGAATGGCGTTTTCTCCCTATCGTCTGGATACATCATAATTTGATTATAACCGGAAAAACATCCATAAAGAATAGCAACTCATTCTCGGCAGTAGCCACGACCAATCTGTCGATATAGGGAATAGGAAAACTATCTTTTGGGCAAGCCTTCTTTATGTCGGTGAAATCGACACAGGCCCTCCATTTCTTGTTCTTCCTCTTTACCACGATAGGATTGGCAAGCCAGTTGGGGTACTTTACCTCGATTATCGATCCAGCCCCAAGCAGCTTCTTCACCTTATCCTTGACTGTCATGGATCACTCCGGTCCTACTTTCCTTCTCTTATGTTTGATCAGTCGATGAGACATGTAGACGTTAATTTTGTGCATATGATCTTGGGATCTATGCCACCCCGGTTTTAAGGCATATATGATATATGCGGTATATGTGGAGAGGCTTAAAATAATGGATTTGGCTACCTATGTCACTAAAGTGCACTTATTTTTTGGTTATATTTGTTGAGAAAATTCCAGAGTAAAGCGTGCTTGAGCTGGAGTAGTTTCAGGATGGGTGAGCTACTGGAAAGTCATTTCCAATACCGTGTTAGTGAAGTCAAAACATGGGAAAAGACCGCGTGGTGAATTGGAGGATCAGTAAACATGACTTCCAAGCCTCTCGGACTAACGCACCGACCGTCGGGGGGTGTGGGTCCACATGCCGAGAGTGGACGTGGAGCCCATGGATAGGGCGGTCGGGGCATTACAGGATCAATTTCTTTCATATCCTACACTGACCAGGCAAAGGTCGAGATGTTCCATCGAAGTAAATCCACTAGCTGGTCCCAGATCGGGTCCCTGAGATCGGTACCAATTCCCATAAATCGTTTCGGTTTTTAAGGTCGAGTATGACCTGCGTGACTGTTTTTCTAGTGAGCACTTCTTGGCCTCTGTCGGCGGTCTCTTGTCCTTTTCCTCCGCTTGTTCCGATATCTGGAGGGTCAGTGCTGCTCGACTCCTCTTTTTTCTTTCTAAAAGGAAATAGTTCCTTGCTTCGACCTGGCTGCCATAAATTGTATATAAACCCCGGTAAGTTGGTAGCTTTAAGCATTGGTGATAGGGAGATGCCACAGCTTTCATGGCATAAAGCCAATGAGTCCCAAGGATCACGTTGTACACCGAGGCGGTATCGATTACTGCGATTAGTCGTGTAATATTTGAAACGCAAACTGGGAGTTCAACATTTCGGAGCGTGGTGGTGGTCCAGTTGGCGAATCCGATCAGAGGCTGAGGATCCCTTCGTGGTCTGTCTTCTTTAATATCCATTTTTCGGAGGGTGCTCTGGTAAATGAGATTTACCAAGCTCCATGTGTTGACCAGCGTCCGGTTGACCTCGCAGTCATCCACCATGATTTTAATGACTAGAGGGTCGTAGTGGGGGTGACTCAGGTTTATCGTGTCCCTTTCGTCGAATCTGGTGGTTAGGTGCTCTTCCATCAACTGTATTTGCCTATCTTCGTGTCGAATAGATCCGATGTTACCATCTTCTTTAGTCATTCCTCTCATGATTGTTTGATTGATCTTTTTCTGATCAGATTTGCGCCCAACAAATCTCTAACTCCACGGTGGGCGCCAATTGAAGGTACCAGGTTCGTGAGAACGAACTCAATCTCCTCAAATTAGTAGAGCTTTAGATTTGAGGGCAAGATAATAAGAAATTCTTTAAGATATCGAGAGTGTTTCCAATAATGTATATTATTCAAGAGAGTTGCAGATGCATGTTCGGACAAAATGAGTTACATATTTATACTCCAACGAAGTAGAGAATAAACCCTATAAATGTAAGGAAAGTATCCTAACTAGGTAGATTTACATCATATTCTCATATATTCTCTATTTCATCTCCAAGTATCCCGATGTCGGCGATCTTAGATAGGATGAGCTTTTTGTTTTCACAATGGACTTCCTTGGTTAACCTAAGCCCAGCTCGTCTCCTCCAGATGGATATTTGGATCGGTTTAATCTTAAGTCGGGACTCGGCAGAGGGTGTCAAACCCGGTACCACCACTAATTATGACTTAAAACTTCATTTCAAATGCAAAAGTAAATCCATCATCTCATGTTTGTGAAATGTAACCTAAAGGGGTAGTGAAATTACAAATACAACCTTAATGAGGAAACAAAAAAAAACGGAATGCATATTGACTATTTGAGCCTTATGAAGTCTACATCGGCAGTCTATTCTATAGAAATCTTCAATGAAATTTACTTTCAGACTGGAAAAGTAGTCTCCATCATAATTATATATGATATTTAAATTTATAAAATGAAAAAAAATATTTTTGTAAAAATTTTTGTTCATAATTGAACTATAATAAATTGTGAAGTATGAAAAATAAAATTGCACAAAATTGAAACAAATTAAAAAAAAAGACAAATTGCATTGGAAATGAAGGAATGCGTGAGTTACATGTTCTATAGTAAAGTATACATGAATATCATATATTCTACTCCATCATAATTCAGTTAGTTATTGATGTGGTTGGTAGTTATTGTAATTTGATACATATAAGTTTTATGAGTTTATGAATGTAATGGGATTATGTTTTGGGATTCATATATATAGTTTAAGGTTTAGAGTAAAAAACTTAATAGAGGTTGTAATGTTGGGTGTGATTTAAGGTTTATAATTTTTTACTTTTAAAATGTAAAACTTGCATAAAAGTGTAAAATTGTGAATATATTAAAAGTTTGAATGTTTGATACAAGTTTTAATTTAAGTATTAGAATAATCCATTAAAAATAATCAATTTAGGGTTTCAGATTGTAGACTGCACTACGTTGCATGGAATCAGAAGCGGATACACGGAAGCGGAAGCGTATGGAAGCGTGAAGCGAGTTTTTTTTTAAATATAGGAAGCGGGTACGTGTTGGAAGCATATATATACACACACACACATATATATATATATATATTTAATTAAATATCATACAATAACAAAAGTATTAAGAAATACACATCTTCATTCTCAATCTTCTCAACTCTATCAAATGGTTTTGCTTCCAGTTTATATGATGTATTCACCAAACTCATATCTTCCAAAATAATTTCATTCAACTATTCAAATTAGTCACTTATAATATCTCATATGTTATATGAAATATTAGACTATAAATAAAAGACCAAAATTAGTGTGCACAAATGTAAAATATAAAATTAGCTTTTAGTTTTGTTTTATTCTATAACAAAATACATATCTAAAATTATTGTATCTTTCATATTTATTTACAATACAATGTTTTCAAAACTGAAGCGCGAGCTTCCAACATACTTTTCAAAAGGTTTTTTTGGAATCGACATGAAAGCGAGCTGCCGAAAGCTTTTAAGAGCTTTCGATTCCGAAGTAGAAAGCAGACCTCCGACGAAGCTTCCGTGCTACCTAGAGACTGCATATGAAGTCTACGTAAAAGAGTAGACTTCATATGAAGTCTACTTTACTTTAATATGTAGATTTTATATGCAGTCCACACAGAGTTCAGGGTTTTGTTTTAGAGTATAAGGTTTGGAAAGCTGCATAAGAAGTCTACGGAATTATGTAAACTTCTTCTACGGATCTACATAAACCAGAAATTTTAACCTAACCGGATAATTTAACCCTCTATGTATAAACAAAGGTTACTTGAATACAACCCTAATTTGTGTAAAATAACTGCTGCAACCACTCTGTCTCTCTCAAACGGTGGTTTTTTGTTCTTTTCTCATTCATATCTTCATCCTTTGTCATCGTTAACCTCCGCTGCCTCTCCTTTTTTACCGAGTTTCTGTTATTGTAAGTCAAGTAACTCCTCTTCATCTCTTATCTCTTATCTCTTATCTCTTATCATTCGTTGTCATAAACTTTTCGTCTTTAAATGTTTTTCTTGTGGTATATGATGATCTGGCACACCATCGTTAACATATTTATGTTGACTCAACTGGTAAGGTTTCAGATCTGACTGACATTTTTCTCATTTTTACCTTGAAATTTGTCTCAAATCTGTTTATTTCATTGTGTTTCAGATCTTATGTGCATTCATTGTTGCAGATCTTTTTCACACTTCTGTCACAAGTAAGATTTGTATGTCTTGTTTCGTTTACTGTTGATTGTGTGATATTAAAATCGTAAAAAGCAGTTTGCAATGTAGTTGTCCTGATAAATATACAATGTAGTCTACGTAAGAAGTTTGGAACGTAGACTTCCCTAGACGTCTATTATTTATTGAGTATGTGTTTTTCATTATATGGTACGGAGGTTCTAAAGAATTATGTAATCAGGTATGGGGCAATATAGCTAGACACAACCATCTAGTAGTTCCGTAAGGAGTGTGAATTCAACTGATCGCCGTAGAGAAGAACGAATTTCTGTATTTCCCAAGTTGTGTAAGTTTGGTTTGGTGTCAGTTCTAAAAACCTCCACTTCAAAGAATAATCCAGGTCGAATATTCTATGGATGTGCAAACCATGCAGTACGGTTTGTTTTATTGTCTTTTAAATCCAAATTTGATGGTTTGTTAGTGATTGAGGTTTAAATATTATCTTGTGTTGGGTTATGTCTTTCTATTGGATGGTTTTTTCCATATATTAAGGTGGTGGGATGAGGCTATTATGGAAGAATTCGAATAGATGAGGCTAGTGGAGGATGAGCAGGCAACCTTAATTCTTCAGTTAACATTTAAAAAACAACATGCCATTACAGATTGTGGTTGTGGTGATAGGTCAGAGGTGGAGACGGTTCGTTGTAACCTTCAGAAAACAGAGATGGAGTTAACTCAATTAAAGCTTCTTGTGAAGAAGCGTTGCAGAGGCGTCGAGTTAAAGACCTTGTGATGGTGTATTTAATTACGGTATGTGTGATGAGTTGGGTTTGTGTTTGGTAGACAAGTTCTTAAGATGTCTTATCCATTGATGTTGTACAATATTGTCATCAGGATTCTAATGTATGGAACAAATTTACAATTTACAGTGTTTTGTGTTCGATTTTATGATATAAGTTCAAAAATACAACAAACTAGACTGCATATGAAGTCAATAATTAAATAAAATTAATTGACAAAATACCCATAAAAGTAGAAATTCAAATTGATTCAAAATAATCCAAATTTTTTACTTAAAAAAAAAAAAAAAAAAAAAATAATATATATATATATATATTTATGTAAAAGTGGTTAAGAAATTTAAATTTAAATTCAAATTCAAATTCAATTAGGGTTTCAGATTGTAGACTTCAAATGAAGTCTAAAATTAGGGATCATGAATGTAGACTTCATTTACATTTTACAATTAACCTACTTTAACCGCTTAATGTTTACTCACAAATTAACCGTTTAATGATATTTGATTTTTGGCCGGATAACTGTTCGATTTTAGCCTAACCGAGTAATTAACTGTTCATTTTAAAGCTAACCGTTTATTTAACCGCTAATTTTTACCTTAAAATCTAGTTTAGTTTGGTAAAAAAATTACAAAACTTTACCATGTCTCTAGACTATTCTAACATTCGCCACCGACGGAGACTCAACCGTTGCCGTCGACGTAGACTTCCACAATTCTCGCTGACTGAGAATTCCACCGTTGTCGCCGACTGAGATTTCCACCGTTTTCGAATCAAAGGTAAACTTCATTCTTCTGCGAAATCTATTCCTCTCCGTATTCATTTCCTTTGCGAAATCTCTTCCTCTTAGAAATCTCTTCTTCTCTCTTACGCTCTTTGATTCGAGATCTGGTGTCACTATTTGGGTCAAAATAATTTCAAATCTGGTCTTACCATTTGGGTCAAATTAATTTCCAATCTGGTTTTACAATTTTCAAATAAAGTCTCGGTAATTCCTTTTTCAGATCTTGTCATTTTTAGATCTTGTCGTTTTCAAATATTGTCGTTTTCAAATCTTGTCGTTCCTAATTCCTTATTCAGATCTTGTGGCCTTAAGATTTTGTTGTTTATAATTCCTTTTTCATATATGCATTCTTTTTAATGAAACTCTCGAAATCTTTTCCCCTTTTTGATTAGAATAATTGAATATGTGGATGTGTATTATTCTCTTTGATTCGATTAACTAATAGTTTGTCACTAATCATACAGATCTGCAAAACTGTATCTGCTGCATTCTCACACAGACTTCATTTGCAAACGCCAAGTGTAAACTTCTTTGAAACATTTCAGGTTACACTTCTTGTGTAGACTTCTAGTATACTTAATTGTTTGTTTAATTGTGGTTATTTGATTTGCAGATTTCAGAATGGGTACACCTGAATTCCCACCACGGTTTTATACCAAAGGTCTTGAGCCCAAACCAGATAAGAGCATTGGCTACTATAGCGGTTATACAAATGTGATGAAACCTATGACTGCTTCTGGTGTTTTCAAAGAAGAAGAACTGGAGGAGATCAGAATGTCGTTGTTAGGATTGTTCCTGAGGTTAAATGAAATGACATTTGATTGGGCATCCAGGCAGGTCCATCATATGCTAACTTTCCAGCTGGTTTGTAATAAGCCAAATGAGATATGGAGTTTCATTGGTAAAAACCCGATCAGGTTTTCTCTGTATAAGTTTGAACATATCACATGTTTGAGCTGTGTGTATGTTGAAAATCTTGGTGAACCTACTGTAGAGGTTACAAAATAGATGGAAGCTTTCTGGGAGCTTCATGGAGGGAGTTCTAATTTGGCTCTTTTTCTTGATGACTTGGTAGTTGTTTTCACTATTCGTGACGAATGGTCTCGAGAGGACCGCATGAGGCTGAGATATCTTGCCCTCTATGCTTCCTACGTTGAAGAGAAAAGAGGCACAACAAAATCTTTCTTCGGATGGCTAGGCTTGTTATGGACAAAGAAACATTTCTAAACTACCCGCATGAAAGACTAGCTTTCAAGAATCTCATGAAGGCTGTTAAGAAGGCAGAGCTCTGGAAGAGTGCATACTATATTGAAGGGTTTGTTCAAGTACTTCAAGTGTGGGTGTACTATGCTCTACCTGATTTTGAATCTGAATATGGTGAGCCAAAACATGATCCTCTAAACCCATTCCCACTAATGCTTTCGTTCAAAGGATCTGCAAGTCGCAAGTATTTCAAAGAAAATATGGTCAAGTAGGTATTATCATAATTCTCACCTTTCCTTATAAAGTATTATATGTTTATTTGGGTACTTAACTGTTTGAACTTCCCATATTTTTTTCATTTGTAGAACAATGTTCAAAGTTTTATAAGAAAGGACATCAGTATAATGTTTCCACGGTGGGATAATGACATTGAAGATCTTTTGATCACCAATGTTGTCAGAGTTATGTGTGAAGGCGGCTGGAAGTGGCAGCGAATTCACTGGCATTTGGTTGGTGTTCTTGTATCAACTGTAAAAACTAAGTCAGGTACTGTGTTATACTCCTATCCTCTGATCTCACATGATATTGGTATGGTTTTTGTAGACTATACAAGAAGTCTACATTGTAGACTGCAACTTAAGTCTACAATTGAAGTGTAGACTTCAATTATAGTCTACATTGTAAACTACATTTGCAGTCTATTCAGGTTAATGTTGCATCTGACCAACAATTTACATAATGAAGTCTACGTTAGAAGTTTACACAAGTCAAATTGTTGGTCACATGCAACATTAACCTGAATAGACTGTAAATGTAGTCTACAATGTATTCACTTGTGGTCTTATTATCGATACACGCATGAGCGGGTAAGAAAGGAAGTACTACAAAAAGTGAAAAGTGGATGTTGCGGAGTTTACACTTTGAAGTACATTGAATGTCATGCTCTAGGCATTCTATTTACTTTGGTCTTGTGTAACAACAACATGGCTACTATAAGGACAAAGCTTGCGGCCGAGATATACAACGGGACCAAGTAGGATGGCACATAAACACGATCATATAACTTGTTGGACCTTTATGAACCTATATGATGAGGCGTAAGATTGGTCCACCAAGTTATATCTTTTTTTTAATCCACTTAACTTGTAGGATTCTTGCACATATATTGTAGATGTAAGAAAAACTCATATCCTTCATTCTTTTAGCTACTATAATGGGATTTGTATGTGGTTATGTTTGCATATCTATTTTAGATTTGTATGCGGTTATTATGTTTGAATATCTATTTTGGATTTGTATGCGGTTATTATGTTTGAATTTCTATTGAGGATCTGTAACTTCTGATATATACGACTATTGTAGAATTCAGTAGTAGGTTACGTTAGTAGTCTACAATGTAGACATTTGTAGTAAACTTCAATACGGACACGAAATTAGTTGAAGTCTAAGACCGAAACAGATTGGTAAAATCTACAAATACATAAACCATAGTCATGAAACCATGGTGATTAAACCAAAGACATACATGGAGTTTTCACAAAAGTTTACAATAACCAGAAACATTGTACTAGTCATACGTTGAGATTAACTTAAACAATTTGGTTGAGTATGACCCGATTGTTTGCATTTTAAACACTTGTATGGGTTGTGAATCTTGCACGGTTTTGTTCTTTTCCTCCTTGAGAGTTCTAGGTAAGATTGCCATCTAGACGAGGCTTCACGTAAGGAGGTAAACATGGTACTGCCGGAAATGTTAAGGCGTTGTTTTTGGGGAAAATATTTTGATAGTATGCCGCATACAAATAGTCCCTACCGTATGACGGGTAAACAGCCATAGACACATCTTGACCACTCATTATCAAAGCCGCAATAACATGTGAGCGAGGTATCTTCTCGGTTTGAAAGAGACCACAAGAACACTTTTTTGGATACAAATCAACAAGATAATTTTGTGTTCCTCCCTTCACAGAGAATGTCCAATTGTCTATGCATTCCACCAACATTGGAGACGCGTAATGGTCACAAATTGCCAATAAGTATTCAACCCCCGACTAAAGCGTGTAATTAGCTTGAAAGCATCTTTTCGTCTTTTATAAAACCATCTTTCAAGCTTAATTCGAATAAATTCAAGAAGGAATGATATGGAAAATCCTCGTGCTACCTTAAGCGCCGTATTGATCGATTCGGTAATGTTACTACTCTTGATGTTCTACCAAATTCCCGGACAGTGAACTCGTGACCAAAGTTTTTGATCCGCGTCTTCCAAGTATTTTGCAAATTCGGACTTCGCAGTGCGTATCGCGTTCATGTATCGATCACAATCTTCTTCAGTATACTCATACGCAGCACCTTTGACCAAGTATATTAGGTATTTTCCACCAAATATCGTGGTAATGTTACACTGAAGATTGTAATAACATATGCCACGTGTTGCCCAAGGGAGAACCTTGTCGCATGCCTTCTTAATCAACATATGCATGTCTGAAACTATCACCAACGCGTAATGGTCTGGCATACAAGCACGCAATTTGGTGAAATATTTTCCCACGAAGCATCGTTCTCACTATCGACAATACTAAAGGCCAAAGGAAATATCTGAAAATTACCGTCTTGTGCGGCTGATACTAACAAAACCCCTTCGTACTTCCCGCAAAAATGAGTCCCAACAAAAACAATTACTTGTCGGAGATACTGAAATCCGGCTATGGAAGCTCCAAAAGGTATAAATAGATATTTAAATCTATTTTTATCATCCATTTCAAGTCCTGTCATTGTTCCCGGATTGGCTTTCTTGATGTAATACAAATATGATGGAAGATGCTCATATCCGTCTTCCAGTATCCCCTTAACAAAAACTTGTGGATATCTAAGAGCTCTATATGAGGTGGTATAATCTAAATTTATCCAAAACATCATTATCATTGAATCTTTGATGTGTTACGGGGTAATTCTATTAATTATTCCAGCACGCTCTATAAATAGCTGACCAATGTATTTCGGAGTAGAATATTTACAGTGAGCCACTCGATCTGCCAAAGAACATGAATGAATATTCAAATACTTTGTCACCCAAAACTGGTTTGCTTTGCTCTTTACACCCGCTTTTACCTTCCACTTGCACCCTTTCACATGATATTTGGCCACAAAAGGGTTGTCGTAGAGTTATATACCTTGAATGTAAATCTTTGTATCACAACAATCAATCGCAATTCCATAAGTAGCTCATCCTTGGTACTAAAACTCTGTTTCACAAATATTTTATCGGATCATATCGATTTGAACTACCTCTTAAGCCAAAAGAATGATCATTGCCATTGGCACCTTGCAAACCAAAGAGATAATCTTCTTCATCTTCGTCTTTCACTTTTCCAAACTTTGTGTAATCTTCATCACTATCTTCTTCATCCTCTTCTTTAAAAGAATCAAAACCACCAACTACCTCATCTTCAACCTCATAAACATCATTACCCTCGTCCTCATCTTTGGATTCTACCTCATCTTCATCATTACCCTCGTCCCCACAATCAGCATCCGCAAGTTCACTATCCACCTCGAACCGACTCGACACACAAAGACGTAATATATATGTTCTACTTAGCTCAATCAGACTTTGGACTTGTCTATCATTTGTGACGTGCATAGGAGGATTGTCTGGAGCCATTTCTTGCAACATTGATTCAAATAGTGAATAAGTGAGCTCCACCACCTCTGATTTTTTGTCAAGCTTGTAATCATCTTGTGTCATTTCAACAAGTTCCTCATGCTTAAAACCATCGCTCAAAAAAAACATTCTACCGCCTCTTCGATTATCAACCTCAAAACGCCACATACAATCTTCCATAATCCAATCTCCATAAACAACTGGTAGCGAAACAATCATCTATAAAACGCAAACAAACATACAGAAGATAGTTAGTAAAAATCAAAATTGAGACGTGGACTTCTAATGCAGTCTACGTTAAATGAGCTAACTAGTCATCCAATCAAGATATTAGATTTACCCCATAAATATTTGTCCTAAATATGAACAACTCTTACAGATGGTAGGAAAATAACTAACAAACATGTGAGAACAAAAAGAA